>RXID01014226.1:2400000-3000000 GCA_005019695.1 Trichopus zeylanicus subsp. travancoricus
CTAATCTTGATAAAGATTTTTGGGCAGAAGCAATCAATACAGTATACTTCATTGTGAATCGCTCTCCTCAAATAGCCATTAATTGCAAGACTCCTGAAGAGGTACGTTCTGATCAACCTACAAATTATTCTTCTTTAAAGATTTTTGGTTGCCCTGCTTATGTGCATGTTGTCAAGGATAAGTTAGATGCACGCTCCAAAAAGTGTATTTTCCTGGGTTATGCCAAAGGCGTCAAAGGTTATCGTTTGTGGGATCCTACTATTTCAAATGTAATTATTGAAAGAGACATAGTATTTGATGAAAGTGTTATGCTAAAATCTCTCAAGAAAGATTCCAATGATATAATGCAAATGGAGGTGGAGCATGTAGTTCCTTCAAAAGAAGATATTCAGGGTATGTCCAACTCTCAAGAAAATTCTAAAAATCAAGTTTCTGAAAAGACTCCACTTCGAAGATCTCAAAGAAAAATAAAGCCACCTGAAAGGTATGGTTTTGAAGATATGGTAGCTTTTGCTTTAGTTGCTGACAATGGTGATCCTTCTTCCTATAAAGAAGCAGTGCAGGATAAGAATTTTTCTCAGTGGCAAGCTGCTGTGAATGAAGAGATGGATTCCCTTCAAAAGAACCATACTTGGGATCTGGTGAAATTACCAGAAGATAAAAGAGCAATTGGTTGCAAATGGGTATTTTGAAAGAAAGAGGATTTCTCTGAGATAGATGGTGTTAAATTCAAGGCCCGTTTAGTTGCAAAAGGGTATTTACAAAAGGAGAGTGTTAACTTTAATGAAATTTTCTCTCCTATGGTTAAACACACATCTATTCGTTTTCTGCTTGCTTTAGTTATTTTTCATAATCTTGAGTTAAAACAGCTTGATGTCAAAATTGTCTTTCTGCATGGAGAATTAGAAGAATAAATTTTTATGTAACAGCCTAAAGGGTTCATCCAAGAAGGTAAGGAAAATTTTGTCTGCAAGTTGAACAAATCACTTTATGGTTTGAAACAATCTCCAAGGCAATGGTATAAAAGGTTTGACAGTTTTATGCTGGGACAAGATTTCATCCACTATAAACATGATTGCTGTGTTTATTTTAAGATGCATACCAATAACTCATTTATTATATTGCTTCTTTATGTTGATGATATACTTATCGCTACTCAAGATATATCTCTACTGAATGATTTAAAGTTTAAAATGAAAAAAGAATTTGAGATGAAAGATTTAGGTGCTGCAAGGAAGATTTTTGGTATGGAGATTGATCGAGATCGAAAGCATGGAAAATTATGGCTCAAACAGAGTAAGTATCTCGAGAAGATTATTTCTCGTTTTCACATGTAGAATTCAAAACCCGTCAGTACTCCTTTGGCATCTCATTTCAAGCTTTCAGCTCAATAATGTCCTTCTACAGATGAAGAGCATGCATACATGGAGAATATCTCATTTTCAAGTGCTGTTGGAAGTCTAATGTATGTTATGGTATGCACAAAACCTGATATTGTACAAGCAGTCAGCGTTGTTAGTCATTACATGACAAATCTAAGAAAAGAGCATCGGCAGGCCGTGAAATGGCTATTAAGATATATCAAAGGTACTCTTAATATTGGTCTATGTTTCGACAGGAACATAGTGCAAGAGGCCAAAATTATTGGCTACGTCGATTCAGACTATGCTAGAGACCTTGATCGACGCCGATCCCTCACTGGTTATCTTTTCACTTTTTGTGGAGGACCTATTAATTGGAGGTATAACTTACAGTCAACTGTAGCATTATCTACAATAGAGTCTGAGTATATGGCAGTTACAGAAGCCGTCAAAGAAGCTCTATGGCTAAAAGGTTTGGCAAGTGAAATTGATTTTTCTCAACATGTCCTTCCTATTTTTTGCAACAGTCAAAACGCCATACACCTTGCAAAGAACCAAGTGTACTACGCCAGATCAAAGCATATAGATGTCTCATTTCATTTTATTCGGGATATTATTGAGGACAGCGAGATTTCTCTACAAAAGATTCAAACTTCAAGAAATTATGCAGATATGTTGACGAATGTGACTCCGATTAATAAGTTCAAGCTCTGCTTGGACTTGATCAATATTCAAGGTCGTTGATCCTATCCCAGGAGGTAATGGCAAAGACATCTATTGAAGATTCAAATTCAGAGAATAAGATGATTCGAGTCAAAGTGGAGATTGTTGGCTTTATGGTGTCTCGAATCCAGATTTTCTGGATAGTCTTAATTATATTAGGAAGTTATTTAGTGAGCCTAATTTTTATCTAGATTTATCTTCTACTAGAAGACTTAAATTAGTAGAAGTCTTATTTGAGTCAGTCTTCTACTTTGACTCAAACATCATTAGGCCACATCTATAAATACACTATTGATGTAAGGATTTCAATACAGAGTGAGAGAAACAGATATAGATCAATACTCTCAATACGTCTTATGACGGTTAGGCTACTTAGCCTTTTGTGAGAGTTGGTGATATTGGAGTTTCGTCTCCGTCGTTATAATCTTCTCTTTCTCTTCTCATCAATATAATATTCTCTGAATCGTCTTCGCCATATATATCTCTTGTGTACTATCTTTTCTCCTTTTATGTTTTTCTTCTACATCGTGAATTGTGGTGGACATCGATATTTTCCGCAACATTGCTTTCCCATTTGAATGTTTCATTATAAAGCAGATTTCTAAATTTGGTCGTATGGTATATTCTATAAAACAAGCATTCAGTCGGTTTATTAGGAATTTCTGATTTTCAAAGGAACCTGATTGAACACCTGTCAGTCCCAGTCGAATATGGTCTGGTTCTGAGACATAGTAGGATTTCCGGAGAAAGACAAATCACGTGCTACTTGTCATTAGAATTTTGCTGTAGTGAAATCAAGTCTGATCTGATGAGCCAGGAATGGATCAGTGACCTGTTTAGGCATTGTTAAAATTCTGTATTTGCCAAGTCATCTGCTTCCACTGCACATATAGGATTATAGGCCACAATTACGTCTATTAAATTTAAGGAGAATAAGCATGGAGATTGAATCACTAAATTTGAGGAAGTGAACAATTTTTTTAAGTACTCCACTGCATAACCATTGGGATTTGTCTTTGAAGTGCATTGTTCAGAATTTTTTCTTGAACTATTGGGATTTGTCTTTGAACTTCATTTTTCAGATTGATTTGGCGGAACATTTGTAACTTCTTTTGTTTATGTATATTTCCGTAGCCAATCATGAGCTTAATATGGATATTCATTGTTCTTGCAGACAATTGAGATTCTTCTTGGAAAAAAGGTGTTCCCGAATAGGGAGATCTGTAGCTGTTGCATCATATGTTGTTCAACTACCACAAGTTACCAGTACTGCCAGAGTATTTTGCATAGAGTTTAGGGTTTAGATCATTTCTGCTCTTGGTTTAGATATGGATCATCACTTGAATCCGTGACTAGAAGTTGAGGAAAGCTTGCTCAGCCTGCAAGAGCTGACGCCGAAATAATGGATCTAGGTGGAGGTCGGGGATTTCACAGCTATGATTGAAGCTGAGATCAGGTTCTTCATGACCAACTACGTGGAGCTCAACTGGAAGCAAGGGCTTGTCATCGTTGGGTTGACCATCCAGCTTGTCTCCTAAACCAAGAACATTTTCACCTGTATTCACGGTTGGTGCAGTAAATAAAAAAGGGGAAGATGTTTTATTAGCTGTAAAGTGTAGATTTATTACCCAGAAGATGTGTCATTTTGTTAGAGTATCTGTTAGCTTGTATACATAAATCTCAAGTAGAAGAGTACTTGCCGGATTGTATGCATACAGACTGTCGAATTTCAAGCTTGTGTTTTCTTGGCCTGGATGCGCGTAATATTCTTGATTCTTTGTTCATTGGATGTTGTCTAGGAAATTGATCCAATCAGGTTATTTGCAATCTTATGAAAATTCTATTAATTGTTGATTCAATCATAAATAGAAAGGACTGAAATTGAGCCGCTTCGTAAAAACGCTAGTAATACCAATATTATTGGCACTTCACATGAACACCAATAATACTAGTATTGTCAATATTTATAAAATATTGATAATAATTACGATGCTAATTTTATCGGTATTTTATGTAAAAAACGTTGACAAGTTTTCTTACTAATACTTTTTGCAGTATTCTCGGTGCTTTTCAAACAACAACAATATTTTTTTTTAATGATTACCTCGTATTTAATCTAATCGGATGGTAAGAAATCAAGTTAATTAATCTAATAATAAAATTATGGTGTGATATACATAATGGGGAAACCAAAATTTTTCTCTCTTTATTCGTTTAATTCACTATTTTATTTTCATGATTACTGATAATTTGAGATTAATTTTAAATGTCAAGGGTCTTTGTTAGAGATAATTTTGATATTTTTTTTTATTATAAGTGATCCGAATTAAGAAGGAGAAAATAAAGATGAAAAAAAATGAAGTTGGATCAAACTACTGTGCATAGGAATACGGCCGAACCACCGCATCAACATCTTCCATTCATGAGATGACCGAAGCCATATCACTTTCAATCCACAATGGTTTTGAAAGCCATTACATTGTATACATTTTGAGGCCATCCTACGAAGAAGGCAGGCGACCAAATCCATGCTAAATACCAACAAAAAGCTCGCGTACGTATCCGGCCCGTAGTCAATTTTTGTCTTCAATCTTTGAGACATGAACACTATTATTTATTTAGATACGCAGGCATAAAAGGAGAGGGACACAGCAAATAACGCTATCAGCGACATCTCCATCAACATCTTCGCCTCCCAACTTTCTTCTTATAAATCAATTGAAAATAATCACAAAAAATATCTTATTTTAAATTTTCTCAAAAAGTTCTTTTTATATATGCTCAAAATAATATTAACCTTTTTTCCTTGTAAAAAGATGCAAAGTTCGGCTTGCTAGTTTTTGGTTTTGGACACGACCTTGTCCTCTGGCCGGCGATCCTCGTCCCCCGAGAATTCTGCCTGCGTCACCACCCACGACATGTGGCACTCTGCTACCGAGCTCCCGGGCCTTGCGTGGAACACTTGTCTGCAAGCTTGGCAAGTAATCTCAAAAACCATGGATTCTATTTGCTTCCTAGCTTGCTCTCTAACCATGAACGCCTTACTTAGCTCCTCCTGAGCTTTTTGCCGAACTCGCTTCGCCTCCGCAAACTCCTCCTGGGCAATCTCCAATTCCCTCTTGGCCTTCTCCCGCGCCACCTCGGCCGCCGCCTTCTCTGCTTCTACCATCCCCAGCTGCTCTCTTGTCTTCTCCTTGATCTTCTCCATTGCCGGAATTTGCCCAGCGACACCTATTGAGAGATGTAGTTCAGTGGCTTGGGCTTTACTGGAGGCCGGTGAGAGCATGGGGGAGGCGCGGGAAGCGGACGCTGGCATGAGCTGGAGCTCTATGTTGGAGGGGAGCTTCGGCTTTTGGAGCCTGGGTTCGGGACTGAAGTTTGTGCGGCTTGAAGGGCTAACCAGCTCTCCCCCTGCTCGGCCGGCGGTGCAAGTGACTTGGTGCTCAATGAAGCTTTCAACTCTGTGAATCCAAATCAAGCGAACAAGATGAACTCCATCATGTTTGACAAAGTATTATGGACCAACATTCAAACATGGAAAAAACAAAAGACGAAAAAGAAGTAAAAGAACGACCTTTTAGGGTGACACACATATTCGATAGTTGTTCAGGGACAACTATGAAAGTGGCCAATCAGCAGCAGGTTTTGGGAATTGCGTCTGATTTGATTAGTGTGCAACTTGCTTAGACATTTATATTCAAGGAAAAAAAAGGATGCAATTGAAAAGAAAACTTTGTAGTAAGTGGACTTCTATTACAGACATTAAAGGTATGGTTTTTGGTCCGAAATATTTTCATTTTTATTTTTAATTTTATTTTTTAAAAATATATTATATTTTTTATCATAAAATATTATTAATTTAATGATTAAGGTTTAGGGTTTGAATTCTCTAAGTTACATTTGCTTTAACTTAAAACACATGAAAACTAAAGACTTCAAAAAAAAAAAAAAAAAAAAAAAATGCTTTGTGAATTGTTTAATGACAGTCCACTGTGAATAAAAACTAATCGAATGAATCCGGAAGACCAAGAACCTGGAGAAGACGCGGCCGCAGTCGCAGGAGTGGCCGCGGGTGCCGCAGGTCTTGACGTGAGCCTTGAAATCAGAATGGACAGCATAGGCCCTGCCGCAGCGTGGACAGGCCCACTGACGGCGATCGCTGTGCTTTCGCCGGAAGTGCTTCTTG
The DNA here is from genome assembly GCA_005019695.1 of Trichopus zeylanicus subsp. travancoricus. NCBI lineage: Eukaryota > Viridiplantae > Streptophyta > Magnoliopsida > Dioscoreales > Dioscoreaceae > Trichopus > Trichopus zeylanicus. The sequence continues at coordinate 2,406,271 of RXID01014226.1, forward strand.
ATGCCCACGAGGTCCCCTAGGGCATGTGCCGGGTCGTGGTGCAGGCACGTCGGCTCCGGGCACACGAACACCAGCTTCCGCGGTGGCGCCCCCTCCCCGGCCTCCCGCTTCACCAGTTTCCAAGGTACCTTGTGGCGCCGCCGATGCATCTGCAGGTTCTGCTCCCGCTGAAAGCCTTGGCCGCATATGTCGCACACGTAGCGGTCCGACTCCAGCAGCGTCTGCGGCGACAGCGACACCACCTCGGCGTCTGGGTCTGCAACCAAGAGAAACATGAAAGCAGCATGATCTATACAAGGGAGATGAATGTATGCATCTTTCGAGTAATGTTCGAAGTTCGATTGGGAGACTCTGAATGGATAAGGTACCTGGAGTGCCTGCCGGACGCCGCTTCCGCTTGAGGCTATTGTCTGGCATCTTATTGGCGTCTGGCGGCGGCTTAATCATCGAATTCTATCTCTCTCCCTCTGTCTCTTTCTTTCTATTTACGAGCGCGTTCGGAATGCAAAGGAGAGAAGAAGATGGGGAAGGTATAGCAAGCGGAAGAAGGAAGGAGAAAGGTCCAAAGGGCTGAGCGAGGAACAGCTTTGGATTTGTTTTGGGTGAATATGGATTGGAGCGAAGAGTAATATGAAAGGACTGATATGCCCCCTGGAAAGAGCAAAAGTCCAAGAGGGGTCGTTATGACAACCCACCTGGGTGAGAGAGACTCATGGATTCAGTCGCAACCGTTTTGAGCGGATTGAAAATCCACGGTTGACCTCTTTAATTATCTAAATAAATTTAATGTCTAAACGACAAATATGGCAATTATTTTTTTTAGTTGTATGCGAGTGCAAATAAAAGTTTTTATCCAATAAAAAATATTTAATTAAATTGTTTATTTTAGTGGTAAGCTTTTAAATTTGATTTGGCAAATGTCTTATCGTCCAATGGAAGATGGGGTAATTATTTTAAAAATCAATCTGAATAAAATTGAGAAAAATAAAATTGAATATTATTATTAATTTGTATATTACCCATGGCAAACCCTAATCCAGCCTATGGAAGCTCACTACCTCTGTGTCTTTCCTTGTTACTCATCTACAAATGTGTTGATATTAATGTTCCATTTGATCAAGACCTAGTCTCGAGTCTTAACTCTTGAAAGTTAATTAGTGACATAAACATTACCATCAAGCTCCAATTAGACAGCTCACCAAATACAAACAAGGAGGATTGGATGGATGTCATCTCGCCTTTCCGCACTCCTTGGTCATATATAGGTATAGCCAAAAGCATACTTTTAGAGTATGGATTACAAATTCAGTAGAATTACAGAGAATATATGTAGGCACCTCTTTAATATCTGCCGGCCAAATTTTAGTTGAACCTTTCTTCTTCTTCTTTTTTTTCTGTTGCCGACAATCGAGATCGAGCCGAATCGATGTCATATGACTTTTTTCTACGTACGTATCAGCGTGCATGCAATTAGCCAATTTGTATACATGCAAAAATCACTACAATTTCTAAACGTTGATGTCTTTTGTGATCAAGCAGTCAACCTATTTCACCTATATCTAAATATCGTCTTCTCTTGCAATGACTCAAAGAGTATGATAAGCTAAGAGGAGACAAGGAAAATTATGATAAGCTAAGAGGAGACAAGGAAAATCATGTACTATGCTACCACATCTAGGGCTGCCCTCTGTTGTTCAACTAGACCATTCAAGGTTGTACCACATTTTCATGTGATCCCATCACCTTCCTTCACTAATGGTGTTGGATCCAATCGCCTCAAAGACAAGTAAATATAGGGAAAAACAAGGAACATACATATGGAGGTAGCATGTCAGACTAAAATGAGGTTTACTTTACTCCAAAAAACAAAAAGGTATTATAACAGAACAAAAACACTGTTCTAGTGCAGGGTTAATAGGGTCCGTTAAACACCTCTTGATCTTGATTTAACTTAAATGACTACATTTATGACTACATTTGATCACGGGGAGTCATTCCCCATGACTCCAAGATGATATGCAAATAGAGGTGGAGTTAAACATAAACTCCAAATAGAAACAAATTCTCATAATTTCAAATCTATTTTTTCTCTCAAACGGAACAATATTTACAAGTAAAGTTTTGCTTAGCTGGCCGGTTAGCTATTTTAAAACCGAAAAAAACAAACTAAAAGAAGGAAAAATCCAAAGGAGAAGGCTTCTTGTAGGGCTTCTCTTTTCTCTCTTTTTTGTTGTAGCTATGTGTGGAAGAAGTCCCACAAAGAACGTCGAACATGGTACATGCCATGTGATGATGCCTTATGAAATGCTAGGAGTAAAAGGAAAGTTAACGGAATATTTTGAATATAATCTTCTTTTTCTAAACTATTGTTGGTAGCTTCAGTTTTGCTAGAAAACGTGAGACTTGGATAAAATTGCTCATCATTTGATCCATTGTTTGTCAACATCGATTACCAATAACCTTCGTTAGGAATCATTCGTATAGCCCTACGAAAGTATCAATAATTCGCAGCCACCTCATGAAAGTTCATTGATACCAAATCAACCTTTTCTGTTTTTAGAGCATCCATGGGACGTGTGTGCATGTCCTAGAAAGCACCCCGAAAGAGTTGATCTGTTGCGTACAAACTTGTGAAGGTATTGATGCTTCAGAGGTTCCTACATATAAGGTGTCCTACAATGTCCACTGAATCATGATCAGTCGGCACTTGATGCCCATGGGCTTCTCGTGGTCTGTAGGTCATTCAGATTAGATTCAAGCTTGGGTTTGTTTAAAAGTTCTGTCTGAGTTCGACTCGATCAAAAATAATTTTTTTAGACCTGATCTTTAGTTGGAAACTATTTTCTCTTAGCATATTGGAACAAGGATATCTATCCTCGCAACTTTGAAGTCCTAATTTTGGAGTATCTCTTTCTTGTTTATCATTTATTTTCTGTAAGATACTGCTATATTTGAAAAATAATACGTGTGATGGATTTCTTTAACATGTAGGGAGCAGGTTTCTTGTAATTTCTATTTATAATATATTCTTTAATAAACCATGAATTGGTAAATATGTGTGTAGAAATAAGATAATTAAATGGGATTATAATATGTAAAACGGCGTAATAAAAAACTCAAAAAATAGGGATAAAAGAATAAATCATCTTATTTTCAACCCAAAAAGTCAATAATTATATCTATTTCAGCCCAATCCATAACAAGCTGTGATTCAGATTCAGGATGTTTTCAGGATAATGTTTTGGATATCTTAATTTTTCTTTTCCTCTTTCTTAAATATGATGGATTTAAAATTTTTTACGGTCTTCGTCATATTTTTATTGTCTCTTTACTTATTCTTTACTATGAAAATTAAGCTTTGCACAGCTTGTTTCGTGGGTTTAAGCTGCTTTATATAATTTCATTTAACTTTGTGTTTTTTATTTGTGATATTTTAATTATTTCATTTAGCTTCATATTTTGAATTTTTTCTTCTATGTTTTGCGCTACGTGTTCTTCGTTACTTAACTTTTTCTTTAAATGCTAACAATAATTGTTTACTTAGTGAGTTTCACCTATTTCTTCCTTTCTTTTTCCCTCTAATTTATTTATCATTTTATTTTTATTCTTCTGAAAATGAAGCTCGCTTTATTTGGCGCGTGTTATGGATTTAAAATTTTGGCTAATGATGTGCTCTAAAAATTTATTTTTCATTTAGTTTTAGATTTTTTTTATTTTTATTTGATGATTTTTTAACATATTGTACGATTTGGCGACGAGTGCAAATTTCATTTACTTATAATTTTTAAATATTTTTTGTCTTTAAAATAAATATCATGATGTTTTCCGTACCTATTTGAAATCATGTGTCACATAACAAGAAATTTTCAAATTTTCACATGAAAATTTTTCCTTCTTTTGACGAAAATAAAAAAAAATTTCTCAATGCTTTGCTCTTGCTTGAAGAGAAAATGAAGAAATTTTGGGAGTATTTCCATACTTAAGTTATACAACTTGCATTTTAGACATATGAAGTAATTTTAGTTTATGAAAATATTCAAGGAAAAGAGAACACATGCAGATGATGAAGGCCATTTCCCACTTTTGAACTTTTTTTATTATTTATATGAGGAGCTAATTATTTGATGTTTTATTTTATTAAATTTCAAAATATATTTTCCTATCAAATGTAATTTAATGATTTATATGTTGGTATGATTTGTTTTGTTTTAGCAATTTCGTAACCCAATTTTTCACTTTGATTTTGGCAAAAACTAGGTTACATTTCGAGCCTAATTCGTGATAAGTGAGGCCAATTTAAAATGAAAAAAATTGGAAAGTCAGATCCAAATCAACTCGAGTTCCGACAATCAAACTACAAAAGTTTGAACACATAAACTTTACAAATCCCAATTGGACGACTGATTTCCTATACCATAATTCGATTCCAACGTAATCTGCGAAAATGGAAACAAAATTTCTCTGAATCCATCAAAGATTGATGGAATTTTTAAACAAAGAAGGTATAATATCATAATATATCAATTAGGGATCCAAATATAATGTTTATAACAAAAATATATCTATCAAATCTCGAAATCAAATTAAAAATCAATTCTATTAAAAGAGGGCTAGAATATACAAATTTAGAGAGAATTAATGAGAGATTCTTAGTCAAATTGTGCACAAATTGGAGGAGAAATTTTGAAGGAGATCTCGTTTTCAAGGAGGAGAGTGTGAAGACATCATCAAGGAATCGAAAAAATGTAAGGCTTTGATCCTTTCCTTATCTTTCTTCTTTTGTTACTTTCTTCTCTTCGTCCCTTGCAAGGTCTCTTTCTTCTTGTACCCCTACTGTGCCCACTTCTCTAGGTTTGCCCCTCAAGTTAGGATGAGTGGACCAAGGAGGATCAGACCCCCAAACTATACGACAAATGCCTTCTTCACCAATTAACACTGCAACCACCCATGGCTTTGCTCTTCTCCAAATTAGAATATATGGCGACTCGAGTTTGGACGATCAAACCTAGATGGATCAAATGCACGAACCACACTATACGAGCCTTCTTTGCTCTATCACTACCATGACCACCTGTGGCCTTCTTGCATATCACGATATCACCCTTTGCGGAGAAATTCAAATTTTGAAGTTTCCATGAAAGCCTTTGAAGACGAAGGAAAGATGATGACCAGAACTCACTTGAACTTGAACAAGAATAAAAGAATTGAAAATAACTAAAATTCATAAATTTAGGCTATAGGCCAACTTTTGGGCCCACCAAATCAAGCCAACCTTCGAGTTTGCAACCTTAGGCCAACTTTTGAGTCTGCCAAATTATAGATTAACTTTAGGACCTGACGAACTAAGCCAGCCATTAGGTTCGTAACCATAGGCTAGCCTTCAGACTCGGTAAATCATATTTTAGCCTTTAAGCCGGCCAAATCAAGCCAGACTTTGGGTTTATAAACATAGGTTAACCTTTGAGCCCACCAAATCAAGTCAACTTTCGAGTTTGCAATCATAGGTCAGCCTTAGGCCCACTAAATAAAGTCAGTCTTCTGACTTACAACTATAATCTAACCTTTGGACTCACCAAATTAAGAGAGCCTTTGGAGTCATAAACATACACCAACTTTTAGGCCTGCCAAAGTAAACTAGCTTTCAAGATCATAACCATAGGCCGACCTTTAGGTGCGTTAAATCATAAGCCAACTTTCAGGTCTGCCAAATTAGGTCAATCTTCAAGCTATAATCATAGGTCAACTTTCAGGTTCGGAATCATAGACTAGCCTTGGGGTCTATCAAATCAAGTCAGTTTTGGGGTTTGCCAAACAAAATTTGCCTTTGGGCTTGCAACACTATGCCAACCTTGGGCTTGCAACACTATGCTAGCCTTGGGCTTGCAACCATAGGTCAGCATTTGTGCCCACCAAATCAATCCAACCTTTGAACTTACAATCAAATACTAGCCTTTAAGCCTGCCAAATCGAGGCAGCCTTTAGGTTCATGATCATAAACGAGCCTTTAGATCCACCAAATTAAGTTAACTTTCGGGCACACAACCATAGGCCTATCTTTGGGCCCGATGAACCATAGGACAGTCTTTGGGTTCATCGAATTATAAGTCAGGGTTCGAGCCCGCCAAACTATAGGGCATCCTTCGGGCCTGCAAAATCATAGGCCAACTTTTGAGTCCGTCAAATCAAGCCAGCTTTCGGGCTCGCAATCATAGACAGGTATTTGGGCTCGCCGAACCATGCCAACCTTTGAGCTTGCAACCATAGGACAATTTTTGAGCCTATCGAACCAAGTCAACCTTTGGGTTTGTGATCATGGGTCAGCCTATGGGTCCTTGAATTATTGGTCAGTCTTTGGGTCCGTCAAATCAAGCTAACCTTCGAGCTGGCGATGATAGCATAGCCTTCGAGCCCTTCAAATCAATAGGAAAGCATTTGGACTCAACCGAACCAAGATAGATTTTGGGCTTGCAATTATAAGACACCTTCGAGCTCGCAATCATTGGAGCCTTCAAATCTGCAGAACTAAGCTAGACATCGGGCTCATGATCATAAGCCAAGCTTCAAACCCGCTAAATTATAGGCTAGCTTTTATGCTTGCCAAATTAAATCAGCATTCAGACTCGTGACCAAAGACTAGCCTTTGGGCTTACAATCATAGGCCAATTTTCGGGCTCTCTAAATTATACATAGAGCCAAGCTAGCCTTTGTATCCACTGATTCAAGCTAGTCTTCAGGCTTCCAACCATGGGCTAGTCTTCGGGTCATCTAAATCGAGCCAACCATTGGGCTCGCAATCATAGGCTAGCCTTCAAACCTACCAAATCAAGCAAGTCTTTGGGTTCGCCAAATCATAGGCTAGACTTTGGACCTACTGAATTAAGATAGCCTTCAGGCTCACGATTATAGGCCAACTTTAGGCCCATCAAATTATAAGCTAGTTATCTGACCCACCAAACCAATCCAGTCTCCAGGCTCGAAACTATTGGCTAATCTTTGGGTTTGCCGAGCTAAACTAGCCTTCAGGCTCTTAACCATAGGCCAAGCATTGAGACCGCTAAATCAAGCCACCCTTCTGGCTCATGACCATAGACTAGCTTCTGAGCTCACCAAATCAAATCCGCCTTTGGAGCTGCAATCATTGGACTATAGACTAGCCTTCTGTCCCGCCATAATGACATCATGATAGCCTAAGGGCTATCGAATCAAAATCGAGAATTGATATTGATAACTTAATCACATTGGGCCTAAGCCTACTTGGCTAAGACAAACAAACAAAATTAAATTGACTCGAAGCAACAGATGAACCCAAATGGACAAAAGCAATCCCTTAGTTGGAAGACTATTATTTGAACTAGTCGTCCAATTTTGTTAAAGCAGAAATGACACCCATCACAGTCAGACTACCAATGGCCCAATCGATCATTATTTTAGTCAGAAAATTGACAAGTTGGATTTGGAAAGTCTCAATTAATCCAAATTTGGGTCGATTGAGACTCATCCAAGACAACCTGGGATGGAAATAAGATTCAAGTTAAATTATAATTGAGTCAAGTAACATTCAAAATTGAATCAAAACAAACTTGAATCGAACTCTAATTAAGTCAAACTATGACAAGTTTGAATTTAAAACTAGTTGAGACAAAGGTCATTCAAAACTATAACAAGTTTAAACCAAATCCAATGGGTTAAGACAAGTTTAAACAAAACCTAACCAAATTAAGACAAGTCCAAGTCAGGAGGAATCAAAGTCTAAACCAGGACAAGAGTCAAGTCTGACCTAAATAAGTTCGAATACAATTAAATCGAACCAAATTGAGTCCGACTAGGTGTGCTAAGCCCTTGACATCACTCCAAGATTATGAATAATAGGTGATATTGTCATCCCAGTCCAAACCAAAATGAGTTTGAATAAAACTATATTGAGTCAAAATAGAGTCCTACTAGGTGCACTTCAAAAGCCTTTGACAGCTCTCCAAGGATATGCCCAACCCCACAAGTAGTGAGTAATGCTATTTCAAAACTCACAAAATTATCGTCAATGATTATTGGCTAATAGAAATACTCTAACTTAATGAAGTTATCTCTAATGCTTTATTGCCTAACAAAAATACTTCAAAACTCATGGAGTTATTGCCAATGCTTTATTAGCTAACAAAAACTATACAGCTCAACAAAGTTATCTCCAATGCTTAATTGGCTAACAAAAGCACTTCAAAACTCATAGAGTTATCACCAACACCTTATTGGCTAACAGAAACACTCCAATCTAATGAAGTTACCTCCAAGACTATATTAGCTAACGAAAATACTTCAAACTCATGAAGTTATTAACAATGTCTTATGGGCTAATAAAAAGACTTTAATCCCAAATGAAATTACCTCCAACGCCTTATTGACTAATAAAAATACTTCAAATTCATGGAGTTATTATCAATGCCTTATTAGCTAATAGAAATACTCCAACCCAATGAATTTACGTTCAACAAAAATATTTCAAAACTTACGAAATTATTGCCAATACCATATTGGAAAATAGAACACTCCAACTCCAAACGAAGTTATCTTCGATGCTTTATTGGCTAATAAAAATATTTTAAAATTGATGGATTTACTTTCAACACATATTACTAAAAAAAATACTTTCAAACTCATGGAGTTATCACTAATGCCTTATTGGCTAATAAAAATACTCTAACCTAATAAATTTACCTCTAATGCTTATTGGTTAATAGAAATACTTCAAAACTTATAGAGTTATTGTTAACACCTTATTGGCTAAAAAAAAAATACTCTTAACCTAATGAAGTTATCTCCAATATCTTAATGACTAATGAAAATGCTCTAACTCAAGAAATTACCTCTAATACTTTATTGGTTAATAGAAACATTTCAAAATCAATGTATTTATCGTCAATGTCTTATTGGGTAACAGAAATACTCCAATTCAATGAAGTTGCATCTAACACCCTATTGGCTAATAAAAATATTTCAAAACTAATGTAGTTATCACCAATGCCTTATTAGCTAATAGAAATACTCTAATTCAACGAAGTTGCTTCTAAACTTATTGGCTAATAGAAATACTTCAAATTCATGGAGTTATTGTCAATACCTTATTGGCTAATGAAAATATTTCAACCCCAAATGAAGTTACCTCCAAGGTTTTGTTGGCTAATAGAAACACTTGAAATTCATGGAGTTACCTCCAATACCTTATTGGCTAATGAAAACACAACAACCTAATGAACTTACCTCCAATGCCATATAAGATAATGGACATACTCAAACTCATGGAGTTATTGTCAGCGACTTATTGGCTAAAAAGAATATTTCAACCCGATGAAATTACGTCTAACATCTTATTGGCTAATAGAAATACTTCGAACTCATTAAGTAATCACAAATATTTTATTAGCTAACAAAAACATTCCAATATAATGAAGTTACCTCCAATGTCATATTGGCTAATGAAAATACTTTAAAACTTATGGAGTAATCACCAATGCCTTATTATATAATGAAAATACTCTAACCCAATGAAGTTACATCTAATACCTTATTAGCTAACGAAAATACTTCAAACTCAGAGTTTTTGCCAATACCTTATTAGCTAATGGAAACACTCCAATCCAAATTTGAAATACTTCAAATTCATGGAGTTTTTTCCAATGTCATATTGGCTAATGGAAGCACTTGAAACTTATGAAGTTATCTACAATGTCATATTGACTAATGAAAATACTCCAACTAAGTTATTGCCAAAACTCAAAACTATCAATAACACTTTAGGTTAATCTCGACAAACTGTCGACAATGTCATCTAACGAAATTATTGTCAATACTAAAAGCTATTAGAAATATTTCAAACTTCTCTCATCTCCTTCCATGTTCCATCAAATGACGCCACTAATATCTACTGAGGATCAAGTCAAGACCCATCATAGTCAAATGCCACATGGTCCAATGCATTAGAGTAGGGTAGCAACACATATCAGAGCTTCTTTCTTGCTCCTTCCTATCTTTATTATCATGTTTTCTATAATTCTATGATAAAATTCATTGTAAAGTAGGGGTATGTCTTCACTTAAACCATGTACTATTTCTCATATCAACCAAAATATGCTTTCTTCTTTACTTTTTTTTGTCTCTATTTTATTAGTTAGATTTCTTATTTTAGGAGTTTTGACAATCGATGGGGTAATTAACAAGAAGGGCTTGCATCTATTGATAGTTAATATTCATACAACACCTAATTATACACTCAACTTAAATACACTTTGATTTATGCATTGTGAGCACTCATCGAAGTCTCCGCCATTCCGGAATGTTGACTCCGATCCTATAAATTTTGGCATGCTCAGTGGGACTTGACTTCTCTTCTAAGTAGAGAAACCTAGTTAATATTTGTATATATCAAAAAAAAAGTTGAAAGCTGATGATTGATTAAGAGTTAGGAAAATGGCATCATCAAGTGGTCGTCCTATCCAACCTACACTATCATTCCCGATGAAGGGTCTATAGTTTGCTTCATCAACCAATAATTATCGATGGGATAACCAGAGTCTACATAAGCATCGATCAACTCCTCATCTCCCATTCAAGGGGCAAAATACCTCCTATCCAGGAGTAAAAATCTCCCTTCCAAGTGGCAAAGGTTAAGTCCACCTAGAAAGCAAGGGTCAAATCCATTCAAAGGGGTTAAGGCCAAATGCCATCATGACAAATCTCAATGACAAAAATAACGATTATTGTGGGTGCAACTGGAGTCCATATCAGCTATTAGATTGTGTCCAACTCAATCCAATTTCTAAATGGTGGTTCTACTTTCACTAATAGCATCACTGCTCCTAGCATTGCTAATGTTGTTACCATTACCATTAATCGAGTCACTACTCAATATGGATTAATTTCTCACCTCCCATTCAGGGGGCAAAGGCTTCTTGCTTAGAGGGCAAGGACCAAGTCCACCCAAGAGTAAAAGGCCAAGCCCGTCCAGGGGGGTAAAGCCCAATTTCATTGTGCTAAATCTCGATGTTAAAATAGAAGACCCATTAACACAAACTAGGAGATCAGTCTTTTAAAACCTAAGCAATAGATAAAAATCAATTTTTAACTGCCTACAACTTACCAAAGAAAGGAGCAATAGGATATTCGATCGATTTTGGGATGTTAGATCAAACTTAAAGATAGATACTACAATCCCTACCTCCAACCCACAATGCTACAAGAGTTAGAGAAGATCAAAGGAAAGATGTGTGTTCAATGTTCTTTGGAGTAATGCCATCTTCTATTGTCAAAATGATTAATAGATAAAAAAAATATTATTTTTGCTAAATTTGTAGCATGGAAGAGTTAAATTGTTGTATGAGTTTCAAAAGCGCAAAATTAAAAGAAATACTCAGCCTATGATAGAACATCTAGTTAAATCAAAACTAACTAGTCAAGTATGTATTTTGTACTTCTTGAGACAAATATAAACTTTTTTAAGAAACAAAAAATGAAGAGTTCTCTTAGTATTCAAGTGAATCACCTTTTATCTTAGAGATAAGATTTTTGAAAAATGTAAAAAAAAAAATTTGAAGTTAAGGATGGTCAATGATTAATATGATGGAGTTGGAATTTCTTCTCCTTCCTTGCCCACCAACACCCTAAATTAACTTTAGAAATGCAAGCTTAAAAATATGGTGATCAATCTGTAAGTAGTTAGAACTCTATTAGGAAGTTACTTTAAAGACAAAAGTGATACGATAGAAAGATAACCTCTTAGGGATCTCCTCCTAGAGGCAAAAGATCACCCCTAGATGCATAATGAGAAATAAAATCCTAAATGGATAAATCTCATATGAAAAGCTAAACTAAGAGAGGCAAACTCAAAAGTAGAAGCCAATTGGTATCGACGAGCCACAAACCTTAGATTCTCAAAGAGGAATGAGATTGCTAAATAAAAAAAAGAAAATAGGGGAAGAAAATAGAGTCACATATTGAAATTAAGAGGTCTTACCCAACGTCATCTTGGTGTATTATCTACCAAGAAAGACCACCTAAAGAATAGGTATTAAATGGCATTTATGGGTGTAGAGACCTTGGAAATTGAGGTTGTGAGGTATCTAAAATCAAATATAAAATCAAAAAAGTAACTAACTAATAAGAACATAGTGAAAATAGTGAAGTCTCCAAAAAAAAAAAGTTCCTAAAGAAAATATTGCACTAAGAAAAAGGTGTAGGTGAAGGTTCATCAGCGATCTACCACATCTTGAAATAAAATCATTCTTAAACTTTACAAACCCAATCAAGTGAGAGGCCTTAATTGAAGATAAAAAGATATATCACTTATCAGTTAAAAAATCTCAAAAAAAGAGATATTCTCTTTCAAATAAGTACAAACATATATGCTCTATATTATTTAGTTCTTGTAGCATCATAATCAAAAAGAAAAGAGAGGACATCACTTTATAAAGTTATTTCTCTTGAAGCTTATGTGCCATTTTGGCATTCTAGAGACGAATTACTAGCTTGAATTATTATTATTCAACTAGCATCAACTAGAGCATCAACTTGCTTATTTAACCAATTACTATAGAGTATTCAACTTCAATGTGCCAATGAAGAATTCTAAAGGACTCGACTACATCACTCTAAGTATCCATATATGCCTCATAATTACTATTGGACCTATAACGAGGTTGATCAAACGTCACGAATGCCTTCCGATACATAAACTATGTACATCAAGCTACTCACATTTCTCTAGATATCACAGGAGAGTAAAGTTCTCAATGAAGCTTTATCAAAATATGAAGAAAGGGGGCATAATGTAGCTGAAATATCATCAAAAATCAAAGGAGGGACATCTACCAAGTCTCATTTAACATGACAAACCACTTGTTGAATAAATAATCCTCAAACCAAAGAAAGTCCCACCAAAACTCAAAGACGGAGGATAAGCCACAGTTGATGATTCATGCCACCGATTAATGCCCAATTATTGAAAAGGTACTATGCCTAAATCTTTGGAGGGAACAATAACAAAAAACATCTATGTTTTATCTATGATAGAATGTTCGACTTTTCTCAAGGAATGACCGGTCAAATATGCACTCCATGTTTCTTGAGGAAAAATATGGACACAAAACTCAATCCATTTTATGTAACGATTGAGTCCATGACACAATCAATCCCACTCTTTGTGGCAACTCAAGTCCACCCCTTGTAACAAATAAAGTCCACATTTTATAGTATATTAAATCCACTCCACATAATAAATCAAGTTTGTGGGATCAAAATTGACTACCCAGAATAGTAGAGAACCTGCAAGTAATTTTGACTCACAAATCAGGATTTATTTTAATTTAAAGTGCACTATTAGGTATGGTGGGAATATAACTTTCAATAGACATAAGCCTCAATTATTATTTGCCCTGATGATTATCAGGAATCTCCTAAAGTGAGAAACCTAACTAATAAAATAGCGACACAAAAAAGAAAAGAAGAAAGCATTTAATTGATTTAAGAAATGATACATGACTTAAGCAAGGGTATGTCCTTACTTTATAATGAATTTTAATATAAAATTATAGAAAATATAAAATAAATAATAAAAGGAAAAGAGAAAGAAGAAGTGGAGAAAAAGCTCTAATATATGCTGCTGTCCCACTCCCCTTGTGCTGGACCTATGGTGTCTGACCTAAATCGACTCGGTCTTTAGTATGTATAGATGACATTATCTGATGGGACACTAAAGAGAATGGGAGATGTTCGAAGTGTTTCCAATAGGTTTGAACATTTGTGATAACTTCATGACTTGAAGTATTTCTATTAGCCAATAAAACAACGATAACTTCATTTAGGTTGAAGTTTTTCAATTAGTCAATAAGGCATTGGCGATAACTCTATTAACTTTAAAGTATTTTTATAACCAATATGTTATAAACGATAACTTCTTTTGATTTGGTGGTATCTCCAATGGCTTATAAGATTGGATATAGTTTGAAAATCGCATTATCAATTACTTTGGGGTTGACTAGCTTGAAAGAGCACGTCGTAAAATATTTCTGTAGTTGACTAACTTGAAGAGGGCGTCATCAACTATTTTTGGGGTTGACTAACTTAAAAAGTGCATCGTTAACTACTTCTGGAGTTAACTAGCTAGAAGAGTACATTACCAACTTTTTTGGGTTAGCTAGCTTGAAGAACATATCATCAACTGCTTCTGGGGTTGACTAGCTTAAGGGGTGTATTCTCAATTATTTTTGGGTTGACTAGTTTCAAAATGTGGCCAACAGGCTTGAGTGTATTGGTAATTAACATTTTGATTTGGTAGCATCACAAATGGCTTAGGGGGCTGGGTATAGTTTTGAAGTGTGATCGATAGTTTTGAGCGTATTGACAATTAACATCTTTAATTTGGTGAGCTTGTAAACTAACTTTAGTCTGAATTTGTGAGCCCATAGGCTAACTTATAGATGTCGCAAGCTTGCAGGCTAACTTATAGTCCAAATAGACAGTCAATGAGCCTGTAAACTAGCTTTAGTCCAAATTTGTGGGCCCACAGGTTAGCTTATGGATGTTGTGAGCTCGCAAGGTAGCTTATAGGTGTTGTCAACTCACAGGTTGGCTTATAGTCTTTCAAATGAACCTATAGATTAGCCCTAAAGTGGGGTGAGTTTGAGTTATTTTATTTCTTTCTTATTCTTATCCAAGTTCAAGCAATCCCTTGTTAATTAGTGGGCTCTTAAGCTTGATTCTTCACTAGGGGTGCTGTGATAGAGATGGGGCCATGGGTGACTATGGTATCGGTAAAGATCACAAGCAACTATGGTATTGGTGATCCATTGATGCATGAGTCCGTGGGTGGCCGTGATACTAGTGGGGACTTGCAAATACATGAAGTTGAGAATGATCACAGTATTGGTGAAGATCCATTGATGAATGAGACCATAGGTTCTTGTTGTGTTAGTGGAGATTTGTTGATCCAAAAAGCTGGGGTGGCCACAGTATTGGTGGAGATTTGCTAGCACACAAAGTTGTAGATGGTCCGACATTGATGGAGGTTTACTGACGTGCATGACTATGGTGGTGATAGAGGCTTATTAATGATCGAGGCTGTGGATGATAGTGAATACTTATGGACATACAAAGCCATGGATGGCCAATATTAGTGGAAAAGCATTGATGCCCAAGACCGTGGGTGGCTGTGAGCTTGGGAGAGGAAGAGAGAGATAGCAGAAACACAAGAGAATAGGGTCCTCACAAAGGAGAAGAAGTAAAATAAAAGAAGGATAAATGGGTGATAGGGGCTTACATCTTCTTTCTCTCCTTTGTCAACATCTTCTTGGTCTTCTCTTTGATAACGAGATCTCCTATAGAACTTTTCCAAGAATTTCCTCCAAATTCATTAGAAATTCACCCAAGAATCGACTCTATTTCTTCCTTTAAATTTATATGCTATAGCTTTTTTTTATAGGGTTTGAGAAGATTTTTGATTAGATTATTAATTGATTCAAATTTGATACTTGATAGATATATTCTTACCATAATCTTTATATTTAAATCTTTGATTTATAGATCTTGAGATTATAATTTTCTTAACTAAAAATTTTGTTAATTTCTAAGCTTGGACAATGATTTGTTTCTATCTTGACTATTCTATAAATGGCTAAGAGAATCTTTGATTAGATTCTCAATAAAATTAGAGATTTAATGAAATATGGTCTTATAATAAATCTCATATTTTGATCTTTGATTAATTGATTGGATCGTTAATTGATTTGAATTTGAGATTTGATTGATATATGCATGCTATAATATTTATATTTGAATATCTTATTGATAGATCTTGAATTTACAATTTTCTTAACTTAAACTTTGTTAACTTTTGAGATTGGACAAAGATTTGTTTCCATCTTGAAGATTCTATTAACGGCCAAGAGAATTTTTGATTGGTTCAATTTTAGAATGTGTATAATCAGATTGGATCTCAATATCTTTGAGTAGTATCTAATCCAATTAATTGGTATTTATTTGCTTATGAGAAGATTAAAAAATTGTACCATCTTTGAATATTGAATTTTTATATGGATATTTGTAAATTTTTCAATAAATTCATACCAAATACTAATTTGATAAATTTTTAGAATCTTTTTGTAAGCAAATTCTAGTCAGGAGTCTGTTGTAAAATTTATTGTTCAAGAACCCGTTTATAAAAGTTTTATATTTTTTCATTTTAATCCAGATTTTGAATAAATTATGGGCCTAATTTTGTCTAAATATTTTGCCCATTCAGCCCATTTAAGCTAAATTTAGCTTGAGTTTGAATTTTTAAATAATTATAATCCAAACCAAATGCAATTTTTGATCGGATTTGACCAATTCGAGTCCAATTGAGACTCATGTTTGAGTCATAATTTTAGGTTTCAATTCTGATCATATTTTGGTCAAATTTAATTTTGGCAAATATCATCTCAAATTTTTACCATTATTTTATTTTATTTTTTTTGTTTTATTTGATACTTCACTTCAAAAACTCACATATTTTTTTATTTTTCTCAAAGGTACACGTGAAGGGAAATCATAAGTCAATAGGATAGGTATATCCTGCGTCTAGTGAGGAGACTTTCATAATCACTCCTAAAGATTTTGCACATGTTATAGGTTGGGTGGTGAATTTTTAATAACATCCAATACAAAATTTTCATTAAGACCTACAGTCCCTATAGTGATATTGCCATAGTACCTTTACTAATGGAGCCACTCTCATCCTAGGGATATGTTTCTTCTACTCCATAATTTGTACCGGTTGCTTTTCACAAGCTAAGTCCTCTCTCAATTGTAATTGCTAAAGTAACAAGATATGTGTAAGATCTAGAGCATGCTTCCTTAGCATGGCACATGGAAAATATTACGCATATTAGCCAATACTAGATATAAGATAAGTCTATAAGTGATTCCTCCTATCCTCTCTAGAATCTCAAAGGGACCAATATAGCGATGTGTCAATTTCCCCCTTACTCTAAATCTCATGATACCCTTTGTTGGAGACACCTTAATAACAACATAGTCACCTATGCAAAACTTAAAGATTTCACATTTTAGCATTAGCATAACTTCTTTGACTTCTCTATGTTGTACAAAATCTTTTCTAAATCACCTCAATTTTCTCGGTAGCCACCTGCACCAACTTTGGTTCCAAAATCTATCTCTCACCGACCTTTGTCCAAAAAATAGGACAGCAATACTTCCTCACATATAGAGCCTTGAACGGTGCCATCTGAATACCAAAATGATAGTTGTTGTTATAAGTGAACTCAACTAGACATAAAAAAAATTCCAACTCCCCTTAGAATTTAGAGAACAAGCTCTCAGTAGATGCTCTCTAGTATGAATTCTCCTCTTTGATTAACCATCAGTATGAGGATAATAGGTCATGCTAAAATACAATTGTGACCCAAAAACTCTTTGAGAACTGTCCTAGAACCTTGAAGTGAATCAGAATCCCTGTTAGGGATGATAGTAATAGGTACACCATAGAGCTTCACTATCTCCTCCACGTACAAGTCAACTAGATTAACCAAGGAGTAGCTCAACTTGATGGGAAGGAAGAGAGTTGATTTGATTAATTGATCCACCACAACCCAATTAACATCTAATACCTTCCTTATCATTGGCAAGCTAGATATAAAATCCATGGTGATATATTCCCAAATCCATTCTGGGATAGGGAATGACTGTAACTTTTCTATCGGTCTTTGGTGCTTAATATTATCCTATTGGCCCACCAAAAATGCCCCCCAAATCCACTAGTAATCATGCTTGATGTTTGATACATTTTTATACTATTAGGATGTACCAAGAAATGAGAGTGATGAATCTCACTCAATAACTCTTGCTTTATTTTAGGATTATTACAAAATACGCATTTTTTTATCCTAATATTGAACCACACTACTTTTAAGGTCTAAAAAGTAGAATCTTTCAATTGACTTTTCTTAAGGCTCAACACAAACTCGAACTCCAAATGCAACCCAACTAGCAATACTTGTTGCGTCTTTGATCGAATAACCATATCTAAGTCCCTCAAAGCTTCTAAAGTCTTCCACCTCTACACCAAAAATTGAGTTGTGCATCCTGCTAACTTCCTACTGCCTGCATCAACAACAATATTAGCTTTCCATGGATAGTAGTTGATAAAACAACCATAATCCTTTAGAAAATTCAATCACCTCCTTTGCCTCATATTGAGTTCCATTTAGGTTAAGAGGTATTTTAGACTATTATTATCTGTAAAGATTTCAAAGGTGTGAACATAAAGATAATACTTCTAAATCTTCAAGGCAAAGAGGTCACCAACTCAAGGTTGTGAGTGAGACAATTTCCCTCATGGGCCATCAATTTTCTAGGATCATAGACCACCACTTTTCTATGTTTCATCAAAACACAACCTAACCTCTTGATTGAAACATCGCTAAACACCACCATATTTTCACCCTTAGAAGGTATGGTAAAAACAAGCATAGAAGTCAATTTTCTCTTCAATTATTAGGAGCTTTACTCATAATCATCAACTTATTCAAATTTAACACTCTTTTGAGTTAGACGAGTTAATGGGTTAGATATCTTAGAGAAACCTTCCATAAATCTTCTATAATAACATACTAACCCAAGGAAGCTTTGCGCCTTTGTCACATTGACAAGACTTTTCTCCAATTGAGTGCAAATTCTATATTTTTAGGATCCACATGTATACCAACAACATAAATCACATGATCAAAGAAAATCACCTTAGACAACCAAAAGTCACACTGAGCTTGGCATATAGTTCTCTTACCTTAGGGTTTTTAACCCCATTCTAAGATGTTGTTCATGCTCCCTGTGCCTCTTGGAATATATCAGGATATCATCTATGAAGGCAATAACAAACTAGCGTAAATATTGCTTGAAGACCTTGTTTATTAGTTCCATAAAGATTGCAAGTGCATTGGTAAGATTGAATGATATAACTAGAAACCCATAATGTCCATATCAAGTCTTGAAAGTAATTTCAAGATATTAGCCTCCTTGATCTTCAACTGATGATAGCTAAATCTTAGATCAATCTACCTTGAAATTGGTCAAAAAGATCATCAATCCAAGGAAAAGGGAAGTTGTTCATCATTGTGATTTGATTCAATTTAGGGTAGTCTATGCACAAGCTCGTAGTCTCATCCTTCTTCTTTATAAAAAGTGCTAGTGCACCCCAAGGTAACATGTTGGGGTATATGCAACCCCTATTGAAGAGCTTTTGCAATTGCCTCGTCAACTCTATTAACTCCATTGGTGTGATTTTGTAGGTAGGTCTAGAGATTAGAGTGGCTTCAAGCACAAGGTTAATGTTGAACTCCACCTCTCGATCAGCAAGTAACCATGGAAACTCCTCAAGAAAGGCCTATGGATACTCCCATACAATAGAATCTCCTCCAACTTGGTTATCCTCAACTAATCCCTAGGAATAAAAGCTAGATAATCCTCTTAATCCTTAATAATCAAGTAATGGACTTGAAGGAATGAAATAATGGTAGCAAAATCTTCTTGCACTACAAAGAAAGTTAATGAAGTCTAGCCAAGTGGTTGAAGGTTACAAGCTTTCTAAAGCACTCAATGCTAGCATAATAAGTTGGCAGTCAATCCTTATTGAGGATGATGTCAAAATCCTTGAAATTTAGAAGGATCAAATTTGTTGAGAGTTCTTGGTCCTCTATCCTAATGATACACTATTTGAAGACCTTATCTATAATTTTTGTCACCCACTGGTGTACTAACTACCAAGACTATTTCTAGAGGTTCAGACTTCCAAGTTAACTTGCTTGAAAAATGAGGAGCAACAAAAGAATGTGTTCTTGAATAAATTAAAATTAAAGTAATTACACCATCAACAAAAATCATACGTTGCAACACATTCTCTCAAGCATGGCATCGGCTTGAGTCAGAGCATAAACTCGAGTTGTGCTGAGTTTGGATGTCTTAAACTCAAATTAAAGTTTGAGTTAAAGTAGGAATCCAAAGTTGAATTTAAACTTTTGATTGATTTTGAATACTTATTATGTAATATTGGGAGTTATAATTAGATTAAAACTCAAACTCAATAAGGATCTATAAATGTTCTAGTAATACATAGAGTTTAGGGGTGGTGTAGGACTGAGATTAACTAGAGAAAAATAGAGAGAGAGGAATAGAGAATATAAAGAAGAGAAAGGGAAAGAGTATCAGCCATCATGTGTAGGTCTTTCTAGTACTTTTCGGTGATTTCTCATGGTGATTTTTTGTGGTATTCTCTTGAAGATTCCCTCTAAAGATGGAGGTATTGTCGAGACTTGGTAAAGAGTTTAGTTGGATAAGAAAGAGTAGAGTCTTACTTGTAGAATCTTATAAAGCCTTTTGATAGTAGATCTATTGCTCTTCGCATGGACGCAATCCGATTTTAGGTAAACCACGTATATCATTATGTTTCTTATTATTATTATTTTTATCTTGTATTACTTTTCATTTCTTATATTTATTTGAGAATAAGGTGATCCATAAATTTTTCATTGTGAATTCCAACAATTGATATTAGAGCTTAAGAGCAAACAACTAAAATGACAAAGTTCTTACCGAGGTAGAAAAGTTTGACGACAAGATAAATTTTGTCTTATGACAGAAGAAGATGAAAGCGGTTCTTATTTATCAAGACCTACAAAAGACATTAGAAGGTAAAGAAAAGAAGCTGGCCAAGATAAGCGATGAAGACTGGGAGAAGATAAATCAGAAGATATTAAATTTAATTATTCTAAGTCTGACTAATAAGATTTTTTATAATGCCATTAATGAAGAAATAACGGTGGATATTTGGATGAAACTCGAGAAGCTATACATGTCAAAAAGCCTCACGAACAAATTTTATCTAAAATAACAGTTGTACGAATTATGTATAAGCAAAGGTATAACTATCTTGCATCACCTAAATACCTTTAATAAGATTATCAATGATTTACTTAAAGTTGATGTGAAGTTTGAAGAGGATCATAAGATATTGATTCTCCTAATGTCTCTTCCTACTTCCTATGATCATATTATGACCATAATTCTTTATGATAAAAAAATTTTCAAGATAAAGGAGGTGACAGCTAGTTTTTTTCTAATGAAAAGAGGAGAAACTCCAATATTGATATTGAGATTGGTAAAGAATTGGTGGCTCACGAAAAAGGAAGATTGAGAGAGCATGGAGAAGACAAGTAATGGTCAAAATCAAAATCAAAGGTGAAGGTATAATATTATTCATATAAGAAGTATGGCCATATCAAGCAATATTGTCCAAATCATGGGAAGATAGAGTTTTTAAATATGAGTCTGTGTCTTTGCAAGTGAGAGGGTTTAGCTCACAATATTTTTATATGTCTTTATCTCAAAGTAGGTGACTTCCTAATGCCTTTTGTTGGCCGGTCTTTGAGAAATTGGATCCCACTTATCATGCTTGGACAAAATTTGGAAGGAAATGACCAAATCAATTAAATTTAATTTCGTACAACTGTACCATTCAATTGTCCTTCTCAATGTTGGAGAGTCTTTGTCTGTTTCCTTTTCAACTAAAGTAGAAATATGTTTTTTAGAAAATATTCTTTAAATTTCTCCTAATTATTTATCTCATTACTCTTCCCAAAATCTGGGAGCATTTCTCTCGTCAATGACAAGCAACCTCGATTTTTTCAAAATCAGCTGCTGCTAGGATGGTTGATCGAGCACCTCGAACCTGACACGAATTCGGATTTGAGCCATAACTAGCTTGGGGTTATAAACAAGTCTACCCGTTTAAAACTTTTATGACCTTGTAATAAATATAGCCACTTGGCTCAATGAAGTTACCCATTTAATATTGATCTGGCCTGCACCCATTTAACCCATTTAGCATTTTTTGGAGTTATTTAAAATACAATATGAGAATGTTGTTTGGTAATTTTATTACATTACTAATGTAATTTTATACTATTATTATTATTATTGTTTAAAATTAGTTGGCTGGGTCAAATTTAGATGAATGGGTCTAAATATTCAGGTTGGATTGAGTTTGGCCTTCATCTAAATACAACCCATTTAATAAATGAATTACATGGATTATATTATATAATCTATTTAATAATCCAATTCGGTTAGAGTCAAGATTTTTGAACGGGTTGAGTTCAAGTCCAAGGCTTTGGATCAGGCTTTTTGGTAATGATTAAGTTTTGTTGATTCTTGGGTTAGCCACTTAGAACATCCGAGGAAAAAGCTTTTTTTAACGGACTTTTCCTACTCTTCTTTGTTCATAGCTATGTGTGGGTGGCAAATGATCTTTTGCTTTAGATATCTAAAAAATTGTACATATGTCTATGTAAACATTGTAATTTCTTTTATATTTCTTAAAATTTAAAATATTTGACTAGATACTCCTGTTGTATGCTTCCATCGAGCAGATGTTCCATGGGCTAAAATTTTACCCAGATATAAAAAGTCAATTTTGCCTTTATATATTAGCAATATTTTTAAGAAAATAAATAAATTTTGGTTCTAATATTTTCGATGTGTAAGTGTAAATGGTAAAATTGGCTTTTTAAAGTTATTGTGTTTGTGTTGGCTACAATAACTGCTTTTAACTAGATTTAATCATAAAAGTATTTGTGCAAAATTTTTGAAATTTACAAAACATAAAAATAATTATAATTTTAGAGGGATATATCTGTAACTTTAATGGCATCCAAGTATTGTATACAAGCAGAAATCCCCAAAAGAAAGGGAAAGTAGAATAAAAATATTTTTCACTATGTCCCTAAAAAATAAATATTTCTCCCAAGATTTTGAATTCAATGATGCCCATGCAACCTATTGATGGAGTTTGGTTCGACTCCGGCTTCAATTCGGAAATGCTCTTTAAAAATTTGATCTATTAAATATTTTTTTGTTGATCTAAAAAGAAAAACACCGAAAATAATTGTTAGGAAATTTTTAATGGTGATCGTTCCAATGTTCAAATTAGTTAAGAACTCACAATTATAGTGGAGAAAAATCGTTGCACATTAGTTCGTTACTTGTATAGATATATATATATATATATATTATTTATAGGTTGAAGAGGTGGTTGGATAAATTCGAGACTTAGTAATTTTAGTTTTAATCGCACTGGATTCTACATAATTAATCTCTATGAATGTCAAATTTTCTAAAAATGATTTTTAGGAATCGTTATCTATTAATTTTCATAAATACTTGATCACTTTCATATATGAATCGAACTAAATGTATATTTTTATAAGTATCTATTGGGTGAATAATACTCATGACGCGGAACTATCTTGACCTCGATAACATAATCTCGGATGGTGACTTAAATACCCAAATTTCAGTTATTTCGATTGATAGCCTCGGCCAATAGTTTGATTTATGAATTTGATTTCGATTCGTTTTTGATTTATTGATCTGATAAATCTGGTTGCTCCAACTCTGGTGTATCATCACAACGAATTCACGTATTTTCTTTAAAAATAAGGAAAAAGTTGGGGGTCCCAAGGGCAAACTGGATTCATTCAAGCGTCCCAAGACACATAACTAAACCTAAAAAGTTGGGCCCCACCTTTTGAAAAGCTGACCGTTGGGGTTTTGAATCGAACGCTCTCAAGAAACTTCGCCCTGCTATTTATAACAAAATAAGATCAAATGGCAATGATATCATGAAGGAAAAAAGCCAAGAAAAAGAAAGCAAAGAAGATTGAAGAAAGATTGAAGAAATGGGACCCTTTCCCACCTTTTTGGTATTCTCTTTTTTCTTTGCTTTTTTTAATGTCTTTTCTTCTATCCCTTTTTGTTCTTTTTCTTGTTTATTGGTTATTTACATGGATTTTAGGATGATGAGGGGAATGAGGTTGGCGAGAGAGATGAACAAATCTTGGAGGAATTCAATGACGGGGAGTTGATAGAGCTTGGCGATAAGCTCAAGCCTGTGGACCGTGTTCTTGAGCCCCCAAACGATGATTCGCCAGTGGAGTGCCCGGTGCTCGATTCTTTTCCTTTGATCGTGAGGCCATTCTTAGTTCCTTTTCATTGTTCTTTGTGAATTAACTGGTCTTATTTTTAATTGAAACTTGAATTTCTTTTTTTATCGTAGAAATAACTTATTCTAAGAAATAATAGTTTGTTATTAAAGGATCAAGGCATATCGAAGGAGCTATTCGACGAGAGGAGAACAAAGCCAGTTGAAGCCAAGCGCAAGAGAAATCACAGCATTGCAAGTGCTGCTCCTCAAGCTAAAGCTCCTTATACTAGTTTTTTCCATGTTTTACAACAATGCAAAGAGTACGATTTCTGAGAATGTACTAGTGTTTCATTTGGCCTTTTCTATGATGATTAGCTTAAGCATGCTCAAAAGTGAAGCTGCTGGAAATGTGGATTTTATTGTGATTTTATTTTACGTTTCAGAATTTGGAGTTATTTCCCCGATACATGTATTAATTCTAAGTTTATAGGGAAATGTTTCAGATATTGTTTGTAATAGAGACCCCTTTATATATGGTTCTTGCGGATTTATTAGAGTTATGAACTAATTTCTATTGTCCAGTTTGCAAAAAGAAAACAGATCAAATGTCAACGATGAGTTCCTGCTATGTTGACGCTTTAGATTTCTGATCTTAAACATATGAGTGAATAGTAGGACTTTGGAACTCAAGGAAGGAAGGGATTCTGCCAAAGAGATGCAATTGCATTTGAGTTTGGTACAGATATTTTCAGTATCTGAGGATCGGCTACCGTACATTCTAATTGCAACTCTAAGATGCCTTTCAAGTAGATTTCCAAGGTGAACAAGGTTCAATTAAATGTAGTGACAGCAGCAATGCATGTTAGCAACACTAGAGTACATTATCTTCTGCTCTGCTTCATTTCTGCAATTTCTTTTTTCTGTAACATTGGAGCCGTAAGAGAAGCAACTTATAGCTGATTCACAGGAATGGCACCGATCTAAATCTGGAGTTGAGTCGTGACGGAGAACCCAAGTTCCGAGCCACTGAAAGAGGCAGATGCATTTTCTTTAGAGAGGGCAAGGAAGTTCCGTGGTGCAATCAACGACCGTTTGAAGTAACTATTCTGCTGACCAGAGTAAGAACGCGGAGTGAGTAGCTCGGGGGTTCCACCTCCAGAGTTCCGTTGAAGCATTGGGGTCATGGAACCATTCCTGTTAACATTGCCACGATAGCCATTTGTTTTTCTATTCAAACTAGGACTTCTTTTGGGGCTTGGTTTGGACACATAAATAGATTCTTTCTCTGCAAGTAGCAGATTTTGTAGTTTTTTGTGTTCCTGCAACCAAGCAAGGTGGATTGTTATGAAGGCAATTGCTTCAGAGAAGCAAATGAAAGGATAATATTCACGTTTCGATAACAAGATCACCTGGAGTCGTCTTTTCTCCTCTTCCTTGTGCAGTCTAGTAAATCTATACTCCTCCAGAATAGACAATAAACGCACCTAGAAATGTTTTGAGGCATCAATTTTACCAAATTATTAAAAGAAAATACTTAGCAGATACACTATTTTGAAAGAAATAGGAAACAATTTCTCACCCCATCATATAAGAAAGTTATGTTGTGCTCCTCCTCCCACGTGAATGTTCTTGTTATAAGGTTGTCAACCATAACTGGAAAAATATTTCAGATAAATTTCTGCAAACTCGAAAGGAAGATGTGTGCACGACTGTGCTCAACGGAATCTAGAGCATCAATTACCTGGTATTCTACTGACAATCACCCTCGCCTTCTCTGCACGCTTCAGGTTCAAATGAGCGCCTCTTTTCACGGCATACCTGTTCTCATCCTGCATATATCAAATATTGTTCTCTTTACTATGATGATATCCAGAACATATAGATGAAATACACTTCCTCGAAGCTTGTACCTGGTTGTACTGTTCAAGCCAATTTTCTTCGTCACAAGCAGCATGCCATTTGTTTATTTTGTCCATGAGCTCTTTTCTAACTATCACTTCTTCCTTAGCTTTTGTTATTTGCGTCTCGAGGTTGGCCACAAGTTCAGAAGGATCAACAAGGCCTAAAAGAATAACACAGTCAGTTGCAGGTGAATGATTTCAACACTACAATGCGTGGACGACCGAATTCTACCAGAATCTATCATTGCATAGCACTTTTCAAGGGACGTGCTCGGATCAGGTTCGAGGTGTGCTTCCCTACATATTCCGTCCAACTCAGTTATCTTTTTTAAGACGATTTCTTTCATTCTGCTTGCTTTTAGTGTCGTTAGTCTCTCAACCTCAGCTTGTGCCTGCCAAAAACATGATCATAGGACTCTAACAAGCTGAATTTAAGGTTCTTATAAAAGTTAAATAAGTTCGAGTTTTCATACCTGGTTAATTGTTTCTAGTAGTAGTACACCAGATTGGAGAACATCCTGATCTGGGGATCCAAATATGCATACGAGTCTTTCAAAAGGCCTCGTTTCTTGCTCCGATGAACTCATTAAATTCCACAGTTTTATCAGTGACTCCATTGTTTCTTGCAACTACAGTGCCAAAGATGAGTTATTGTTATACGATAAGAGTAAGAACTTCAAGTTACAAAAAAAGAAGTTGAATTGTTTACCTTCTGAATTCGAGCTTGCTTTTCTGCTTTTAACTTCAAAACTAATTGATTCAGGCCATCTAACGTGAAATCACTGATATCTGGGGACTTTTCTGAAACTACCCCTTGTAGACTGGGATGAATTTCATCAACAGTCTGCCCAAAGTTCAGTCCCAGCACACCACATAGTGAATGCACTTCATTTACATGCTCGAGAACCTTGCGAAGACAATCTGACTGCAAATGATGTAAAATACGGTTAGTTCAATGTCATGACAATCGCGGTAACATCAAATCCCAATTTGACAAAAACAGACCATATTACTGACAATCAGATACTGATGAACGCCTAATGAGAAATATAAAAATATCATATGCAGAATGATATTCAACAAAGCAACAGATTAGAGAATAGATACCTTCTCCTTCTGAAGAGCTTGAAGTTGTGCTTGACATTCATTTAGTTTCCTCAAGGACAGATCATGATTGTATCCTTCCATTTCAACAGAATGAGACCTGGCATCATTGTGATCGCCGTGTCCTGATATCTCCATACTGAGCTTCTTGATCTGTGACAGAACATCAGAAAACTGTTTGACCCGTTCCTCTTTCTCCACCCTCAACTCTTCCAGCAAGGGGGTAATCAGTGCAACTTGTTTCTTCAGAGATGCCGAGTTTTTGTGTGCCTGCACGTATGAGATAGCGATAAACAACTCTTAATCAAGAATAAATTTAGATCAAACATAATACCTCGCCTGAACATAATACGTCGATTACGAAAACATCCATCGATATTAGCACAGTACCAGCTGTAACTCAAAAGGTTTAGGTAAGGAGAAAATAGCAATTAAGCATTATACAGTAAAAGAAAATATACCTACGTAAACGCATACCGGATTTTCTTATGAAAAATGCTGGCAAATAGAAAACATAAATTTATGGAGCAGTTTGACGGTGACCTGCTTGGATTTTACTAATTAATTCTTAAATAAGATAAGTTGACCCTATTAGTTGTTTCTTAAAATACGGTTTGGTTTTGGACTAAGAAAATGATCAACTTGTGCTTATTTTTATTTGACAACTAAACGCTTATTAACTAATATGATAACTAGTATGATTAAACTTAAAAATAACAATTTGAAGCATCTATTTAGCTAGTATGACTAAAATTTAGTCATAATAAGTTGAAATCATCTCATCCTAAACTCCTCTTATATTTTATACTATTATATATCAACATAATAGCACCAAGATAGCATACATATGATAGCCGTAATTTCGAATGTTTATCAAGGTTTATTGGCATACGATAGCCTACGCGAATAAACCTTTTTCCTGGTTAAAACCGACATTTGACTGGGTCAGCCGTGAATAGAGCGCGACTAGGTGTAATTAGGCAAACAAGGAAGGGCTTCTGTGAAAATTGCTGATATTAAACCCTAAAAAGAAAATACCTAGAGCACCGTCTGTTGCTCTATTTGACCAGCTTGCGGCGCTGAGAAGAGAACAACGGAGCAATTCAAAGTGGGGCCCCACCATGGGGCGGGGTTCTTAGGCCCCACGGAGAGATGATTGGACGCTGGAGCCATTTACAGACTTGTAATTTGAACTGCTTTGCATAAAAATTTTCTTAATATTGTTGAATTTTGACACTTGATTAGTTTATATTATTTTTATGTGTTTTGATATATGTCCTTCACATCCTAAGGTTGTTTTAGAATATAATTGTATATGTGAAACTCGATTATAGAGTAATCCTATTTAATTCTAATAATGTCGCGATGATATTGGAGGATAATTAGGTGGTGTGATACATGACAATTTAAATCTATGCTTTTTTAATTTTTGATGGTATTATTTGATGCAAAAATTAATCTATGAAATATATTTATTTTTTTGTTAGTTTACATAGTGCTCAAGAATTATAAAAGCATAATTTGTTTTGAACTTATACTAATATATTTAATTATTTTAATAAATTATAAATTTTTGATATTATAATATTATATAGTAAAATTTATTTTTCATGCATAACTGAAATTATGTATTTGAAAATCGAATTGAGAAATTTTATCTGGATGCTAATATTAAAACATTTGTTTTTGTTATAAAAATTATATAAGAATCAAAATAAGATTTTACTAAATATTTTTTAAGTACATCTATTGTTTGATTATATAAAGTGACCCTATCACAGAGGCAAATTCTGATCATATTAACATGTATGTGTTTGTAAACACCCGATTTTGTTTTTATATTATGACTTGATTTTAGAGATTAAGTATAACACTCTGTGTTTTAATTTGATCTCGGGTACTATATATATGAACCGTATTATTAGGTTAAATGCTTGATCGTAATGGATATTGCAAACCAAAACATGTTTTGAATAAAAAATTTAAATTGATGTAGGAACTCTGAATGTTATAAAATAATTATGTTACTCGATTTTACTTATATGATGTTTTAATTTTATTTTATGACTATATAATTTCTTGAAATCTCCACATCTAAATTTAGTCTATAAATATTATATATGATATATATGTTTTCAATGAAGAATGACTCTTTGTAGGTAGAATATAGTGGTATTTATTTATTTTTAATTTAGACTAGATTTGAGATTATATTAATTTGTTTGGATTTAGTTTATCATCCGTATGAGCTTATTTAGGTGGTGAACTATTGATATATGATCTTTGAAGTGGATTATGGTATTATTTTAGATACCATGTTAATCTAGTGTGTGATAATATGGAATTGATGTTTTTAGTTTGATGTAATTTTTCCGTTAAGAGGTATGCGGCTGTTGCGTCGCTGCTCTAGAGGCTCACAAGCATCAACCCAGTTCTTCATTCTTAAAATTTGAATTGTGAAACAAAATTTAACCTCGTCTCTGAACTTCCATGGGTTGCTTGCTTAACCCAAATTAAGAATCTGAATTTTGTTTATCTTCTTGATTCCTTTTACTGAAGAACGCGTAACATATTGAGTACAATTCCCAAATCAAAATCTTTTTAGTAAAACACGAGATTATTTGCACTAAATGTTTCAACGCAGAAGATACTTAAATAACTAGTGTTTGGCATATTGAATACCTGAAGTTGGAGATTGTGCTCGCCAAGGGAGGCCACAAGAGCTGCAAGCTCTGCTTCGTTGACTGCCAATGAATGCCGAAGTTGCGCCCTTAGCTTGCTGGCTTCTTCGAACTTCCTCCTGTACACTTGCTGGCATTCCCTCTCCAACTCCAACAGCATTCGGTCTTTGTCCTCTTCGCTCTCCCCTGTCTCCTGCCATATTTCCTGAGCAAAAAGATTCAGAATAAGAGACTGTAGAACAGTGAGATTCACAAATATCGAAGTGCTGAAACTTTTGGCATCCTTTTGATCCTATTTGTTGCAGAAAACCGAAATGACAGTAAGGATGCACAAATTTTTATTTTGATCTGAGAAAATGGTAACACGCAACAATTCTGTTGACCAAACCTTCAAACAAACCTGAAACAATGAAGCTGGCAACAGAAGAATCCTCAGTTGTTCAAAATCAGGAAGAATAAGTTCTCCCAATCAAATGAAAATATGGAAAAGCAACCAAATTGGCAAAAGAACCGCAAGAAACCAATGGATGACAAGACCCTGTTGGAAACTTCTCGAGAAAAGGTTTTCTTGACGAAAAGAAAGTGAAATAAATGGAGAAAGAAAGCAAAAATGGCAAAGAACTGCAAGAAGAAAACCATCCAGAAGCTAAACTTGATGTATGAAATCAAGGAAAAAAAAATAAAACCTTGCTGGAAACTGAGTCATAAAGCCAAGAAACAAGAATTCAATATGACAATTTGGGCACCAAAATGGAAAAATCTTCCGAAAGCTACATCATTTTGCCACAAAAAGGAAAAGCATTCCATGGCTTAGAGCAAGATACAGAGGACAAATTTCACAGAAAGAGGAAGAACAGGAACAAGTACCTCAAGCTCTCTGAGCAGAGAAGTGCAAGTCGTCTCCATACTAGCTCTGAATCCGACCATTCCCTTCTACTTACGACAAGAACTGGAGAGTGTGGGAGACTGAGAGAGAGAGAGTTTGTTGACGGGAGATGTTTGCAAGATTAGCAAGCAAATATATAAGAAGTACAGCTCTGCATGAATAGAAAACTAAATTGTTTTGTTTTGTTCGCAAATGCAAGAATGGAATTAGGGTACAAGAAATATATAGCATAAAAGCTGGAGAAGGAAGAGAAAGGGAGAGTTCTGGCAAAAAGTACCAAACTTTTTAATTCCATTAATTATAGAGGCAGAATCTTGAGAATGACTTTTTGCTCCTTCATCGATTCAAGTTTTTCTAAATACAAAGTTAAATATTATTTAGGGGATAATGTGAAGTTATGCGCAATAATCTCGAGTACAAATTGTTCCCTTACAGAAAGTATGTTTCTACAATTTTTACATGTACCTCTGGATAACTTTTCTATTATGCTAAAGTTAGCAAATAATATAAAAAAAAAATGATGATATTTAACCTTGCATAGACTATTGCGACAAATTCTACAGCCAAGGTGCAAGTATTTCTCTCGTTTTCATGGCCCTTTTTCTAATATAAAAACCATACAAGGTTATATTTGCAAAAAGCATCAATTTGTTCATTGATTCACGAAGCGGAAGACGAAGTCACCTTGGTTATGGTCTCTTATGGCGAAGAAAAGGAAAAAAGAGGTCAAACAATCTCTGTAATTTCTGTAGAATGGAAAAGAGAAAATTAGGGAAAGAAAGAGATTTAGGGTTTATTTTAGTTAATGATACAAAATTTGTGTTACCTCTTAAAAATGTTCGCAATTAGTTTCATTATAGTTTTTTATTTTTGTTTCCATTAGTTTTGTTGGTCGTGGTCGGAGGCATCAACCTCTTTGAAGTCAACTGTCGAAGAGGAGGATTTGGACCTTGTACCAAATTCTATGATTGGGGGGCTATGCATGCGTCACTAATATGGAGTTTTTTTTTTAGAACAAAATTATTTTTTTTTTAATTGATTTAGAAATCTGATTGCTAAATTCCATTTTGTGTTTAAGAAAATATTAGTGAAAATACAAAAAATCTTACTTCTAAAGCAACGCTACTGAAAGTAAGATTTAATTAGTTGTGATTCCAGCTTATTTTGAACTAGAATCAATGTTTGTAAGCTTACTTCCTACAAACTAAGGAGGCCATTATCGAATAAGAAGCCAGATTGAGTCCCCACAGCATGCAACGAGATCCGTTTGTATATTTGCACTGGACACCATGTGACATATGACACATCTGAATCG
Source organism: Trichopus zeylanicus subsp. travancoricus (assembly GCA_005019695.1). Classification (NCBI taxonomy): domain Eukaryota; kingdom Viridiplantae; phylum Streptophyta; class Magnoliopsida; order Dioscoreales; family Dioscoreaceae; genus Trichopus; species Trichopus zeylanicus. The sequence goes on from RXID01014226.1 coordinate 2,438,171, forward strand.
ATTTTTGTTTCGATAAAAAAAAATATATCAAAATCAAGCTATTCCCAAATTAATCTCAAAGATGAGGAATTAGGTGGCTCCATATCCACAGGGATGATCGTGGATTCGGGCATGGAGAAGCCAAAAGGAGATTATTCCTTTCGTTTTGATAAATTTCATGTCTTTTTTTCCTCTAAATTTGGATATTGTCTTGAGATTAACAACGATTTTGAACAATCCAGAGCATGGCCTCTTCCTCTGTGGGACAAATTTGCGTAGATGAAGTCGGTTGGCATTTTGGTTATTGCCATTAATTAGGATTTAATTTGTTAGTCTCTTCGACATATGAATTTTTTTTTTACCTCAAAATTGTTTTTTCTGCTTATATAGGGTTAAATTGTGCAATTTAATACCACTACTAATTTTTTTTTTTTGATCTAACAAATATATTTTATTTTCCAATTAATTGACAATATTATCATACTCCAAACAGTAACCATTTTCTATAAATTTATCCAACCTTTTAAATTATAATCAAAATAATCCACAATGGAATTGTGAATCATAACATAATCCTTTCTTAAATTCCTGGTAATAATTGGATTACGCAAAATTAGATTCTAATTGAGTCTAATTATTACTCAACACAATTCAAATTATCATGAAACACTTCACTTGAATAGGCATTCCAAGTACATTATTTCACGTTTTTAAAGTGCCAAAAAATTTTGATGTTCTTCAACAAATGCTATAAAAATGGAAGTGCTAAGTAAAAAATATCGATAATTATTATTATTTATTAAAAATATAATCAATTATCAGTATTTATTAAAATATGCTAATAATTGTTGGCTTTATGGTGTCTCGAATCCGGATTTTCCGGATAATCTTAATTATATTAGGAAATTATTTAATGGGCCTAATCCTTATTAGATTTATCTTCTACTAGAAGTCTTAAATTAGTAGAAGTCTTATTTGAGTCAGTCTTCTACTTTGACTCAAACATCATTAGGCCACATCTATAAATGCACCATTGATATAAGAGTTTCAAAATAGAAAATAGAGAGTGAGAGTTGGTGATATTGGAGTTTCGTCTCTGTCGTTGTAATCTTCTCTTTTCTCTTCCTCATCAATACAATATTCTCTGGATCGTCTTCCCACATATATCTCTTGTCTGCTATCTTTTTCTCTTTTCTGTTCTTTCTCTATATCGTGAATTATAGTGAATATCGATATTTTCCGCAACAAGTGGCATCAAAGCTTGGTTCAATATGTCTACTACGAAGTTCGATATAGAGAAATTCAATGAAAAGCAAGGATTTCCTATTTGGCAAGTAAGAGTTCGTGCAATTCTTACTCAATAAGGGTTGAGACACACATTGGAGGACATCAAGCCTGAAGATGTCACCGAAAATGTCTGGGAAAACCAAAAGGCTAGTGCACATAGCACAATCATCCTCAGTCTTACCGATGAGGTACTCTATCCGTTTCTTGATGAAACATCACCTTCAGAGTTATGGAAAAAGCTGAAGAAACAGTATATGAGTAAGTCTATCTCAAATCGAGTTTATTTAAAGCAGAAGCTCTTCAATTTTTGAATGACAGAAGGTACGAATATAGTTGATCATCTTAATGCTTTCAATAAATTTGTCTCTCAATTATTAAGCATTGATGTTAAAATTGAAGATGAAGACAAGGCAATTATTTTATTATCGTCCTTATCTCCTTCTCGTGAGAATCTTAAAACTATTCTCATGTATGGGAAGGATTTGAAATTTGACGATATTTCTGCTGCCCTTCTATCTAATGAATATTTGAAAAAGATTGGAGGGGATGTGTCACACTCAGAAGCATTAATTGTCAGAGGTCGTACCAAAGAAAGATCAAGGACAGGTCGTTCTAGATCCAAATCCAAAGAAATAAATTGCAGGTATTGTAAGAAGATGGGACATGCAATTAAAGATTGTTGGAAGCTCAAAGCAAAGAAAGAAAGAGAATCTCAATTTAAAAAACAAGCCAAAGAACAAGTGTCAGTTGTTGAAGGAAGTTCTGATGATAATTTGGGTAACGTTTTTTCTATTAGTTCTAATTTTGATCGTTACCATGATATTTGGATTCTTAATTCTAGTTGTTCTTACCACATGTGTCATAATAAGGATTGGTTTGAAGACTACAAGTCCTATGATGGTGGTTTGGTTTTGATGGGTAATAACAATCCATGCAAAACTGTTGGAATTGGAACAATCAAAATTAAGATATTTGATAATATTATTAGAACTCTTACTGATGTCAGACATGTTCTTGATTTGAAAATGAATTTGATCTCTTTGGGTGCTTTGGATTCTGCCGGTTATAAGTATTCTGATGAAGGTGGAGTTCTTAAGGTTGCTGAAGGCTCATTGATAGTGATGAAGGGCCTAAAGCATGGAAATTTATATGAGTTAGTAGGAAAAATCGTTGCAGGTGGAGCAGCAATTTCTCAGGCTTCTTTTTCTTCTGATATGACTCAATTATGGCATATGCTTCTCGGTCATATGAGTGAGCAAGGTTTAAATGAGCTCAACAAAAGAAAATTACTGAAAGGTCTCAACTCATGCAAATTGGATTTCTGCGAGCATTGTCTCTATGGTAAACAGTCCAAGATAAAGTTTAACACTGGTATTCATTGCACTAAAGGCTTAATTGATTATATTCATTCTGATGTGTGGTGCTCTCCTATTCCATCAAAATCTGGTGCTTGTTATTTTGTCAGTTTTATTGATGATTTTTTCAGAAAAGTGTGGATTTATTTTTTGCATCACAAAGCCGAGGTGTTTTCTGTTTTCAAACGGTGGAAAACTTCAGTTGAAAAAAGGACTGGCAGAAAAATCAAATATCTCAGAAGTGATAATGGCGGAGAGTACAAATCAACAGAGTTTCTCAAATTCTGTGAAGATGAAGACATCAAATGCCACTTTACCATCCCAGGAAAACCTCAACAAAACGGTGTGGCTGAAAGGATGAACAGAACCTTGTTGGAGAAAGCACGTAGTATGCTCATTACAGCTAATCTTAATAAAGATTTTTGGGCAAAAGTAATCAATACAGCATGCTTCATTGTGAATCGCTCTCCTCAAACAGCCATTAATTGCAAGACTCCTGAAGAGGTATGGACTGGTCATCCAACAAATTATTCTTCTTTAAAGATTTTTGGTTGCCCTGCTTATGTGCATGTTGTTAAGGATAGGTTAGATGCACGTTCCAAAAAGTGTATTTTCCTGGGTTATGTCAAAGGCGTCAAAGGCTATCGTTTGTGGGATCCTACTATTTCAAATGTAATTATTGAGAGAGACATAGTATTTGATGAAAGTGGTATACTAAAATCTCTCAAGAAAGATCCCAATGATATAATACAAGTGGAGGTGGAGCACGTAGTTCCTTCAGAAGAAGATATTCAGGGTATACCCAACTCTCAAGAAAATTCTAAAGATCAAGTTTCTGAAAGGACTCCACTTCGAAGATCTCAAAGAAAAATAAAACCACCTGAAAGGTATGGTTTTGAAGATATGGTAGCTTTTGCTTTAGTTACTGACAATGGTGATCCTTCTTCTTATAAAGAAGCAGTGCAGGATAAGAATTCTTCTCAGTGGCAAGCTGCTATGAATGAAGAGATGGATTCCCTTCAAAAGAACCATACTTGGGATCTAGTAAAATTACCAGAAGGTAAAAGAGCAATTGGTTGCAAGTGGGTATTTCGAAAGAAAGAGGATTTCTCTGAGATAGATGGTGTTAAATTCAAGGCCGGTTTAGTTGCAAAAGGGTATTCACAAAAGGAGGGTGTTGACTTCAATAAAATTTTCTCTCCTGTGGTTAAACACACATCTATTCATTTTCTACTTGCTTTAGTTGCTTTTCATAATCTTGAGTTAGAGCAGCTTGATGTCAAAACTGCCTTTCTGCATGGAGAATTAGAAGAACAAATTTTTATGCAACAGCCTGAAGAGTTTATCCAAGAAGGTAAAGAAAATTTTGTCTGCAAGTTGAACAAATCACTTTATGGTTTGAAACAGTCTCCAAGGCAATGGTATAAAAGGTTTGACAATTTTATGCTGGGTCAAGATTTCATCCACTGCAAACATTATTGCTGCGTTTATTTTAAGATGCATGCCAATAACTCATTTATTATATTGCTTCTTTATGTTGATGATATGCTTATTGCTACTCAAGACATATCTCTACTGAATGATTTAAAGTTTAAAATGAAAAAGGAATTTGAGATGAAAGATTTAGGTGCTGCAAGGAAGATTCTCGGTATGGAGATTGATCGAGATCGAAAGCATGGAAAATTATGGCTCAAACAGAGCAAATATCTCGAGAAGATTATTTCTCGTTTTCACATGCAGAATTCAAAATCCGTCAGTACTCCTTTGGCATCTCACTTCAAGCTTTCAGCTCAACAATGTCCTTCTACAGATGAAGAGCATGCATACATGGAGAACATCCCATTTTCAAGTGCTGTTGGAAGTCTAATGTATGCTATGGTATGCACAAGACCTGATATTGCACAAGCAGTCAGCGTTGTTAGTCGTTACATGACAAATCCAGGAAAAGAGCATTGGCAGGCCGTGAAATGGCTATTAAGATATATCAAAGGTACTCTTAATATTGGTTTATGTTTTGACAGGAACACAGTGCAAGAGGCCAAAATTATTGGCTATGTCGATTCAGACTATGCTCGAGACCTTGATCGATGCCGATCCCTCACTGGTTATCTTTTCACTCTTTGTGGAGGACCTATTAGTTGGAGGTGTACCTTACAGTCAACTATAGCATTATCAACAACAGAGTCTGAGTATATGGCAGCTACAGAAGCCGTCAAAGAAGCTCTATGGCTAAAAGATTTGGCAAGTGAAATTAGTTTTTTTCAACATGTTCTTCCTATTTTTTGCGACAGTCAGAGCGCTATACACCTTGCGAAGAACCAAATGTACCACGCCAGATCAAAGCATATAGATGTCCGATTTCATTTTATTCGGGATATTATTGAAGACGGCGAGATTTCTTTATAAAAGATTCATACTTCAAGAAATCCTGCAGATATGTTGACGAAGATGATTCCGATTGATAAGTTCAAGCTCTGTTTGGACTTGATCAATATTCAAGGTCGTTGATCCTACCCTAGGAGGTAATGGCAAAGACATCTATTGAAGATTCAATTTCAGAGAATAAGATGATTCGAGCCAAGGTCGAGATTGTTGGCTTTATGGTGTCTCGAATCCGGATTTTCCGGATAGTCTTAATTATATTAGAAAATTATTTAATGGGCCTAATCCTTATTAGATTTATCTTCTACTAGAAGTCTTAAATTAGTAGAAGTCTTATTTGAGTCAGTCTTCTACTTTGACTCAAACATCATTAGGCCACATCTATAAATACACCATTGATGTAAGGGTTTCAAAATAGAAAATAGAAAGTGAGAGTTGGTGATATTGGAGTTTCGTCTCCGTCATTGTAATCTTCTCTTTTCTCTTCCTCATCAATACAATATTCTTTAGATCGTCTTCCCACATATATCTCTTGTCTGCTATCTTTTCCTCTTTTCTGTTCTTCCTCTATATCGTGAATTGTAGTGGATATCGATATTTTCCGCAACAAATAATATCTTTATTAAATTGAGTGTGTCGACTCGACCTACTAAAATCTTTCTCCTTCGCATCCTTGTTTTCTACAATCTAACCCAAGCTTAGCCTATCGTCATCTGTATTAGGCGCCATCCTCATTGTCAGTTCACTAGAATCATGTCCGCATTTCCCTCTTTCACCAAAATTACTTGGTAGAGTCTCTTCCTCCTCCAATACACCTCCTCCTCCTTCTCTACCTCTAGATACTCTTTTTCTTTAAGTTGCGAGTTTTAGGGCTCAATTCCTTCTTTTGTTGAATATTTTTTATTTTTTATAACTTGTGACTCAAGTAATGGAAAGCTTCGGATTTTAGGGGTGTTGATTTTTAAAGATATAATTTGGGAATTGATCAGTGGTGTTAATAGTAGAAAGTAATCCGCTTAGAAGGAAAGAGCTTAACAACATGAAAATAGGCCTTTTAACTATAATTTGATTGATCATTGATGTTATGTTATGTTTATAATTTTGACATTATTCTTGAGTGAGTATTTGTTATAATGTCAGGTGTGATAATTAGTCTCATATCAAATATTGGATAGATAGGGTCCAATATATATAGTGAAAAAGGCCCAAATCCCATGAGATTTAGTTTTTGAGATGGTTTGGTGCTCGGCCCACTATATTATTTAGTTCGACACTCTTTCGGCTCCCCCAACAAATGACCTATTGAGCATCTCGTATTTGGACTTTGAGAGACATCAATTGGGAAAATTTATTCAGACAAGTAATTTATTTCGAAGTTGTCGCATGAAGAATTAGTATGTTTTCAAAATAGTCACTTAGTAGGATGAAATTGTTTAAATGCATGAAATAGGATATTGGTCCTTAAAGATAGGTTCTAAAAGATATCTAATTGATTGAGGATGAATGGGCGGTGTTGGAATCTGTACTAATGGCAACTAATATTAGAAATCGATATGCAATTTTTCTTGTTAGTTATGCAAATAATGCATAAGGTTTATGATTTAAAATGGGTGAGTTTATTAGGTAAGCGGTACTTTCAATGTATGTGGCTATGTTGTCAAAACTGGTCTAGACATTGAAGTAAAAAATTCATAGAGTCAAATATGATAGGATCGCTAGTCTAATATATAGGATGACTTTTGTTAGATAAGGAAGCACCTATCTTGAGTGCCTCTTTGGATTAAAGAGGGCTTTACGCTTGTCGTATTTTAGCTAGTATAAAATTAGATAACCTAACTTTGAGATGACCTCAATTTCAAATAAGCCCTTGATTCTTTGATGACCTCATTATTTCTTTGGTGTTGCTTGATTGTTTCTTCAAGTTGACTTAGATTTTGGTCGAGGATGTTTATTTTCTAGCTTGAATAAGATAAAGTTATTATATTGAACAAATATTATTTCTTGAGTTATGAAAAATATATTTTCTCCTATTTTGCACATGCAAATATATGTATATATTATTTTTTGATTGGTTTGACTTTTAAACTATAATGCCAATGTATATTTAGAGACTACACATCATTGGTGACTAGCCTTGTGAATAAGAGTTTAATTAAGATAAAGAAACACCTAGACCGGAGATACACAAGATTTTTTGAGTATGCCTATAGGAATCAATGACCAAATCAAAGGATAAGGTATCATTATATTAATTATTTGAATATACATAATCAAACATGAGAAAAAAAAATTCATGAATACATAATAATCGAAGGATAAAATATACCATATACGAATTAGATATTTCATGGAAGAGAGTCATGCTATCACAAAAGAAGAGATCATAAAGAGATTTTAGAGAATATTGCAGTGAATGATGAAGAGTGGGATAACATCTAAGATTTGTTGCAGAATACATTTGGTCCTTCGGGATTCTCTGAGGACACAAGTGTTGCAACCATTGAAATGCCAATAGAGGGTCCCAATACACAAGCGGAGGCTCATTTACTTATGTTTTCTCATATGAATCTCTTGTCTCTAGCTATTGGAGATCTCATTTCCGTACCAACTCAAGTTATGCTTATTGGACTTTACGAAAATTGGGAATCTTTGAGGTATTTGTGAAAATAGGTATAATACATATAATTGAAGAAATTATCAAAACAAAGTAGTTAATAAGAATAAGAATAAGTATATAGTGATTTATTATTGTAGTCCCTATGTTGCATTTGGAGCTTATCGGCAAAAATGAATTGTTTTAGATAGTCCTTTGTGGCTCTGGTGGCGATTAGATCAACATGTCATTGGCTCAAGAGAAGTTCCTATCGAAATTCAATATGAAGAATGAAAATTTTCAAATTATTAAATAAAGCTAATAGTGAACTATACCTGGAATACAAGTTAACACTCTCATCCTTCATCATGTGATTGTTGCTCGTAAAGATCAAGGGTTAATGGAACAACAAGTTATTTAGTATCTTATTAGAGATTTTAAAGTAGACATTCTATGACTTGAGTTTATTTTCATGTTCTTATCACGAGAATTGAAATATTGTCAAAGATTTGGAGTTTGCGTATACGAAGGTTTATACTTGTTCCAATAATTATATGCTCTTCAGAAATAAGAGTGCATTAGATACATTTTGCAAAAACTACAAATCATCATGATACAAATAATTTGAGAATTAGGGCAATGATGATGATTAGAAAGTACAAAATACACCGATTAAGATAGTAAGGTACTTTTCTTTAAAATCAAGACTACAACAACTTTCTATGTTAGCAAAAATAACTCCACCAATGAGATAGCATGCAGAAGTTCATTTACTAGACGGATCATTAAGACATTAAATAGATAGTATGGCTTGAAAAAAGTTCAACTTTAAGTATCCTAATTTTGCCAGTGATATTTGCAATGTATGGTTAATATTATATTTAGATGGATTAAACCCTTTCAAGACAATAAGTATATTATATAAAAAGTGGGTCATAGCACTAGTTACATATAAGTTGTCTCTGTGGTTATGCATGAAGCAACTTGACTCAATGTCTCCATTGAAGTGCCTCTTGTTCAACCAAACTTGTAGAGAAAAATGAAAAAGAAAAATTCATAAATAATGAATCTAAAATGGAAGAGGAAGTCATTTCTCTTGATGATAGTTATGATAATGATACTGAAGAGGATGGTTTCACATTAGAGAAAAATGATAGGTAATGTAATTGTGCTTTTTTTTTTCATTAAGCAAATTTAAAATTTATGTATTGCAAATGGTAAGATTTGATAATCTATAAGTTAGATTATGATATTTGTTGTTGTTTGATCATATATGATATTATTATGCATAGAATATTGACTTTATTATTTTATTTTGCATAACAAGTGTTTTTTGTGTGTTTTTTATATGTGTTTTTTGTTTTTTGGTTGTAATGATTCTCCCAAGAAAATATGTTAAGACTATCATGATCACACTAAAAATACATAGATTGAAGAATTGATTTTGGAGACCCAATTCTTATCTGATGGAGGTTTCAATTCAGACTCAAGTGGAGATAATGTGACCTCCTTACCTCCCAAAGTGGAAGATCAGGAGATGTACCCTAATAAATTTTTACATAATATTTAATTCATAGTAATTTTAATTATTAATTATTTTATGGATTATGAGGTATATCATAATGCTTATTTTCTAATTTGGGCATGTGATATTTGAATTTTTAGGTCCAAGTTTCATATGGTTCTCAAGTAAATCAAGTCATAGATCAAGCTGGCCAAATGGAGTATGGGGCTTCGAGGGGTATAGGTTGGAGCTCACTATTAGTTGATACAATTAGGGATAACTCGATCAGTCTATCCACCCAACTAAAGAGAATGACCAAGGATGGGAAAAAGTTGTCCTTGATTTACATTGATTAGTGGGCACTACTAGAGGCAAATAAAAAAAGGATTTAGGAAGATGTCAACGTAATACTAAGGTTATGTGATATTTGTATTTATATATTATTATACTTGTAATTGATTATTCTCTTATATAGCAATATTTGACTATATAGATAAATACAAATGTAAAAGAGGACTACAAGAAGAGCTTTATACAGTTGCTGGGTAAGCGCTAATGCGATTGAAAGACGGATGTAAAGTATAAATACTTCACACCATTCAAGTTGATACTAGGATTGAAGCAGACTAGTGACTCCTTTTAGTGGAATATTGGCAAAGCAAAAATATCAAGATATCTCTTCTCCATATATTTATATATATTAAATTTCATAAATTTTAATTTATTTAACTCATAATTATTATCTTTTTTAGGTATAAAATAGAGAAAATAGAAGAGTTCGAAAAAAAATAAAAGATGAGTCATTTTCTGGGTTAAGGGGTACTCCAATTTAAGACTTAAGGTATTAAGTTAACATTAACTATGAAATTATTTTCATTTCTTTATGCCTTTATGTAATGTGTAACCCTTATGCAACTAGAGGAGTAAATCGGGGTTGAGCTATTAAACCTTGAGGTGTTTTTAGCCTCCCATACCAAAAAGAATAGACAATCAATTGATCAAGCGTCTACAGTAGTAATAATGTATATATTTTACCATTATTTTTTTAGTTCTATTAATGAATATAGGCTCTAGAGTGACTTCTAGTCTATGTAGGTTTGTATTATTAGTATACTCAGTGCTGCCCCTACGATATATATTATTTGTGTTTTAAAGAATTTTTCATTTGTATATATCGTTAGTTCATATGACTAATAATTATATGCAAATAAACTAGGTTTTGGAGAATATAAACTAATACGGAATCAAGGGATTGGACACATAGATAAGCTTAGGAGGAACTCATTTTGCTTCGTTAACATCTCAGATATTTCATGAAAACTTGATTTATAAAGCTCATACCTTTATTGTTCATATTTTCATTGTAGAGGGATTAGAGCCACTTGGAGATTTGAAGCTACATTTTAAGGTAGCATCCAAGGAGGAGTGGCCATTTGGAAAGCTTCTGCCAAGATTGATAGTTGATTTTTTAAAATACAATGAATATGTTTTTTTTTTTTTTGTTTAACTTTCGATTGAGATTTTGTTCAGTTGAATGTGGACCTTTGTATTTAATTTGTTGGTATTATGATTTTCTTATTATGAAACTATTGATTGATAATAAAAGTTGGACATTCTAGAAATATGTTAGGATTATAAATATGTATTCATCAGGGTCAATACAATATAACAATAGGTTTGTTTAGGTTTCAAAATTTTTTTATGATGTTTTTATAAATGATAGGAAAAACCATGCATAAAACTAGAACTAATTATTGTCGGCATTAACTGACAAAAGCATTGGCAAAGATTATTTTCAAGTTTTTATAAGACATTGACAATAGCCTTAATTTTTTTTTTTGAACGTTGAGAATAGCTTTTTCAACATTTAAAAAAAAGCGTCGGTAATAATATTTTATTGTTGAAGCTTTAAGTTAAACCTAAAAAAGTTAATGTAGACATTCGAAGGAAAATGCTGGTATTAGGCTATTGTTGGCATTTTCATAAAATATCATCAATAATTTTTGTCCTTATTTCCAAAACAAACTATGACAATAATTTTTTATTTTATATACTTTTTGACCGAAAAAATCATTAGTAGCATTTATGAAGTGCCAATAAATTTTTCAATTTTTACTGTAAGCTATAAAATAATATTGAAAAAAATTTTCTAATATTTTTATTTCTAACATTGCCGCCAATAACATATTTTGTTGTAGTGCAAAAAAAAGTTTGTTGGTCATTTTTGTTTTGGCACCATCATTTCAACAACATCCAACGAATGAAAGTTGGGTTGCCAAAATTAGGTCATGATCGATCACCCAATCAGGACTTGAAAAGGAAGAAGTTGTTAGCAACTAAATTGTATTCATGAAACACTAACAATTAACAGATGCTTACTTCAAGAAGTCCAAGTTTCTTTTCCTTTTTTAATATAGCATCATAAATCCAACAAAGATAAAGAGCTCCAATAATTAGATCCATTATAAGTTTTCTTCTTCTTAGGTTTTTGGTCAACGAACTTCAAAATTTATGTCAAGGCATGCACTAGTGTTGCTATATAATTAATTAGCTTAACGATCGAGATTTAGGTGGAGGACATAGGATAATCCAAAGATTAGGTCACCTCTTAGGTAGACACTCCACAGGTGTTGGTTTGAAGACATTCCTTACACTAACACCATTACTGTTCTTATGAGCATACACCAAATTAACATAGATTAGTTGATTTGGATAAATATGTTTGTGTGTACATTACCCCATTAAGAAGTTTGATCAGCATATATCTTGAGTTATTGAAGTCTGTAGGTAGGCTTTCGTTATATACTATTATGATACGTGGATGTGGAAACACATTTCAAGTGTTTTTCATAACTAGTTTAAATGTTAGGAAAATGACTAGGTAACTATGATGAATAATATGAAGGTAGAAACAATATTGCTTTCACAATTAATTTCGACAATTGGAACATTCTTAATTTAATTTCAAGAATTGAAGAAATGACAGAGAAGGAATTCGCCTCCTATTCTTTTGACAAAACAAGTTCATCGCGAAATGTTAGAGTATGTTTGGTTCGAAATTAAGATTAGGATTATTCTATCCTGATCGACCTATTATTTAAATATCAAAAAAATAATCAGACTATTTTTATTTTATTTTAAAAAACTAAAATATCATATTACCCTTATTTTTATTTATTCAAATATTAATAAATAATATATCTAAGGATATAAAAGTCTAAAAAAATTTAAACCATTTACTAACTAGACTAGTATTTAAATAATAAAAATTTAATTAAATTATTTTTTTATATTTTAAATTTAAATTTAAATTTAATTTTGATCTCGAACACAAATTAAACGAGCCTTAAAATTTCTTTTCTCATTGGTTGCCAACATGACATTTTGCAGATCAAGTAAAACCTTGTGAATCATTAAAAGAAAAAAAGAAAAAGAAAAAGTAGATTATGAGCAAGTGTTAGGTGGGATACACAATCAAAGGGCACCATCATTCATCTGTTAGAGCTGGTAAAACAGGCCAAGTTTAGTTAAGAGGTCTAGTCATGGATTCGTATGGAACTACGGACATACTGATACCAATGGCCTAGCTACCGCTAGCAGGTCTCTCTATGGGCTCGGGCCGTCCGAATACCCCGCGGACCGGGCCAGAATTCGGGGCTTGGGTGTTGTGCATTGGGGCTTTGGATTGGGCTCAGGCGTATAGATTTGTAAGAAAATTGATACTTGGATCCCAAGTTGAGATCCTGCTCCAAGTATTTGCATCAAATTTCAGGTCAGGACTGGGCTGTAGAGCATTGTGCTCGGGCTAAGGCTTGGCAGGTCCTCAACGTCGTGCAACCTAATTACAGTCCTAACTATTAGGTTTAGATATCTGTGTATGTGTAAACCACAGTCTACCCCTCTTTTATTTGCGAAATACGCGCAATAGAATTAAAAAATTATCAAAAAAAATCCTGATTTTAAAAATTTTTTTTATCAACCCCTCAATTTTTAAAATCTTTTTATTAGTACTTGAAAATTTTTGAAATTCAAAATTAATCCTTAAAACAATCAACTTTTTTTTAAATATAAAGATGAATTTATCATTATTTATAAATATTTTACCATACATATACATACTTTATTTTATATATAAAAAGTTTTAACTTGTATATAAAGCGTTTATATATAATGTAAAGATAAATTCGTATCTTTATTAACTGCTAAAATAAATACAGTCCTAATTCAAAACAAACGAAAACTTAGGAAAACAGGGAAAATACCAGCACCTGGAAATTGCCTTTTTCTTACAAAAACCCCCCGGATCTCAACATATTTACGAATCCAAAAAGGCCGGTACAACGTACAACACTCATCGAGGACCATCCTTTACGTAATCTCTGTTGATTGACACTCGATCGATCATACAAATTGGATCCGACCAGTCATGGCAAAATCAATTGACATCACACATGGTCCAGCATATTTGCCATACTAACCAAACATATACAAGGGAGCCTCTCGGCTTTGCATGGGTAGACCACCGGTGGTTCCAAATTAATTTCTCCGGTGATGAGGATGTGACGTGTGGCCGCCCCCCCCCGCCCCCGCCCCCCGCCCCGCCCCCGACCTGTCCAGCAACGGAAGCCACATTTTCCTCCCCCCGTCCAGTGCCTCTGCCAATCCTACTGGGATTTAGATGCCTGTGTCATCACAAAAACTAAAAATAATAATGAAAAAAAATTCCAACACTGGGCGGGGCCATGCATTGATCAATTCAGAGGTTTTTTTTCAAATTATTTTTTGTTAAATTAGGAATATAATTTATTATATTATTATTAAATTAAATTATTATAAATAATTAAATATTTTTTAAAATTTTAAATTATTGAAACGTTAATTTTAATAAAAAAAATTAATTTATAAAATTGATTCACTAATCTTGATCCTGATTTTAATCTTAAATCAAATCGTAACTAATCTATATTAATTATTATTTTATCTTTATATAATACAAAAAATTTAAAAAGCAGGAATAAAAATGTATGTTTACACCAAGGTTTTATAACTCGGTATCGGTTTCGGTTTCGGGACCTAGCAAAACCGATACGTTTCGGTTTCAGTTTCGGTCGTATCGGTTTCAGTTGAAAGATTTTTTTAAATTATTAATTAGCTGTTGACCAGAGTTTGACCATATTTTGACTGTACTGTGACTTCAAATTAAAAATACGATAAAATATTGAAAAAATTTGGAAAAATTTGAAAAATTAGGAATGAATTTATACTTAATTTTACCATAATAATAAATATTATTTTAGTTAATTAATATTAATTTTGATAGTTAGTCACTGATATTGTCTACTTTTAATATATATTAGTATATTAAAAAACATATAAGAAATAATATGAATATGATTAAAAGTTAAAATTAGTATAAGCACATTTAACTTTCCATTAAAATGTATTTCATACGTACATAATTTTATAAATTCTAAGATAATACAACTAATTATCATACTCATCATCAGTTGATTTGGAACATCTAGGTGTGAAATTACAAATTCAGTACATGAATGATCCGAACGAGCATTTGTAGGCATATGAGTTAGAATAACTAGCGCTGCACGATCTCGTGGCAGCGGTTCTGAAGTATAATCATGTATCGAAGGTTCAAAATGAAAATTATATTTTGACTAAATTTTAACTTTATTTCAATTATTTTTTAACTTCAAATTAAAAAATTATAATATGTTTAAAAATTTTAAAAAATAATGAATAATTACGTGAATAATATTATGTACGTGAACAGTATCTGACAAAAACCGATAAGGACATCGAAATCAAATTGGCGATAGTGCTGGCCTCAGTATAAGGCTGACTTCATCTTGCGGGAGTACGGGGCAGGTCGGTGAGGACGCGAGATAGGCGATAGAGTGACGACAGACTAGCGAGTACACATGGCCCTTGGACTCGGACACGAAGCCGGCGCGAGGTCCTCTCCACGCTCCCCGCCGGCTCCCCCCACCCCCCCACCGCGGCGCCCGCCCGCCCGGCCGCCCGGGCTCGAGCCCGGCGAGCTCCTGCCCGCCCACCCGGGCTCGAGCCTGGCGAGCTCCCGCCCGCCTGCCCGGGCTCGAGCCCGACGAGCTCCCGCTCCCGCGTGCTCCCGCCCGCGCTCGGTGAAGATGAACAGTAATTATGAACAGTACTGAACAGTAAACTCTAACCGAAACCCAAAATAGGATTTCGGTTCGGGACTGGCCGAAACCGAGCCGTTTCTGCTCGATTTCGACCGAAACTGCAAACCATGATTTACACTTCTTCACCCCAACCTTATTCTTATTTTAATTAGGTTTGGAATTACTTTATGTCTATTTCGTACTATTTGGTTACTTTAAATTTTGGAAGTCGGTTATGATATTTCGAAAATAAAATTTTTATCCTTATTTCTACGTGGACGTGATAGACCGTCCGAGTCGGTGGTCATGAAGATAACGGAGATATCATTTGACTCCCCCGAAGGAAATTCCCAGGCAAACTACAGCTACCCTTTTTTACAAAAAAAAAAAAAAAAAAAAAAAAACCTTTTCAGCCATCCCAATAATCCAATCGATCGAGCAAGCAAAAGGTTCGCGGATAATCAACGCCCATCTACCGAACCAAAAAAAAGTAATTTTGCCGTTGGGTGTATTGCACGATGACACCGTCCCGAGATATATAACAACGTACGTGGACAATTTGGGTCCATACATCAATTGTACAAAAATAAGAGTTTTATCTCCTAGGCAACCTAATTAGCAAGTGAATGGTGCGCCTATTTATGATATAATAATTATTTAAAAATAAAATAAAATATATAAAGATATTTTATAATTAATGTTACATTTTTAAGTAAAAAAATATTTACCTTCTAAAACGACTACGCAACATTAATTTTTTCTGATATAATTTTTTTTCTCGTTTATCATTACATAATTTACTTTCGTGTTGGTTTTTCATAACACCCATTTTTAAACATAACATTTTGAAAGTCAAGTTGAGTTTGTCATATAATTAAAAAAATTATTTGGAGGATAATTACTTTGTGAAAATATTAGCAAGTTGTCTATCATTAAAAATAAACTTAATGCATAAAACATTATGAGACGTATGTTCTATGACAAACTGATGATCAACATCAATGTATTTGGTGGGAGAATGCAAAATTGAATTAGTTACCTCAGAAACAATACTAACATTGCCATAACAAATAATAGAATGTTACCTTTTATAGACAAAACTTTTGGAGAAATAATTGCACTCAATAAAAATAAGAATAATTTATATATAAGTCCTTCAAATCTTGTGAACTTGCATATAAGTCTTTGTAATCTTAAAAATTATATATAAATCCTTGGGTTTTAGCTTAAGCTATAAAAAAATTCTTCGATTTGAATTTGCCACAGAAAACTAAAGATTCAAGAAATATTCTATTACATGACGTTAATATATTTCTAAAATGATGAAATTATTCTTGTATCCTTCTAAATATATATCCTATTTGTTTCAGATCTATTTTCCTTCTCTACCAGTAGCTTCTCCATCGTGAAGCATCTCTGCGGGCAACATCTCTGCCAACAAGCATCTCCATTGATAGCTTCTCTCGAGAAAAGATTTTCCATTATACTAAAAGAACTATGCATCCATCCTTCCTCTTCTCCTGTTAGTGTCAACCTTTGTCTTGTTTAAGTACTCCTCTTTGCATGGCTTTGATCTTCTTCCATAGTCACCAACCTTTGTAATTGGTGTGTCATACTCCTATTTTCTCTAAGTCGAAACTTGGCTAGTAGTAGGAGGCAAAATATTTTCCCCTGCTAGCAATGGAGTATATTGCTTATGCAGGGAGAAATGTGTAATTTGTTGCTCAACTAAGGCTAGGGGAATGCAATTCTATAGCTGTCCAAACTATAAGGTTTAGAAGATTTATTTGATTAGTTTTTGTTAGCTCAATTAATTATGAAATATTTAGAAAAGCTTGTTTATTTCAAGGTGATGGGAATAAAAGGTGTGGATTTGTGAACATACTATGAAAAGCATGATAGATCAACTAGAGGATAAACACAATGTTGTTAATCAGAGGGTCTAAAATTTGAATGAGATAATTAAGAGTGCATTGGAAGCACTATATTGGTTTAGGATTTTGAGTGTTTGTATTCTACTTGTAATTATGGTAGAGTATTGTGTAATTGAGTATTATGTAATTGTTGAATTATATTTGACAATGTAATTGTATTGGTTATGTAATTGTTGAGTTATGTTTGACAATATAATTATTGATGTATTTCTTTTTGTAAAATTCTTATGTAAAAATTTACTTTATTATAGCTACTGATGTAATATATAATTTCGACAATCAAAACTTTTTTTAATTTTAGTTTGTGATGTTTAGACAACCAAACTAGAGAATACACAAATAGAGAACCGATTTTCTGTCTGAGAAGTTCGAACAACCAAATTGTAAGGTTCGGTTGTCGTCGGTTGTTCGAGCTTTGTAGACAAAGAGTTTGTTTCCTATCTATAAAGTTCAAACAACCGAGCAACAAGGTTTGAGCATCTGAACATAAGTTCATATAACCAAACTACAAAGTTCATCTATTCGAGTTTTGCAAATAGGGAGTCTATTTCTTGTTTGCTGAGTTCAAACAACCGAATAATAAGGTTTGAGCATCCGAACATAAGTTTGGACATGTTATGTGAAAGGCTGATATCCACCACAATTCACAATGTAGAAGAAGAAAAGAAAAGCAGAAAGAATAGCACACAATTTATATAGTTCGGTTTGTGACCTACTCCATAGGCAAAAGTGATCCAGAGAAAATTTTATTAATAACAAAAAAGAGAAAATCACAATAATGAAGGTAAACTCTCTCAAGAGACTAACAAGCCTAGATATTATAAGATGTTTTGAGAATTTTGATTTATATTTCTCTATCTCACTATATAAAATTCTTAGATAAATAAGATATTTATAGAAATGGTCTAACTAAATTTGATTTAGAATATGAGACTAATTTAGATAAGGATCTGACCCACTAATCCATATCTTCTAGTAGGAGATAAATTTGGAGAAAGATTCGGACTACTAAACCACATCCTAATATAATCCAAATTTGATTATGACTCTTTGGGAAGTCTAGATTTGAGATATGATAAAGTCAACGATCTCCATCTTGGCTCGAATTCTTCTCTTCTTTGAATTTGAATTTTCGACGAATGCCTTTGCCATTACCTTGTAAGGCGAGATTAACAATCGTGAACGTTAATCAAGTCCAAGTAGAGTTTGAACTTGTCAATCGAAATTACTTTCATTAGCATGTCTACTGAATTTTTTGAAGTATGGATCATTTGTAAAGAAATCTTGCCATCTTTAACAATGTTTTGATCTGGTGTGGTACATCTAATTTTTACAAGATATATAATGTTCTAACTATTGTAAAAAAGGGAAGACTACCTTGAGAGAAACCAACTTCAAATGCCAAACTTTTTAACTATAGAGCTTCTTTGATTTCTTCTATAGCCTCCATTTACTCAGACTTTATATCAGATAATGTCATTGTTAACTGTAAGGTACATCTTCAACTAATAAGACCACCATAAAGGGTGAAAAGATAATTGGTAGGGGATCATTATTGATCAACAATATAGTTTGAGTCAACGTACCCAATAATTGTGCCATCTTAAATTGTGTTCCTATCAAAACATAAACTAACATTAAGTGTGCCTTTGATATATCTCAATAGCCACTTCACAGTATGCCAATATTCTTTTCTTGGATTTACTATATAGTAGCCAATAATGCTAATTACTTGTACAATATCAGATATTGTGTGCATCATAGTATATATTAGGCTTTCAATAGCACTTGAGAATAGGATGTTGTCTATATATACATGCTCTTCGTCTATAGAAGGGTATAGTTGAGCTGAAGCTTGAAGTGCATTGACAAAGGAAAACTAACAGATTTTGAATTTTGCATGCCAAAATGAGAAATAATTTTCTCGAGATACTTGCTTTGCTTGAGCCATAATTTGTTATACTTTTAGTCCTGATCAATCTCCATGTAGAGAATCTTCATTGCAACATCTAAATTCTTCATCTCAATTTTTTTTCATTCTATGCTTCGATAATTAATTTGAGATATGTCTTGAACAATAATAAATATATCATCAACATAAAGAAGTAATATAATGAATGAATTATTGGCATGCATATTAAAGTAGACACAACAATCATTCTTGCAATGGATAAAATTCTATCCCAACATGAAACTATTAAACCTTTTATACAATTATCTTGGAGACTGTTTCAAATTATAAAGTGACTTATTTAACTTGCAAGCATAATTGCCTTTTCCTTTTTGGATGAACCCTTCAAGTTGCTATAGTAAAAAATAAATAGATGTGTGTTTAACCATAGGAGAAAATTTTCATTGAAGTCAATACCTTCCTTTTATAAATACCCTTTTGTAATTAAATAAATCTTGAATTTCACACCATCTATCTTAGAAGAATCCTCTTTCTTCTGAAATACCCACTTGCAGTCAATTATGCTTTTATCTTTTGGTAATTTTACTAAGTCCCAAATATGAGTCTTTTGAGGAAAGTTTATCTCCTCACTTATAGTAATTTGTCAGTGACAAGAATTCTTATCCTACACTACTTTTTTATAGGAAAAAGGATCACCACAATTAGTAAATAAAGCAAAAGCTACCATATACTCAAAATTGTACCTTTTTGGGTGGCTTTATGCTTCTTTGACATCTTTGAAATAGGATCTTCTCAGAAACTTCAACTTGACTCTCAAAATTCTCTCGAGAGTTTGGTACATTTTGAATGTCTTCTTGTGGAGGAACTGCAAGCTCTACCTCCACCTGAATTGTATCACTAAAACTTTTTTTGAGAGATTTTTGTTTAAATAGACTTTGTAGCCTTACTTTGACTTTGAGTTGGACTCATGATGATGAGCCAAATTTAAATATAGAGCCTTAAATTGAATTAGCCCTAAATTTTGATTAGAAACAAAAATAAGATTTGGGCTAAATCAAGATTTGTGAATAAACTTTGAGAGTTCAAATTTAATTCCTGAAAATTTTTATTTACAAATAAGTTCAAATTTAATTCAAAAAGAACTTTGAGAGTTTCAAAATTTTATAAATAAATTTATTTACAAAAAAATTCTTGAAATTTATAAAATTACATTTTTGATCTAAATTTCAAAAAAAATTGTAAATAACCCTCTTGAAAATTGGATGTCGCAAATGAGTGCAATTTTCATTCATAAGTAAATAAATCAAGTCCTTGTCTATATCTACATTCATTCCAAACTTGAATGTCAGGATCCCAATCAAATCTCCTCACCCACAACAAACTTTCAGGACTATCAACTTAGGATCTACACAGAAGGAAATAAATAAACAGAAATGGGGAGGAAATAATCCTTCATTTTGGAATGATTTGGTCCACCTTGCAATATAAAAAGGGGATCAGAGCATATATAGAATGGACAGGGAACGAAAGACAAAGAATGAAAGACAGAGAGAGAAGGAGGATCAACAAACCTTCATACAAGGAGAGCAAAGGAAATCAACGAGAAGATAATAATAAAGGTCTGAAATTTGAACTTACTCTTCTTTCTTTTCTTCTTCTCTCCCTCTCCTTCTTTGCTTTGGATTTTCTCTTCTACTATCCATATAGCTGCCCCGAACCTGCCCCATGCTTGTGATACTCCGGCCAATCAGCACCTCGTCTTCCCCCACAACGAGGAACCCTCCTTGCACCATAGTTGCCTTTGTTCCCACATCATTGATGGCACCTCGAACTCCACCAAGCCGCCGACCACCCTAGCAGAGGAGATCACATGCCTCATTGAGTTTGATCATCATCACCAGAGAAGAAGGCTTGCTCCGGCAAGCCCTGACTTGCTCACCATCGGCCTAGATTTGCCTAGACCATTGCCCGCACAACTCCCCCCACTACTGTAGCTAGCACTAGCCATCCGATGTTGTTCCTCTCTCTGCTGAAGCCTCAGGCATCTTGTCATGCCTATCACTATCCCAAACTCCTCTCTCGCTACCAATGATTCACCGTGCATTCTAGGAGAAAGCTTCGCTGGTCCTCATTGTTAATCCAAGACACTACTGAGCCTGAGTTGACACTGTAGTCTGCCTCACCCATCATTCCACTGGTTAAGCCACACTCCACCATCGCATCAAGTCCCCCTTCACCACCCATCTTGCCGAAGGAAGGAAAGAAATTAGATCTAGCCATGTTCGACTGGATCTAGCTGGGAGAAGAAGGAGGCAGAGGGCTCGAGCCCTCTCCCTTGTCATCTACAAGCGGAGAGGACCAAATCTAGCTAGATCCGGCCAGAAGGAAGCTCGGATGGCCATGGCCTTATCAGTAAAGAAGAAGCCCGTAGGGGAAGCATGCGAGGAAGGAGGACGAGGGGAAAGAAAAAAAAGTAGAGAAGAAAAAAAAGTTGTTGAAAAAAATACTCTTGCCTTGATTTTTGTGCCATCACCATCCATGACCCTTTGCACATTGATGGACTTTATTAACACTGCAGCCACCCATAGTTCTCTATGGATCAATAGAATTATTCTAACATTACAGTTATCCATGGTCCTCTACATATTGATGGACATTCACAACCAACCTAAGACTAGCTTGCGAGTTCACTTGAAAGTCAGCTCCAGTGTAGAGCCAACCCGCAAGCTTGCTTGAAATCAATTTTAGACTAAGGGTAGCTTGCAAGTTTATTGAACATTTATTTGGATTAAGGCCAGCTTGTAGGCTCGCTAAACATATATTCAGACTAAGATCAACTTGTGAGCTCATTGAATATCTATTTGGATTAAGGCTAGTCTGTAGGCTCACTGAATATTTATTCAGACTAAAGTCAACTTGTGAGCTCGCTAAATGTCTATTTAGACTAAAGCCAATCCGCAGGCTCGCTGAGTGTTTATTTAGACTAAGGCCAAGTTGCAAGTTGGTCAAAGTCAATTCGAATTAAGGGCAACTTGCAAGCTCATTGAATATATATATGGATTAAGGCCAGCTTACAATCTCATCAAACATCTATTTGGACTACGGCTAGCTTGTGAGCTCATTGAACATCTACACAGACTATAGACTAAGGCCAATTTGCAAGTTTGCTGAATGTTACTTTGGACTAAAGCCAGTTTGCGAGCTAGTTGAATGTCCATTTAGACTAATACTAGCCTATGAGCTCACCAAATGTCCAATTGGACTAAGGCCAGCTTACGAGCTTATTAAATATTTCTTTAGACTAAGCCTGTCTTGTGAGCTTGCCAAATATCTATTTAAACTAATATCAGCTTGCGAGCACACTAAATGTCTATTCAAAACTAGGGCCTGCTCACAAGCTTATTGAATATCTATTTAGATTAAGGTCAACTTATGAGCTTGCTAAATATCTATTTAGATTAAGATCAGCTTGTGAGCTCGCTAAACATCTATTCAGACTATGGTCAGTTTGCAAGCTTGCCAATCATCTATTTGGACTAAAGCTAGCCTGTGAGCTCGCCAAATATCTATTCATACTAAAGCCATTCCGTGAGCTTGCCAAATGTCTATTTGGACTAAGCCTAGCTTGTGAGCTCATCGAATGTCTATTCAGACTAAGGCTAGTCCGCAAACTCACTAAAGGTTTATTCGGACTGGGGTCAGCCCACGGGCTCACCGAAAGTTTATTTAGACTAAGGCTAGCTTATGAGTTCACCAAATATCTATTTAGACTAAGGTTAGATTATGAGCTCATTGAATGTCTATTTAGACTAAAGCCAATCTATGGGCTTGCTAATTATCCTTTCAGACTAAGATTAGCTTGTGGACTTGCTTAAATACCTAAATCAAGGCTAGCTTGTCCAAAGTTATAGTAATAGCCCGAGGACTCTCGAATAAAATTGATTAACACATATCAATTAAATAAAAATGATTCAATCATACTAAACTCAGTTGGAATAAATTAATAATACTAAATTGACTCAAATGGACCATCAAATGGATCTAAATTATTTAAATAGATATACTAAAACTCAAATAAAACTGGATCCAAAATTTAAATTGAGTTAATCTAAAACAAATGAACTCAGACTCAACCCTAATTCGGTTTAAGTTGAGTTAATCCAAAATCATGTCAAGTTCAAATCAAATCCAATTTGGGTCAAACTAAGCTCAAGTCAAAACCTGAATTGGGTTAAGTTTAAATTGAATACTACATTGGGTCAAATCGAGCCCAATTTCAAGTGATATAAAAAGTCTAATACCTACTTTGATTTGTGGAAGCTTTGGTCTGATCGTTAGCTTGATAGATGATACTCCATCAAACTATAGCTTCTATTAAGGTTCTTCTTTTTCGACCAAAAGAAATTCTTTATCAAGGAACTCGAAACTCAGAGGAGAATCATCTTGTACTGGATAAGCTGCAAGAAAATCAGTGGGAGCTTGTCCCTTAACCACCTTTTGAGGAGTGAACTTGATATCTTATTCCATGAAGATTAAAGCCTATTTTGCTAGGCCATAGTGAATACGACCTAGTCATAAGGTAATTTTTGGGATTAATCTTTGATATTAAAATGACTTAATGTGAAAGTAAATAATATCTCATCTTCTCAACTACGAATATGAGCACTAAACAATACTTTTTGATGGGGGAAGTAGTTATTTTCTGCCCCCACTAGCATTCTACTCAAATAGTAGAGTACATTTTTTTACCCTCTTTACTATTTTGGGCAAGCATCACCCGCAGGGATCCTTCCATTGTTACCATATAGATAAGGGGTTTATCGAGTAAAGGTCTGGCTCAGACTGGTGGCTTTAGGTGATATCAAAGGTCCATTAGCAATCTTGATTCAAAATGAATGGAGCATCCTTCTTTATTAACTTAGAAAAAGGCTTGCATTTTCTAGAGAGGTTTGGAATGAATCTTCTTATATATGCGAGTCGACCTTGGAATGTCCTCAATTCCTTTAAATTACTGGGTGGTGGCATATCTAAGATAGCTTTGATCTTAGATGGATTGATTTTAATCCCTTAGTATCTAACAATAAAGCCAAGGAACTTTCCCAATGATGCCCTAAAAGCACACTTCATAGGATGCATCTTTAAGTTATATTTTCTAAGGCAGTTGAATACTACTCTTAGGTCTTAGACAAACTTGTCTTTGGACTTAGTTTTCACCACCAAGTCATCCACATAATATTTTACTAATTGGTGTATAAGGTTATCAAAGATTTGATTCATGGTCCTTTGATAAGTGGTGCTTGCATTCCTGAGTTCAAAGGGCATTACCTTATAGCAATATTCCCAACTGGTGTCCTAAAGGCTTTATGTTTCTCATCATCAGGATGTATCTTGATTTGGTTATATCCCAAGAAATAATCCATAAAGGAGAATATTTTAAAGTCAGCCATGTTATCAATCATGATTTCTATTTTTGGCAATGAAAAATCATCTTTTGGACATGCTTTATTCAAGTCTCTATAGTCCACACAAATACAGATTTGGCCATTTTTTCCTTGACTGGCATGATGCTTGCATCCAAATCTGGATATTTTTCCTCTCTGATGAAGCCTGCTTCTATCAGTTTCTTTATTTCTTCTGTCACCTTTTATTTTAGGTCGAGTTTCAACTTCCTAGGTGCTTGTTAACTGGTGGAAGCTCGGGGTTGATGGCCATTTTGTAGACTGCAACTTCAAGGTTCAGTTGAGGCATCTCCTAGTAGCTCCATGTGAAGCAGTCAATGTATTTACTCTTAAAATATTGCTTTGAGCTGGGTTTGGCTTTCCTCTAAAAGTTGAGTTCTGATGAAAGTTAGCTTGGGGTCCTCCTCTAAGCCTAGGTTGATCTCCATCAGTTCATCAACTATCGCTTGCCCTCGATCCTAAAGTTATGGTAGAGATTCTTTTGGTTTGATGATTATTTTTTCACCAAGTGATTCATCATGTTGAGTGAGGTTTGGCTCTAAAGGCATTTTGGTTGCATCATACCCTCTTTCTTTTGGCTCAGATGAAATTCCATCGACGATGTCACCTTCTTGTCATGTTTGAAAAGTTGCGGCTATCTCGGCACACATGTCAAGAGGTAATAATATTATTTGGTCATTCTGATCATTGAAGAGGTGTCCAATATTGACCATAACACATGTATGGGTGTTTAGAGTAATATAGCCTAGTTCTTTGGTGTTATTGTTTCCTCTTCTAGGAATGTATGCATGTCCTTGGGTAGATCTTGTATATTTCTAAAGAAATGACTCTCTTTATTTTTTTGTGGATGTCCACAATTAGATTTATTAATTATTTGACAAAAGCTACTATGAGAAATATTTAGGCAAGACTATCAATTTGATAGTCACCATCATTTGCTAGATTTTTAGTCCTCAGGATTTTATGTATGTTTGGAGCACAAGGGATTGCCTTGTAAAATAGTATTTTCTTTTCTCCTTCACTCCATGGAGGAATGTAGAAAATCATTAATTCTTTCATGATATTAATGCTTAGCTCATCTAATGGCTTAAACAAACTTTTTGTAACTTTGGTAATAAGGAGAGTTATTTTCTATTTGTCCTTTGTCATCATCTTTGTCAGAAGTATAACCACTCAGGAATAATTGTAAGGATTCTTCATCTAAAAAGGATAGTTTAGAATAGCTTCCTAGGTGAGTAGGAGCAATGATTAGGCTAACAATTTTTTGCTTTACTTAACTAATGGAAGCAGACCCCCTATCAGCGTCAGAACTCTGATAGTATTTTACATCATCATAATATACCTCATGAACATTGAAAGGGTGTACATTACTGTCAATTTAGTGTTATTTATCATCCTCCAAGTATTTGAAGTATTGATGTACGGTCAACAACACTATTTTATTTTTATGCAGCCACAACCTCCCTTGTAATATTTTATATGACACATCAGTATCGATCACATAAAACTTGACATTTGTCATCAATTTGCTCACTTTTAGAGGGATAGTTATGGCTCCTAAAGCTCTTTGGCTATTCTAATTAAATACTTGCCCCCAGTCAGTACTTCCTTGAATATCCTTGGAGGATGTGCCTAGCTAATAATCGTCCCATTCAATATTAGAATTAGGCACATGGGGCTTTCTTATAGAAAGGTCTTCAAGAACTCTCTGGATGAACTCTTTTGTTTCGTTTGCTAGCATAACTTTCTTCAAGACTTTGTATTTAGGATATTTCTTCCATGGACATTCAGATTGACTTGATGCGTGAGTGGAAAGAGCCTTAGCATTAGCTTGTTTGTTCCTCTCCCAAAATGCTTGCTCCTTCCTTTTGTGCTTGCTAGTGTAGGGCCTTCTGAAGTGGTCATAAAGTTGCTTTGAGTCAAATATGAAGTCATATTCTTCATCCGTGCCTTGTATGCATAATTGTTCTAAAGTTGGAAAAGTGCATCCTTCCACAAGCTCTAGGATTGGGACTTCATGAAATCTAAAAGGTTTAGCATTTGTTATTGAATTGCCTAATGAAGGTTGGGTTAGCCACTAGCTAGCATTCAGCTGGGATGTATGAGTTACCATGCGGCAAGAGGTCATAGACTTAGTTAACTCTCTTCGATAATACCTAGCTTTCTTGACCTACTCTCGATTAAATGGCATGAGTGATCATTCTAATCTTGAGGATGGTCGGTAAGTGATTTCTCACCACCCCTATGAGGTCTTTTGTATGACTTTATCTGTTCTATTAGGACAATTCCCCATCCTCTTGACTTCTTCACAGAGGATGGCAGTCGTGTTTGTCACACTTTCCATGTTGGTAGTCATAGCCTGTATTTGTGTGTTCAACATTTGCATTTGCCCTATAACAAACCTCATATTAGTTATAGCTATCTCTTTCACAGTATCAAGCTATAGTTTGAGCATGCCATAATCCTACTCATGGGTAAATCACTCTCTAAGATAATCATCTTAAGAGTGGCTTTTAGGGAGACCTATGGGATCTCTCATTGCATCAATATCATCCCTAGTGAATCTATTTGCTTCTTCTAGTCTTGCATCTAAATTTCCTCATCATCGAAGTGATGGGGTGGGGATTAGCTTGGTTGTGAACCTCCAATGGTAAATATGGTAGAGACTTTTTGCCACAGAGGTTCACTTTCCTCATCTCCCACATTAGCCTTCTACTAAAGCTTTATGTTTATCAAGGAAGAATTCTTCAAGAGTTACTTGGCTTCTATCTCCTTGAGCATATTCATCCAGCGCATTGATATTTTCTTGGATGGCTGATTTCTTGACATTGTATTTATGTGGATGAACCAACTTCTACTTCTTGCTCCTATTCTTCCTCTTCTTGATGCCTTGAGCAAGTAAGGCAATTTGTTCTGATAAGCCTTTCTTTGTCAACATCCTAGGCTTTTCAAGGTTTCTAATTATTTTCTTCATTAGTTTCTTTAGCCTTTTTGAAATGTAGATGTTCCATAAGCGCCTTTGTTCGGGGGTACATTGTGCTTCTTCACCAAAAAGGATTTCAACAAGTGGTTTATGATTCTCGAACACAGTAATATGATTGATGTTTTGGGTGGGCATTTCCCATAGGGCTGCCTTTGAGAGAGTCAGCTTACCTTCTTGGTATTGCTTCTTGACCCAATACTTAAACACAAATTAGTCTTCAATAGTATGTTCCAAGACTCTAGGGTAAGGATAGTAGTTTGTGTGATATGCTTTGTTGGCCTCACCAAGTCTCTTAGATTCTAGCAATTGGAGGCCTAGCTTTAGTGCATCTTGGAAGATTTTACCTACTCTATCACTTTTGAAAGAGCCTTTGTTGGATGTCATTGAAGTGTTCCACTTCTCCATCTCCTCCGAGAGCTAGTGACTTCTGAGGGTTATCCTTGTTCATGGAGGGATTTGGTGGTTTCTTTTGCTCAGTTGCTATGAATGCAACCCTCACATTTTCTCAAGGCTCTACATACTTTACTTTATCCTTTTTTGGTCTGAAGCTTTGTGAACTTGATAAGGTTAGTGGACCAATCCTTTCTAGCTTTTTAACTTATAGGATAAGGTCTTGAAAGGTATCAATAGAAGAGGTGCTCAAATAGGGTGCCATCTATTCTCCCCCTATGTTGTCGAGGACTAGGTTTACTACCTAAACTTGGCTCATGAGATGTTCACACCTATGCTGAGATTTCTCCACCTTGTGGTATAATCTAGAATAGACTTATTATCACACTTTAGTGTTAAGACAAGGACTATAATGGTACCTTTATCACTGACTCCTCTGAACCTAATCTGAAAGGTCTCCTTTATTTGTGTCAAGTTCTATATGGATTTTGGTTGTAAACTGGTATACCACTCGAATGCTACCCCTGTCAAAATTGATGAAAATTGGTGGAGTAACAATAATAGAATATTACTTGAATCCCTACACAGAGTTACAAAGTGAGCTACATGTTGTTTGGGATTGCCGAACCCACTAAACTGTTTGAAACTAGGCAATGGCCTTTAGGATATGGCTATTGGTCATAATGGCTATGGCATGGTTTGTCAGCATCATTTACCCTACTCATCTCACTTCTTCGTCTTAACTATGTAGTTACCATTCATTGTACTTGTTGTTGTATGTATGTTGGGAGTTCCATGTTATCAGGGATTTCTAAAATCTGGGATTGGGTATCTCTTACTGGAGGAGATACTTTTGAAGGGCCTATGTTTTCATGAACCTCATCTACAGGAGATGCGCCCTCTATCACCTTTGTTGCTTGAGATGGCTATTGAGATCATTCCAATTTATCGATCTTTTGGCTCATTTGTCACATTACCACCATCTATTTGATAACCTTCTTTTGAGCTTCATCTTTCTCTTTGCTTTACTATCTCAGTTGTTCTTACAGTACTTCTATAGTCACTTATTGATTAGAGCTTTTAGTTATTACCAGGACTTTTATCAAAACATCATAGTTCCTATCTTAAGAATAAGGTCTAGGCTAACTTCTCCAATCAGTTAAGTCATCTCACTCAAGAGTCTACTCACGGAGCAGTTCTCCATACCTTCTCTTAGACATGGTAGCAAGGATTAGTTGACAAAAGACTCTCCTCTTGGATTTCTTCATTAGTAAGCCTCACACGAATAGCCTTCTTTTGGTGTTTAGTTGGATGGAGTGCAGGCTTGCAGTACCTCCTAGAGTCATAGTGAGAAATGTCTTTGATAGTATGGGTGATCTCCTTTTATAAGCTCTCATGTTGGATTGCAACTTTATGATGACTTTGTACTTTTGTTTGGATATTCTTCCTTTTGTCATAGTTTTAAGGCAAGACTATGCCCCCTGTGACTTGCTCTTACCCTTCTCTAAATTGCTTAATAGAGCAAAAAAGTTGGAGGTAGGGATGGTAATGACCAACTTTATATGTCGGGGACGGCTTCCCAAGTCGGCTAAAGATTCTAACAGCTTTTCATTTACTTGTGATAGTCAATATGAGATACTTTTCATCGATGCTTGTGTCTGGCTTGACTTTTGATTGCCCTTTCTAAGGAGCTAGGTGAAGGTAGTCAAAGATTGAGCTTCACTTGGGTCCTAACCTCTGGAAGACTGACATCCTTGTTGGCTAAGGCATGATTTCTAGCTCCACATTTGAGTAGCCCTTCTTATTTGGAATGATGACATTGGGCTTCTTTCCCTTAAGGAAGATGAGAAATAGGCAAGTTTTGTATGTTGACTACTTTAATTGGTGTACTAGTAGGTGCCTTCTTGAACTAGATGAACTCAGAGATGGTCCTGAATTTGACTTGAACTTTAGCTACTTTTGTAGCAACCATTGACTGAGGTAACTGGATAACTGAACCTACTCCTAGAACGATGGTATGATGACATGGGGCTTCTTTCTTGTTGATGGCAGGCAAGAAGTGGGCTAATCTTGCATGACACCAACTTCAATGGGCATGGTAGTAAGTGGTCTCTTGAACCGAATGACCTCAAAAATGGTTCTAAACTTGATTTGAATTGTGATTTCTTCTATGACAACCATCGACTAAGGTAGACACAGTTGTTCTTGCCCCTAGGATGATATTGTATTTTGGGATGGAGATGTTCTTTGTTGATGCCATTGGATGCTTTCGTCTGTAAGAAAGAGCACAATTGGTTAGTTTTCAATTGAAAATCCATCTTATTAATGTCTTTATCATATTAGCTAGCTTTCTACACTTGGAGAAGAAGGCAAGTCCCATTGGGCATACCAAAATTTATGGGATTGAAACTAACGAGATAGTGAAGATTCGATAAGTAATATCAAAATAATAAATAAATAATGTGGTAGTTTAAATGTGCAATCAAGTATTATGGGAACATGACTTTCAACAGGCGTAATCCCCTGTTGTTAATTATCTCGATAATTATTAAGAACCTCCTAAAGCATTATTTGATTAATTTTAAGAAAGGGGTATATGGCTTAAATAAGGGCATATCCTCACATTATAATTAAATAAATTTCAATTTATAATCATGAAAGAATATAAAATGAGTTAAAGGAAATGAGGAAGAAGCTTTGGTGTGCACAACAATCCCACTCCAATGCATTGGACCATATTGAGTCTAACTTGGATAGGTTTTGACTTAATCCATGGTAGGTAATGATAATGTGATTGACAACATCGTCCCAGGAGACATGAAAGGAGAATGAGAATGTTTGAAGTATTTTCATTAGCTTTGGACGTTGGTGATAACTCTATCTTAGTTCAAAGTATTTTCATTAGCTTGGCAGTATTGGCATTCACTTCATGGTTTGAAGTATTTTTATTAGCCAAATTTTCATTAGCCAATAAGGCATTGGCAATAAATATGTTTGAATAAGGTGCCTGACTGATTGACTAAGTGAGTTCAAGGCTGCTTGTAGTTCAATTTGCGTGGTTTGAAGTGGTTCCATCAGTAAATAAGACATTGGCGATAACTTCATGGTTTGAAATATTTTCATACCCAATAAGAGATAGACATTAACTTCTTTGGTTTTAAAATATTTTCATACCAATAAGATGTAGATGATAACTTCTTTGATTTTGAAATTTTTCCATATCTAATAAGGTGTAAGTGATAACTTCTTTGGTTTTGAAGTATTTTCATACTCAATAAGATGTATACGATAACTTTATTTGAACAAAGTGCCTGACTGACTGAGTGAGTGAGTTCAAGTCTACCTTTCGTTTGACTTAATCTAGGGGAATAACTAGCAGTCTTGGCTTTTGCTAACCATCTTTGACTTGATAATCAACTACCTTTCTTAGCTTGCTATCAATTAAACTTGAAATGTCATTAATAGCTTTGACATTGACTTGATTCTGATTAAGTCAAATTCAATTTGATTTTGATATTCAAGCTTGATTTTGGTTTAAGTTTGATTTGATTCAGTTCAGTATTCAGAACTTGATTTAGACTCAAGTCTAATTTGATTCAATTTGATGTTCAAAACTTGATCTTGATTTGAATTGGATTTGATTTACTTTAATGTTTAGAACTTGATTTTGATGTTAGTCTGATTTAATTCAATTTGATGTTCAAAACTTGGTTTAAACTCAAGTTTGATTTAATTCAATTTAGGTTGGGTTCGATCTTATGTTAGTCCCCTATTAGGTTCCTAATCGATCTTGGATCCAACTGTCGATGGGGTTCTTATTGGAAGTAGTAGTTGCATAGTAATTATATAGTAATGGTAGTAGTTATAGTTATATAGTAATAGAATAGTAATAGTATAGAAGCATCATATTAACAGTGTAGTAGTAGTGATGGAAGTAGTAATCATATAGTAAGAGTATAATAGTAATAATAGTTATAATTGTATAATATTAGTAGTAGTTATTGTTGTTGTATAATCATAATATGCTAGTATAGTAGTAATGTAGTATTAGTAGTAATAGTAATAATAAAGTTATAGTATTTGTAGTATAGTAGTAGAATAGTATATTAGTATAATTGTAGTAGTAATACTAATAGTAGTAGTAATATTATAGCAGTAAAATAGTAGTAGAATTATAGCGGTAGCAGTAGCATTGTGATAATATAGTACTATTATATTAACGGTTAAGTAGAAGTATAATAAAAAAATGGAAATAGCATATTAGTGGTAGTAGCACAATAATAATAGTAAATATAGTATAGTGGTAAAATAGTAGTAGAAACAATATAATATAGTAGTAGTACTAATATAGTAATAATACCATAATAGTATAATAGTAGTTGTTATGTTAGTATGGTAGTAGTACAGTAATAATATTATAATACTAAGTACTGGTTAGTATTACTGTAATACTCTTATAGTATTACTACTATACTATTATTATATTTTTATTATATCACTATACTACTATTATGTTATAATCCTACTAGCATTATGTTATTATTACCAGTACTATTACCATTATACCAACACTATACTACTAATATTGCTACTTTTACTACTTCACTACTTCCACAATATTACTCATTATTAATATACTACTATGATTTCTACTAAAAATAATATAATATTAGTATAGTAGTATTAATAATAATACAGTACTAGCACAATAGTAGTATAACAATAGTATAGGTCAAGGATAGTGGTATAATAGTATAATAGCAGTATACTATTATAGTAATAATATAATAGTAGTAGTATGTAGTACTATACTGGTAGTACAATACTGATACTATTGTAGAAGTAATTGTAGTAATAATATAACAGTAATATTATAATTGTAGTAATGGTATAGTAGTATTATAATAGAAATATTATAATAGTAGTAATAGTAGTAGTAATAGCTGTACTTGTGATATTATAGTAATAGTATAGTAGTATAGTAATAATATAATAATAATATAATACTAGTATAGTGGTTTGATAGTATACTACTATAACTACTACTATTAGGATACTACTAATAGTACTTTAAATACTATATCACTATTATGTTAAAACAATAACTACGATTACTACAATTATCCTACTACTATATTACTATTATTTTTCTACTACCATCACACTACTACTATACTAATACTATTACTTCTTTACTATTATAATAATATTTCTATTACTACTGCTGCTATTATAGTACTACTATATCACTATTATAATACAATACTATGACTATACCATTATACTACTTATTTAGCATTAGCACTACAATACAATACTATTATAGTTGTGCTACTATAATATTGTATCATAAGAATTACTATCATTATTATTGCTATTATTACTATATTACTTCTATTGTTATTATATTATACTAATATTAATAATTCTACTGCCGCTATACTACTAATATATTACTACTATACTACAACTGTATTACTACTATTATATTACTATTTTTACTTCTATACTACAACTACTATACTATACTACTATTTTCATTACAACTGCTATTAGCACTACTATACTAATATAATTCTATTACTACTAGTTCTACTATTGCCGTTGTAACTATTACGACTATACTATTATTATTTTAACTGCTACTATTACTATAATTATACTACTAGTATAGTACGGTTTCTATAACTACTATTATTACTATACTGCTACTATATTACTATTACTACTACTATATTACTACTATTAATATTATCCAACTATAATAATCATACTACTACTCTTATTACTATAACTAATACTACAATACTTCTACCACTACTAGTATACTGATACTACTATACAGCAAATATACTACAACTACACTGGTATACTACTATAACTAGTACTATTATACTACTAATAATAGTACCAATACTATACCATTATTATACTATAACTATTACTATATTAATGAACTACTATACTATTATTATACTAAATTGCTACTAGTATATTGCTATACGACTACTACTTCTATATTACTACCACTAATGCTACTGCTTTTACTATACTACTATTATAACACTACTAATATATTACTACTTTATTAAAATAAGTATTATTACTACTTCTCCTATTATTCTTCTACTATACTATGACTATACTATTATACTACCACTATACTACCATAATAATATATTACTACTAACTACTACTACTAATATTATATTACTACTAATACTTGTGCAACTATAATATTATACTACTATTATATTGCTACATTGCTACTGTACTTTTGCTACAACTGTAACTTACTGCTACTATAGTACTATACTACAATTACTGGTATAACAACAACTACTATACTAGTACTACTATTAGTACTACTAATACTACTACTAGTATACTATTACTACTAATTTACTACTATATTATACTACAATACTATACTATGATACTATAATACAACTACTCTTACTACATTACTACTACTGTTACTAATATATTATTACTACTAGTATACCACTATTATATTAATATTATACTGCTACTATTATTACTACTTATTACTATTATTATATTACTATTATTACTACTATTAAACTGCTACTATACTATTACTACTATTATATTGCGACTATACTACTACTGTTATACTACTTTCATATTACGACTACTATACTGTTATACTACTATTGCTACTGTTACTAGTATACTACTCCTACTATTATACTACTATCATACTATTAGTACTACTATACTACTATCATACTATTAGTACTACTATTAGTACTATCACTATACTACTACTGCTACTATACTACTATACTAGTATTAGTACCACTACTATTGTATTATATTACTACTATTTTACTACTTCTGCTACGGGACAATTACTAATACTACTACTCTACTACAAGATAATTACTAGACAACTACTATACTACTACTATACTACTATAATACCATATTATTACTATTACAACTATATTTCTGCTACTAGTATTATTACTATGACTGCTATTAGTATACCATTATACTAATATTACTATACTACTATTACACTTGATTGTGTACTCAGCTCATCTGAAATTTTTATTTATTATTTTGGGATTACTCTTTGAGGCCTCTCATTATCCAAGGTGGTCAATTTCAGCCTCACAAATTATGATACATTCGATGGGATGTAACTTCACCTCTAAGTATAGAAATTTAATTAGCCTAAACGCATAGTCAAAGAAGAAATATTGATAATTAATGGTTGATTTTTCATTAGGAAAAGGAAAATATTATTATCAAGTGATTCCCCTACCCCCAACCTATATTATCATCCTTAGTGAAAGGTTTATGGTATACTTTTCTCAATCAACGATGACTGCGAAGGCAATAAGAGTCTACATAAGTATGAATTAACTACTTACCTCCCATTCAGGGGGTAGAGACTTCTCACTCAAAGGACAAAGACAAAGTCTATCTAGGGAGCGAGGGCCAAACCCATTCAAGGGACTAAGGCTATTAGTATAAACTAGGGTATCAGTCCAGTAGAGACTTAACAATAGACAAAAGTCAATTTTTAACCATCTACAATGCCCTTTAGAAGACAAAGATGATCATTGATGATATATAGTGAAGTTGAAATTCCTCGACCACCTTTGCTTGCCAATGCCCTAAGTTGACTTTTTGAATGCAAGCATACATTGTTATAAAAAATAAAGTCCATTTCACATGACAAAGAAAGTCCATCTTGTGTGACAATCGAGCCTGCATCTACATTGTAAATAAAGTCTACTTTCACGTGGCAATCAAAGTTCATTTTGTGTAATGACGAAGCTCGTATTTACGTGATAATTTAAGTACACTTCTATATGGTAAATTAAAGTCCATCTATTATAGCAGTCAAGTCCACATTTGCATGATAACTCAAATCTATTTTCACATAGCCAATCAAGTCTATTTCTATGTGACAAATAAAGTCCATTCTATGTGGCATTTGAGCCTGTACTTAATTGGAAAATGACTCTATTTTCACATGATTAATAAAAGTTTACTTTCACATGGACAACTAAATCTATATTTAACTAACAATTCAAGTCCACTTTCATATGACGAGAAAAGTCTATTTTGTGTGGCAATGAAGCCCATATTTAGATCAAGATTTTAAAAATTGGCTGAAATATTTCAGTTTCGCCCAAAATATTTCGGCTAGTATTTAGATTTTGACTTTTAGGGTTTGTGAAGAAGTTTGAAGCAAGATAGTCGAGTTCATCGTCCAACTTGACGAAGCTTCCAAGCTTGGTATTGGCCCTTGGGCTCTACCGCTTACCTCCAATTCTTCTTCCTCTATTTTCTCTTCTTCTTCAAACCTACTGGCTTCTGAGATGACGATCGAGCTATCCAAGGTAGAGAAGAAGATAAAGCACAACAAGAAGCTATGTTGCCGCTTGGATAAGTACAACTAGGTTCTAATTGCCACTGATATATGTATGATAAGAACACCGTGCTTTCAAACAAAGGCCATGATAGTCTCCTCATCTCTACCTATGAGGCTTATAAAGAACTTAACATTGGGGATTAGCTGGTTATGCAAGTCTAAATTTAGCAATGGCAGTTGGTGGGGCACTAGGTTAGGCCAACCGAAGTGTTAAAGAAGAGAGCATATCATTTGTCTCATTCATGATTTAAGTAATAGTAGTAGCATAGTAGTAGTAGTAGTATAGTAGTAATATAGTAGTAGTTGTAATGATAGATATGCTTAGATAAGATGATAAGTAAACAAAAAGAAAAATAACAAATAGAGAGTTAAAGAATAAATGAAAAGATAAGTATCTCGCCATCAGAGTGACTATGTAGAACAATCATATGTTAGATAAGAGACAGATGATAAGCAAACTCATCACCAATGTGATGATGTAAGCGAC
Source organism: Trichopus zeylanicus subsp. travancoricus (assembly GCA_005019695.1). Classification (NCBI taxonomy): domain Eukaryota; kingdom Viridiplantae; phylum Streptophyta; class Magnoliopsida; order Dioscoreales; family Dioscoreaceae; genus Trichopus; species Trichopus zeylanicus. The sequence goes on from RXID01014226.1 coordinate 2,475,007, forward strand.
CACACCTCAGAGAAGAAGTTAGAGTAATTTGTTGTGCTTGAAAAAATTTAAGTTATAAGAATTGATAAGTCTTGAAATTCAATTCAAGAACTTACTTCAAAGAAGTTTGATTAAAAGGAGAACTTATAGATACTATATAAAGTATAACAAATATAGTACTTCAAAATACTAAAAGTTTACATTGGAAACTAGTTAAAAGAGTTTTAGAATTTCACAAGACTTTTAGAATTTCAAGTAGCATTAAATTTAGTTAAATGGGGTAATACTCAACTTAAAAATATTTTGATGGGCTAAACTATAATTCCACAAGGGTCAGCCCACTTGTTCTTGAAGGAAAAGGGTTTGATTAGGTTTGGCCTTTGACTTAATAATTAGCTCAATATTCTCTTGAATTTGGTTGTCACTAGCTGATGCATCCAGTAGTAGTAGTAGTACTAGTAATAGTAAATATATAGTAATGTAGTAGTACTAGTATAGTAGTAGTATTATAATAGTAGTAGTAGTAAAATAATATAATAATAGTATATTAGTAGCAGTAATATAGTAGCAGTATAGTAGTAAATATATAAAAATAGTATAGTAGAAGTAGTAATAGCAATATAGTAGTACTAATATAATAATAACAGTAGTAATGGTACAATAGTAGTACTAGAGTACAGTAATAGCAGTAGTAGTAAAATAATAATAATAGTATAAAAAAAGTAGTATAATAGTAGTAGTAATATAGTATAAGTAGTTGTACAGTAGTAGTAGTAATGGTAGTAGTATTGAAATATATTAGTATTAGCAGTATAACAATAATAGTAGTAATAATAATATAGTAGTAGTAGTATAGTAGTAATTTATTAGTAATAATAATAGTATAATAGTAGCAGTAGTAATTGTGAATACTTGTATAATAGTATAATATAGTGGTATAGTAATATATTAATATGATACAATAGTACTAACAGTAGTATAATAATAGTACAATAATACTAGTCATATTATGCTAGCAGTGATATACTAATATACTAGTATATAGTAGTATTGTATAGTATTATAATATAGTATTATACTAATAATAATTATAATAGCAGTAGTATAGTAGTATAATAGGAATAATAGTAAGATAATACTAGTAGAAATGATATTATAGTAGTACTAATATAGTAATAGTAATAATAGTATAACAGTAGAAATAGAAGTAGTAGTAGGTTGACATGTCAAGATGAGCCTGTGGCCCATGAGCCTGCCTAGCACGACCCGTAATGAGTCATGCTTGGCACGACCCTATATATATGTGTGTGTGCGTGTGTGTGTATGTACATTTGAAAATTTTTTAAAATGGGCCAAGCACGGTATGGCCCACAGGCTTACGGGCCACAAATCGTGCTTGACGCTTGCTTTTTTTTTTTATCGATTATGCCAGACACATCCCGTTACTATTTTGGGTCAAACCGTACTGGACATAACCATAAATAGTTTTGGTGGTTCGATAAAATTGATCGTGTCAGTCTGACACTATCCATTTGACATTTCTAGTGGTAGCAATATCATAATGGTAGTGTTGCAATATAGTATTAATAGGTAATAGTAATAATAGTATATTGGTAGTATACAAGTAGTATCATAATAGTAATAGTATAATGGTAGTATAGTATAGTAAAAGTACTAGTAATATTAGCAATATAATAGTAGTAGTATAGAAATATACTATTAGTAAGTAGTACTAGAAATAATAATAGTATATTAGTATATAGATGTAGGATATTAGTAGTATGATAGTAATAGTAGTAATATAATAGTAATTTATAGTAATATAATAGTAGTATAATATTATAGTATAGTAATATAGAAGTGTAGTATAGTATTAGTATGACATAATAGTAGTACTAGTTACAATAGTATAGAAAAATTATAATTATAGTAATAATAGTAGTATAGTATAATAGTAGAGAATTATACTATAGTATTAGTATAATTTAATAGTAGTACTAGTGATAGTGGTATAGAAGCAGCAACAATAATAGTAGTTATAGCAATACAGTATTAGTACTATAATAGTATTAGAGTAGTAAATAGTAGTAGTAATAATAAAAGTATATTAGTAATATATAAGTAATATGCCAATAATAGTGGTATAACTATAGAATAGTAATAGCAGTAGTAGTTTGGTAGTATCAGTATAGTATTAGCAGTACTATAGTAGTAATATTAGTTGTAGTATAATAGTATCGGTATATTAATGGTAGTTGCATAGTAGTAGCAATATTATAGAAATCGTGATATCGTAGTAGTAGTACAAGTATATTAATTATAATAATGTAGTAGTAGTATAACTATAGTAGGAGTAATAATATAGTAGTATAGTAGTATTTTATCAGTATTATAATAGCAGTATTGTAGTAGTAGTAGTATGACTAGTAATAAGATAATAATCTAGTAATATAATATTATAATAGTAGTAATATAGCAGTAATATTATAATTTAATATTAGTAGTAGTAATAATAGTTGTACTTGTAGCATAGAGGTCGTAGTTGTACTAGGAGCAGTAGTAATATAGTAATAACACTAATGATAATAGTAGTATTAATAGTAGTAGTACTAATACAGTAGTGTGAGTATAAGTATAATAGTATTTGTAATAGCAGTACTAATAATAAAATAATAGTAGTATAGTACTAGTAGTATACTGTAAATAATAATAGTATGCTATCAATAATAGTACTATAGAACTACTAGTATAGTAGTAATAGTAAAGTAGTATTAGTAGTAGTATAGTTCTACTAATGGTATAATAGTATAATTATAATGCTTTAATATTATAATAGTAGTATACTAGTAGTAGTAAAATAGAAATAACATATTTGCAGTAATACGGTGATTAGTAAGTCTTTGAAATAGTAGTAGCACTAATAGTAAAATAATAGTAATATTCTACAAATAATAGTAGTATACTACAAATAGTAATAGTGTAAAACTACAAGTATAGTAAAAGTACTATAATTATAGTAGTAATAGTATAGTAGTATATTAGTATTAGCATAATAATATAGTAGTTATGGTAGTATAGTATAGTAGTGTATTATTACAGTAGTTATAGTAGTAATAGTATAGTAGGAATAATATAGTAGTATAGTATAGTTGTAGTAGTAGTAATATAGTGGTAGTAAAATTCTATAATAATATAGTAGTATTAGTAGCAGTAATAGTAATAGTATAACTGTAGTATAATAGTGGTAGCATATAATATTACAATATAGTATTATAGTAGTAGTAATTGTAGTAGTAGTATATTAGTATACTAGTATAATATTAGTAGTAGGATAATACTAGTAGAAATAACATTATAGTAGTAGTATTATAGTAAAGTAATAATAGTATAATAGTAGAAATAGAAGTGGTAATACCATAATAAGTAAAAACGAGCCTATGGCCCGTAGCCAGCATCACATAACCCATAATGAGTCATAATTGTCATAACCCAAAATCTACAGTATTCGAGTCATGTATAATATGACCCTATGTCGAGCTGTGTTTGGTGCTTCCCAAACAGCTCGGAGGATAGGTATGACCTACAGCACGATTGAGCCGAGATTAGCATGACCCGTGAGCCATCTTGATCCATTATTAAATTCTCTTTCTCTGAGTTAGAATTAAATCGTAATCCTTATAAGAAAATCGAAGAACCTTAACTACTAAGTTATAACCTACTATTGGTTATTATTTTAAAATATATATGAAATTTCTTTAAAAATAGGCCAGACAAGGCACGATCCATAGGCCTGTGGGCCGTGGGCCATGCCTGACGCCTTTCTTTTTTCATAGGTTGTGCCAGACATAACGTGTTACTATATTTGGCCGTCCCAAGGTCAACCAAAAATAGTTTTAGCAACTTGATAAAATTGGTGATGCCGGCATGATATGATCTATTTGACACCTCTAATGGTAACAATATCATATGTTATATTTATATTAGAAATCACTATTATCTTTGTGGTTAAGCTTTTAACTTAGGCCTCAAGTGACCTGGATTCGAATCCAAAGAGCACCATTTTTCATTTTCTTACATATTTTATAATTTTTTATCAAAAAAAATTTATTTATTATTTTAAAAATATATATATTTTTTTCTCTCTTTTTTTAATTTTAAATATTTTTAAATTAAAAGTCAAATTTTAGTCAAAATATTTAAGAAATAATTTGACCAAAATCAAAACAGGACTGGAAAAAGTGAAACGGGACCAAAATGATTAAAATAGATCGATTTTGGTAGGTGTTGAAATTGATACCAAAACCGAAACTTAAAACCTTGGTTATAGTTAAGGTTTTAAGTCTTTATTTTGGGATCGATTTCGATACTCACTAAAACCAATCCATTTCGGTCATTTCGTTCCCGTTTTAGTCATTTCAGATTGTTTTAGTTTCAATCTGATAATTTTTAAAGTTTTTAGATTAAAATTTAATTTTCAACTTAAAAATATTTAAAAAATTTAAAATGAGAAAAAAATTTATACATATATATTTTACAAGTATTAAATAAATTTTTTTGGCAAAAGAATTTAAAATATAAAACATAAAATAAAAGTGTTGCTGAGAAGATTCAACATTGAATCACTTGTAATCTAAGTTAAAGCCTTAATCATTAGGCTAATAGTATTAATGACATGAATATCATATAAAACTACAAATAATATATATTTGAACCCGAAATTAAAAGCATAGGCTGAAAATTTTTTGCCGAAACTAGAAATCATGTTTATATTATAGGAGTATAATAGGATTATACTATTAGTATAGTAGTGATAGTAAAAGTAGTATTATAAGTTTAGTAATACTAGTATTAATAGTTTTTGTAGTATAGTAGTAGTACTAATAGTATAATAATAACAATGTAATAATAATAGCAGTATACTACTAATAGTAGTATAGAACTACTAGCATAGTAATTGTATAATTATAGTAGTACTAATAATAGTAAAATAGAAGTAGTATAATAGTTTAATAATAATATAAAAGTATTATAATAGCATTATAGTAGTAGTAATAATTACAGTAGCATAGTATGTATAAAGTAGGAGTATTATAATAGTGTAATAATAGTATAGTATTAGTAGTAGAATAGTATAATAGTATTAGTAGTATTATACTATAGTAATAGTTGTAGTAATAGTATAGTAGTTGTATAATGCTACTATTAGTATAGCAGTATTATATTAGTATAATTAATAATAGTTTACAAAAATAGTTTACTAGTCCTGATTTTGATTCTGATCCTAATCCCAAAACAAATGGTACCATATAGTAGTAGTATTATAGTGGTAGTATAATAGTAGTGACAGTAAAGTAGTATACCATAATCGTAGTGGTATTGTAGTAGTATAGTAGTAGTAATATAGGAGTTGTTTAGTACTATAGTATAACAGTATAGTAGAAGTGCTATTACTATTATTAGTATACCATTACTATTACTTACCACTATTATATTACTACTACTAATATACTGCTACTGCTCTAACTATACAACTATAATACTACTACTAGTATACTACTACTCCTAATATACTATATTACCACTATTATACTATTACTAGTAGTATACTACTATTATATACTATACTATTATAGTAATATACTACTACCCCTATTATACTTCTATTATGAATATACTACTATTGCTCCAACTATACTACTGTAGTACTACTGTCAATGTACTACTATTTCTAATATGCTATACTATTACTACTATTATTATTACTATACAAGTACTATATTTCTATACTATTATAGTAATATACTGTTATCACTACTATACTACTATTACTAGTACTACTATTACACTAAGTTGAAAAATAGCCTAACCAAAAGTAAATGGGAAACCAACTTGTGGGATAAACTGCTAACTGAGGTAATTGAGCATTTGGCCTTGAGACTATTATCCTTGGTGATGTCGCTAATGTCAAGTCACCTTGACAGTATTATTATAGTCCATCTTGCAAAAACTCATCTCGTATCCAACAAGAAGATTTGTCAAGCTCAACCCATATATGGATATAGTATGATATTCATGGTATCCTAGTAGCAAGGATCCCTGAAAAATCATTAGCAGAAAATTTGGGAGTAATGATAGCCAAATAAGGAGAGTCTGATATAATCAAGACTAAGATTATGAAATTTTGAATCAGCTTAAAGGCTTTCTTGACCTATAAAATAAGGAGTAGCCATGAAGGTAGGGGACTCTCTCTCTCTCTCTATATATATATATATATATATATATATTATATATATATTTCTTTGAGAAAAAAATCGAGGAGAACCTTTATAACTTAAGCGTTGGAGTAGCCATCATCGAAGAAGCTCTCGGCTATCCTCCTTATGGTTCTTTCTTCTTCTCGTAGATTAGTGACAAGATAGCCTAGCGGATGTAATCTCAAGGAGCCTCATGGTCCAAAATCGGTATTAAATTGGGTCCAATATTAAATTGGTGATTTCATTATGATTTGCTCTACCTTCCTTTTTTTTTAATCTTAGAGAACTTCGATGTCCTTCGGACAATGCCGCCTAGAGCACCAAGGCCCTCGTCATCCAAGAATCCAATCGGGGGGCAAGCAACCCCAGGATTGGTGAAGTCGCATAACTCATCTGGTTTGCTAGGAAGACCAATACAGTAAGCCAACTCTATGACTCAAACATAGTCACAGCCCCTGGAACCCCTTTTAGAAATTGTCTTAGTAGCTCTGGTAGGTCGCTCTAACCTAGTGGAATGGCATGAGTTTTAAACTTTAGCTGCCATCATTCAATAGATAACATAGTTACTCGAGGTCCAGACACAAGCAATGCAAAACCTATAGGCCTAACAATTGCAAAATTAGGCCTAAACAATGTGGTGCCTCAGGGCTCATAATGCCCTACAATAGATTCCAATTCAAGCTCTGGTGCTAGGCTAAGGCACTATGGTAAACCAACACATTGAATCGCAATTGCACCTTGATTCCTATGTAGAGCACCATGAACAGGTCACCATGACCCCTAGGCCACGATTTCACTTCGATACCATGTTTCGAGAGATTATTATGGACATAACCTAACCTATTTACATGCATGCCAATTAGGCACCGGATGGGGCAAAATCAAGGTTCTTGAGGGAGGCCATGCTACATTTGGTTGGGAGAAGGTCATGAATGTTAAGTCACCCTCAACAACTAATATATAATACTCCTCTAATTCCTAAAATTGCATACTCCCAAGTGTAGCTGAAGTTTCGCTAGCCTCCCTACAAAGTGTATAATGGCTCACAAGACCCAATCGATTATGTTAGTACCTTCAGGAATGCCATAATTTTACAATGAGTGTGAGACTCTACCATGTGTAACGCTCTCCCAATGACATTGCAAGGTTGGGTCTGAGCATGATACTATGGGCTCCCAAGGTACACAATAACTTTTTTTGATAACTTGACAGATAAGTTCATAGAATAATTTATCTCATTAGTTCCATAATAAAAGAACCCATCTACACTCCTCACATTGAAGAAAAAGGAGGGAGAGAGCTTAAGAAAATATCTGGTCTAATTCAACAAAGCCAACTAGAAGTTACTGAGCAAGAAAGTTCTATTATCTTTGCTATTGTCATTAATAGAATTTGGTAAGCTCGAGTAGCTTATAAGATGCCCCGCTAGTCACCACACAATGTGGTGAAATTCATTCAACTAGCCCATGAACACATAAATACTTAAGAAGTGATCCCGACAAAAAAAGAATCTAAAAACCGAAGCAAGAAGAGAGAATCTCTAGAGAATAAGCTACCCAAACTGAAATGGCAAAAAATCGAGTAGAGAGAGCAGAGGGAGTAGAGGCTTGATACTACCATTTTCATCCCAATTATGGTCATGATATTGAAGAATGAAAGAATGTCAAAGATGAAATTAAGAGGCTTATGAAAGAAGGCCACCTTGGGCAGTTTGTTTGCAAGGTGAATGTGTAGAAGAAAGTCACATATGGAAAAATCATCAATTAACTTCACCCTAAAAGAACCCCACTCCTAAGTTCAAAACCCTCTAGTCAAGGGAAATCTCAATATGATCCTAACAAGTCCACCGACTCAAAGTGATGCTCTAGAATCAACTGGCAAATACCGAACCCCTACTAGAGGGCATGAAAAAGGTGGAGAAGAAGAGATACCATTGTGAGCCTAACTAGGAAGATATAATCTTCTCTGCCAATAACTTAAAAGGAATTTTCACTCCTCACAATAACGCATTGGTGATCTCATGGATGGAAGAATGTGACTGAGCTTTCCAAAACTTCAAAAAGCACTTAGTTGTACCACCCTTATTGGTGAGATCTGAATTAAATGTGGCATCTTCCTTTATTTACTACATTAGACTAGATGATCAGTTTAATTTTAATAAGTGACTAGTGTAGAAAATAACACCCCATACACTATGTAAGTAATGTACTCATAGGTGTAGAGGTTCGGTACCCTTCATTGGAAAAGTGAACATACACCAAAGTGCTAGCAACTCAAAAGTCTCGCCCTTACTTTCAAGCACATCTGGTTATAGTACTACCAATGTCCCACTTTGACAGATATTACATAAGCCAAAAACCTCAGGAAGGTTGCATAAGTGGTCTATCAAGTTAAGTCAATTTGATATCACCTTCGAGGCATGGAAGGCAATCAAAGCCTAGGCTTTAGCAGACTTCTTGACCTCATACCTAGTAAGATTAGAATCCAAGTCATGGGAGATTCAAGTAGATGCCTCATCTTGTGAGTCAGGCTAGAGGATCGATGCTGTCCTTTAGAGTTTGGATGTGATAGTGGCTGAGTATTTCACCAACTTAAATTCAAGGCCTCAAATAATTCTACAGAGTACTAAGCATTCCTCCTCAGATTACATGTGGTGTTAGCACCAGGAGCTAAAAAATTAAAGGTATTTAGTGACTCATAGCTTGTGTGTTTGTAAGTTACTGGAGAGTACGAGGGAAAAGACACAACCATCACCTAGTACCTAGATGAAGCACAAAAGCTTATAGCAAAAATAGACCAAGTGAAAATTTTCTAAGTAGCCCAAAATAACAACATGGAGGTAGATGCTCTCGCTCAGCTAGCTTGGGTTTCTTCAAATTTGGTACTGTGGTAAGTCTTTGTGGAGAATCTTCAACAACCCAACTAATCAAAGACCATTGAGGTGAATATAGTGGATGCAAAGCCCTAGTTGATGGATCCCATTATATCTTACCTTCAAGATGGGCAACTTCCTGAGGACCCCAAAGAGGCCGAAAAGATCAAGAAGCTAGCCCTGAACATCACCTTATTAGAATGAGTCTTGCATGAAAGATCTCTCACACAACCCCTTCTCCATTGTCTAAGACCCAAGGAAACTGACTATGCCTTCCAAGAAGTTCATGGCAGGATAGGTGCGAGCCAGGGTGGAGGATGGGCCCTATCACCTAAGCTTTTTAGACAAGGGTACTATTAGCTCAACATGGTTTCTGAGGCATCCAAATTCATCTCCAAATGCAAACAATGCAAGAGTCACATCTCCTTATAGTCTAGTTTAGTGGTTCAGTTGGAGCATACGCAATCTATATAGCCTTTCGACCAATGAGGGATGGACATCTTCTTAGGGCTATTCCCATTAGCATTGAGCCAAAGAAAGTTCTTAGTGGTCACTATTGACTACTTTACCAAATGGGTGAAAGATGAATCCCTAGCCATAATCACCGAGATAAATATTCAAGAGTTCCTATGGTAGAGAATAATCTATAGGTTTATATTGTCATAAGTGCTACTTATAGCCAATAGGAAGCAAATAGATAGCCCAAGATCCAAAGAATACTATATTAGTATCTGCATAGGGCCAAGGTTCACCTTGGTGACCACTACTAATCTAATAGCTTGGCTGATATAACTAATCAAACCTACTTCAGACATAAAGAAGCATCTCAAAAGAGCCAAAGGCATCTGGGTTGATGAGCTACCACATGTTTTGTGGTCTTATAGGCCACACCATGGGCAACAACTAAGAAGTCACAATTCATGCTCCCTTATGGTGTTGAAGCTATCATTCCGGTGGAAATTGGTCTTACTTCATCTTGAGTTAGGCTTATAACCTTGAGATGAATGAGGCAAATATCTGAACTGAGAAGGATATTATCCTAGAAAGTTGGGAGAGGATTTGCACTTGAGTTAATAAGCACTAACAGTGAGTTTCCCAATACTACAATGCATAGGAGGGCAACCAAGGATTACAATGGGACGATTGGATAGTTCGATGGGCTAAACTCATTAATCAAGATTAGGTAAATTATCTCTAAATTGGATAGGCCCATTCAGAATTTCTAGGGTCATGGGGCCAAAGACATTTAAGATTGAGCACCTAGATAATAACAAACTTTCTAGGACATGACATGTAGATAATCTAAGAAGGTTTTATCTTTAGACTAAATTATGTCTTCATTATCTCATTAGGTTTTGACAAGTCTTATCCCAATAGACCACCAGAGACCTTAGATCCACCCAAGGCATAAGACCTTGGTAATAAGCCAAGCATAAGACCTCATATTCATCCGAGCTCTGATGAAACCTTGATGAAACCTTTGGATTGGCTAGGGTTCGAAGAACAATGAAAAATTTTATGGCATTGGGTACAATTTAATCAAGGGAGAGGTCCCATCTCTTAGAATATCCTGGGCAAAGCTATTTATAGGGTACCGAAAGCCACTTTTGAGCATCTCCCAATGGGTACTAAACTCGAATCCAAACTCCTCTTTCAATCTCTTGCTCTCCTCCTCAAACCCCCACAAGTCCAACTCAGTCTTATATAGAAAGCTGAACATCAATTGGAGCCTCTGGTGTGGGAATAGTGGATAGCTTAGAACCAACCTATGTGAAAGAGGACAAGATAGCCAGAAGAGCTTGCCCCTTAGAGGTCACAACAGCAATGGAGGGTGTGGAGCTCAATCCCCCAACATTGAAAATCGGGGTGGATGTTGCCTTGGAGGATGAAGTTATGACTACTAGGACTGATGGAGTGGCAGGTCCTTTACTGAAAGATAACCCTCTTCTAAGGGAGGAAGGATCAGAAGAAGACATCATTTTAGTGAAAATTAACAAATGAAGAAGGAAGGAAAGCAAGGGTTGCAAAAGACACAAGACAACGATTGCCAAAAATGGGTGAAATGAGACAAAAAATTCCTTAAATAGCCTTCCTCAGATTATCAGATCATTGCCACATGAAATAGGAAAGCCTAAAAGGTAGGAGCCAGAGATCACTACATCGATCATAAGGGACATATGTCTACATCAAGGGCTGTCTCGACATTTAAAGGGATGCCTCTGGACCATTGCATTAGAACAAAATGAACCCTAATAATTTTGCATGATTTGATAAAACGGTGCCTCAACTCCTGAAGAAGTCATGCTCATTGGCTAGCACAATGCTACGAATAGGTGACTTATCTCATAAGGAGTCACGATGGCCATCATCTCTCATGATTTAATGAAAGAAACAAACTTGAACCTCAAGAATTCAAAATGGTGCACTTAAAACAACACATCTAAGCCGGTGAAAAAGGAAGTAACTCCACCCACTAGACCACCTAAATACCATGACTAGAGTTAGGGGCACCGATGATATATTGAGCTAAAAAATAATTAAACTAAAAGAAAATAGGGACCTGTCCTATGGGATGAATTGGTAATTGAGGTGACCAAGCTATTGGCCACGAAGCCATTATCCAAGGTAATGTTGTCTAGGTCGGGTCACCTCAGCGGTATTACTAGAGTCCATCTAGCAAACACACATCTCATGTCCAACTAGAATACTTAACAAGCTCGGCCCATATATAGATATGATATGGTATTCATGAAAATCTAGGGGACAAAGATCCTAGGGAAATCATTAGTAAAAAATTCGGGAGTGAAGGCATTCAAATAAGGAGAGTTTGACATAATTAGAACTAAGATCACAAAATTCCAAATCCTATCAAAAACCTCCCTGACTTATAAAACATGGAGTAGCCACAAAGGTAGAGAGACTTACTCTTTTGAATTCTCTATTTCTCTCTCTCTGTGAACATAAATTAATGAGAATGCTTCTGACTTGAGTGTCGAAGTAGTTCTCGTCGAAGAATCTCTCGATGGTCCTCCTCATGGTTCTTCTTAGTCTTGTAGATTAGCAATAGGATGACCAAGTAGATTTGATCTCAAGAAGTCTTTCGGATCAGAATTGGTGTTGAACCAGGACTTGTCAATAATACTATACTATTTTACTATACCATTATAATACTACTATACTATTACTACTATTGTACTGCTACTATATTACTACTACTGCTGCTATAGTACTACTATAATTTAGCAATAGCAATGGTAGTATAGTAGTGGTACAGTAGTAGTAGTATAGTAGTACTAATAGTAGTAGCATAGTAATCGTATAGTACTAGTAATAATAGTAGTATAAAAGTTGTACTAATATATAAGTAGTATAGTAGTAAAAGTAATTGTAGTAGGATAGTAGTAGTCTAGTAGTATAGTAATAGTATAGTACTAGTATCATAGTAATAATAGTATAGTAGTAGTACTAGTTTTGTAATATATTAATAGTAGTACTGGTAGTAGTATAATAGTAATAGTATAATATTAGTAATATAATAATGGTATGGTAGAAGTATAAGAGTAATAGTATGGTACCATAGTAGTAGTAATAATAATTATATAGTATAGTATAGTAGTAGTATATTATAATAATAGTATTACTAGTAGTAGTATAGTAGATGCAATATAGTAGTAGTATAGTTGTACTATAGTAGCAATAGTAATTGTAGTAGTAGTAGTATAGTGAAAATATTACTAGTAGTATAATGGTTATAGTTGTTGTAATAGTAGTTAGTAGTAGTAGCACTAGTAGTATAATAGGAGTATATTTATAGTATAATAGCAGTACTGGTACTTAATAACAATAGTGCAGTAGTAGTATAACATAATAGTAGTTTATTAGTAATAGTAGTAATATAATAATAATAATATTAGTAGTAGTATAGTAGTAACAATAGTATTATACTAGTATAATATTAGTAGCTATAGTATAGTAGTATTAATAGCAATAAAGTTATACTAATGTAGTCATAATTTTTGTTGTAGCAATAGTAGTAGTATAGCATTACTACTACTATTACTACTACTAATAGTATTACTATTATTGCTATGGTAGCAATACTTCTACTACTATTATTATACTACTATTGCTGCTATTATTGTTGCTATTATTATTATTATTATTATTATTATTATTATTATTATTTTTACTTCTACTACTACTACTATTATTTCTACTACTCTACTATAATACTATTGCTATATTGCTATTACTATTATATTTTTACTATTACAACTACTACTTCTACTACTACATTACTATGACTGCTATACTAATATACTACTACTGCTGATACTATTGCTACTATAGTATACAACTAAGACTACTACTACTATACTTCTGTAGGATCCAAATCGACCGCCTAGGGTAGCAAAGACCCCAGAGGCAATCTTGAAATAACAAATGAAAATATAAGGTGGTTTGAGTGCGATCCAGTGTTATAGAAATATGACTTTTAATAGGTGTAAAGCTCCTTTCTAACTCCTCAACAATTGTCAGACACCTTCTAAAGTGAAAAACTTAGCTATTAAAAATAGACACAAAAAAAAAATTTGATTGATTTGAGCAAAGGGATGCATGACTTAAAAAAGGGCATATCCTCATTTTACATTTTAATGAATTTAAATTTGTAATTATAAAAGAGAACGGAATGAGAAAGGAAGTGAGAATAAGCTTGATATGTGTCACTGTCCTACTCCCGTGCCCTTGGCTGAGTGGAACTTGACTCAAGAGGATGCTTTGTTGGATCCCTAGCAGATGCCGATAACTTGGTGTATGTCAGTTAACCCTATTAAGATCTAAAGTTTTACTGACAACTTTTTATTTATTGTCTGTTGACTTCTTTTGATTCTTAACTTGAGAAAAAAATGATTAGCGGGGCTAACTTGTTCTAATAATTTCTAATTTGATAATTAATGGCCTTTTGGCATATTGTTGATTTAGTTTGAAGCATGACTAATGGCTTTTGGGGTTAGTTTAGGTAAGCATCACCAATAGCTTTTGAGTTGGTTTTGCTCTGAAATATGGCTGACAGCTTCGAGTGTGTCATCAGTTGACTTTGTTTGATTTTTAATTTGATAATGGATGGCCTTATTGGCATGTTATCGATTAAGATTGAAGTGTCACTAATGGCTTTTGGGGTTGCCTTAGCTAAGTGCCACCAATGGTTTTTCAGTTGGCATAGGTTTGAAGTATGGCCGATGGCTTTGAGTGTGCTATTGATTTTCTTTTAATTTTTGATTGGATAATCGACTACATCATTAGTGTATTGTTGATTAAGTTTGAGGTGTCATCAATGGCTTTTGGGGTTGTTTTAGCCAAGCATCACCAATAGCTTTTGAGTTGGCATAGGTTTGAAGTGTGGCTGACAGTTTTAACTGTATTATTTGTTGACTTTATTTGAACAAGGCATCTAACTAACTAATTAAGAAAGTTCATGACTACCATAGTTTGATTTGATTTGAAAATCAATGGCCTCATTGGTGTGTTGTTAATTAAGTTTGAGGCATTACTAATAGCTTTTGGGGTTGACTTAGTTAAGCATTACCAATAGTTTTTTAGTTGGCTTAGCTTTGAAGTGTGGTCAATGACTTTGAGCGTATTTTTAGTTGACTTTATTTGACTTTTGATTTAATAATCGATGGCCTCATTAGTATGTTTTCAATTATGTTCGAGGTGTCACCAATGACTTTTAGGGTTGGCTTAGCCAAACATCACCAACAGCTTTTGAGTTGGCTTAGCTTTGAAGTGTGGTCGAAGGCTTTTTCTAGTTTCAAATTTTGTGAACCAACTAAGACTGGTAGGTCAATCCTCTCTAACTTCTTGACTTGTATAATAAGGTCTTGGAAAGTGTGGATAGAAGAAACACTCAGGTATGGTGCCATCGTGTTCTTCCTTATGTTACTAAGAACTAGATTTACAACTTCATATTAGCTTATGGGTTGTTCACACTTGATACTAAGGTTTCTCCACTGTGTGATGTAATCTAAGACAAATGCGTTGTTGCACTTTAGTGTTGAAATGAGGTCCATAATGATCACCTTGTTATTGATTCCTCCAAACCTGATTTGCAGAGCTTCTTTCATTTGTGACCAAGTTTGTATAGACTCTAATTGTAACTAGCACACCACTTGAATGATCCCTGAGTTAAACTTGTTGAAAATTGGCAAAATAATAATCATGGGTTATAACTTGAGTCCCCATATAGAGTCACCAAATGAGGTATGTGTTGTTCTGGATTACCAATGCTATTAAATTGTTTGAACTTAGGCACTATATAGCTTTTAGGATATGGTACTTGGTTTGTATTATTTGTCATACCTGTGTCATTTTCTTGTCTTAGTTATGCAGCTACCATTTGTTATACTTGTTATAGGATGTATACTAGTAGCTCCACATTGGTAGGAATTCCTGAGATCAGGGATTGGGTACCCCTTACTGGTGGAGGAGGTGCTTTGAAGGAACTACATTTTCAGGGAATTTTCACAACAAGGGGTGTGTCTTCTATCACCTCTATAGCTTCAAGAGATGACTATGTGAGATCGCTTCAACTTGTTAAGCTTTTTTCTTATTTGTATCATCATCTTCATTAATTTCATAACCTTCTTCTGAGCTTCATCTTTCCTTTTCCCTTATTGACTCAATTACTCCCGCAATGCTCCTATGTCATTTCCTCATTAAATCTTTCAATTAGGACCAAGGCTTCTATCAGGACATGATGGTCCACATCTCAAGGATCAAATCTTGGTTTGGTGTGTTCTAGATTGAGATTAACTTCTGCCATTAATTGGGTTATCTTATGTCATGGAGATGTAGGTTTAATTTTCCATGTTAATGTGGGCTTGATCACCATGTAAGATGGACTTCAATTTGCCACGTGAAATTGGATTTAATTTGCCACAATATGTGAACTTTACTTGCTAGTTTTCAAAGTTGCTAATTTGATTTCATCATGTTAGAGATAGTATGTTTGACTTTGTAATCCTCATAAATGAGGTATTTGATTCTATCATTTTGGAGATAAGTTTAATTTTACCACCTTAAAGGAGATGAGTTTGATTCCACCATATTGGAGGTAATAAGCTTGATTTCACCATATTGGAGATGATAAGCTTTGTTTTGCCACTTTAGGATAACATGTTTGACTTTACCACTATATAAGTAGCCTATTTGAATTCTTTGTTAAGGATTTTATGACTTTTGACTTGATTTATTGATTATAGAAGTAATAGAAAATATTATATGTGTTAGTTTTCCTTGAATTCTATGATGATAGACGTCTCCTAAATATTAGGGAAGAGAATTTTACTTATCCCTAGTATTTTGAGGTGGGGAAAGAACTCCTAATGACCTCCTTTTTGAATTTTTGAAGTCTTAACTATATGATTTCTTTGTGAGTATTTGACAAAAGAGTATTGATTTTCTTATCTGCAACCTCTTAATAGTAGGAAATAAATATTTTACTTAGTATTAACCCAATGAATTGGGTGTCCACTTCAAACACTTTAGTAATATATTTTTCTTAAGCATGAGAGGACTTGACTTTACCTTTACTATCTTCTTCTATGAGAGGATGGATTTAATGTTCGATAGAGCTTTCACGATAGATGCTTAGGAAATATGCCACCTGACATTATCATGTATTTTTAGAAGAGAGTTGTTGCATGTGCTCATATGCTTTAGATGTGAGCATTTTCTATTTTCTTCCTTGAATAGAATAGAAAAGGAGTAACATCCTGTCTTAATCAAAAGGAGTTTCACTTTTCTTTTTTATAGATTAGAACCCTTGCATCCATAATGTAAAGACTATTACTTGACAATGGTTAGGAGAAGAGATCCCAACCTACTTTGGAGTGGTTATAGAAGCAAAGGGCTTGGGAAGAGATATGCCCCAGTTTTGATCACTTTTAGGTGGTGGTTAATGGCTTGACTAATCGGTCCAACCAATTTGACTTTGATTGCTTGGAAGGCTATCTTGAGTGCCATCTTGAAGCTTCTTCACCTTGTCATTCATATCTTATTTTGGTAGGGCAAAGAATAAAGTAAGAAGTTATTATTTTTATGAGACTTGTCTCCTATAATGTCATATTGACATGTTGGAGTAGGACATATTGTAGTGGTCAGCTGACTCAGTGAGCAGACACTTGGATCAATGCCTATCGAGTTTTAATACTTTAAGTTAATAGTTCATCTTCTAGATGTCAAATTGGCGCATGAGTTTTGAGAAAAGTAGCCTTTTGAAGTGATGTTGTCTCTCTTTTTAAATTTGATTAAGATACTGGAAGAAGTAAATGATGCAACGCATATGTGTTTGTATTTTTTTGAGAGAAAAATTTCTATAGATTTATTATTTTAAAAAAATTTTGGTTGATAGGTGATATATCATTTCATATTCAATTAAGGCCTCCTACTTGGTTAGGTCTATTGAAGTTTAAGGATAATTTGGTCTCAAGAAATAGGTCTTTAATTGACCTTCCTTTATACCTTTTCCCTAGTGTGATGTTTTTTCAGGAACCAGTTTTTTTGGTGACTTTGTTACTTTCACTATGTTACTATTGGTTAGTTACTTCTTTGACTTTGGATTTGATCTTAGATGCCTCTTAATCTCAATTTTCAAGATTTACACACCTACAAATACTAACTAGTTCTTACTCTTTGGGTGGTCTTTCTTGTCTGATAATACATCGAGATGAGTTTGGATTATCCTAATTTCGACATGCAATCTAATTTTCTTCCCCATTTTCTTTTTTTCTTCTTTTTTTTCATTTTTTTTAGCAATCTCATTCCTATTTTGAGGATCCAAGGTTTATGAGCTCGCGAATTTCAACCTATTCTTACTCTTTGAGTCTACCTTTGTTGATTTGATTTTTCATATGAGACTTGTCAATTTAGGACTTTTTTGTTGATTCTTCTTTTTCTTTTTAAAGAGGGGTGATCTTTTGCCTCTAGGAGGATATTCCCAAGAGGTTATCTTTTGGTCTTAGCACTTTCATCTTTGAAGTAACTTTTCTAATAAAATTTTAGTTCATTGTAGATTGTTCACTGTATTTTCAAGCTTGCATTCCTAAAGTTAACATAGGACATTGGTGGGTCGGGGAGGTACTGGGATTCCAACTCCACCATATTTTATTATTGACTATTCTTGTTTTTAAATATTTTTCTTTCACTTTCAGACGCCTTATCTCTAAGACAGAAGGCATTTTACCTGAATACTAAAAATTTTTTATTTTATATTTTTTTGATTCTTTTTTTTATGTTTCGCCTCAAGAAGTATGAAATGCATACTTGACTAATCGATTTTGATGTGACTAAACATTCATCATAAGCTAGATGTTTTTTTTGTTTTATGGTTTTGAATCTCATGCAACCATGCAACTCTTTCATATTATTGATTTGGTGTGAGAATCTTTCTTTTCGGATTTAATTGCTCATCCATTAATCAGTCTAGCATTAGATGACGATATTACCCCTTTCTTAGCTGAAGAAAGTTGAATGCATGTTCTTCTATTATTCTCCTTTAGTTTTTTGTAACATTGGAGGTGAGGATGGTAGAATCTAGTTTTAGGTTCGGTTTTACATTTTGAAGTCAACTAAATATCCTATTGATCCTTCCTCTGATAAGTTGTAGGTAGTTAAATCTATCTTTTATCTATTGTTTAGTCTTTGAAAGATTGATATCTTAATTTTTACTAATGAAATCTCTATTTTATCATTAAGATTTAACATAATGAAATTTAACTTTTGTTGCTAAGGCAAATTCGATCTTTACCCCCTTTGTGGACTAGGTCTTTTGCCCCTAGGGTGGAGTTGATCTTTTGCCCCTTGAATGGACTTGATCTTTTACTCTCTGGGTGGACTTGATCTTTGCCCATAGGATAGGAGACAAGGGTCTGATCCTTATTGGATAAGTGGAGCAACAACTGGATCAATGGTAGTATTAGAGATGCTAGGAGCAGTGATGCTACTAATGAGAGCAGAAGTACCATGGATAAGTTGGATAGAGTCGAACATAGCCTGATAACTGATATGAATTCCATTTGCCCCTACGATGGTTGTTATTTTGTCATCGAGGACGAATATAGAAGACCAGAACTATGATGGTGAAGAAGAACCTATGGGAACAAAGACAAGAGAAAAGCAAGGAGAAAGAAGAGAAAAAAAAACAAAGAAAATAAGGTATATCACCTTTCTTTACTTCTCATTCTTTGGCTTCCTCATATACAAACTATTAAGTTAATCATTCTTTCCTTTCAATTCATGGAACTCTCCTCTTTGATCTCCATCTCTAGGATCTAATCTCTCCTCTCATTATTTTTAGGACTTTTAGGGCTTTTATAGCCCATGAGTGGATCAGATCATCTCTATTTAAAATTTTAAACTATAAATTTGGATAATGATCTTTTTTTAAAATTTTAAATATAGATAAATAGATAGGGATGAAATTTATTTATATTTCGCTTTGGATAAAATTTATTTGGATAAAGATTTATTTAGATGAGAATTTGTTTAGATAAAGATTTGTTTGGATAAAAATTTATTTGGATAAATATTTGTTTCAATAAAGATTTATTTAGACAAGAATTTGTTTAGATCAGTATTTGTTTGGATAAAAATTTATTTGGATAAGGATTTATTTGGATAAGAATTTATTTAAATAAGGATTTGTTTGGATAAGGATTTGTTTAGATGATAATTTATTTAGGAGAGGATTTATTTGGATAAATATTTATATGGATAAGGATTTATTTAGATAAGAATTTATTTAGATAAGAATTTATTTGGATAAGGATTTATAAGAATTTGTTTGGATGAGGATTTTATTTAAATGAGAATTAGCTATGGATAATGATTTGTTATTTGAATTAATTATGGATGGATTTGGATGTGATTAGATGAGTATTTATTTGTTGTAAATAATAATGATTTTAAACATTGTATGCATCTCGAATATTGAATTCATAAGGGGGCGTTTTGCAATTTTTTTGAAAAATTTCGACTAAATTATAATTTTATAACTTTTAAGGGCATTTTGTAAAAAAATTTATTTATAAAATTTTGAAACTTTCAGGGTCCTTTTTGAATAAGATTTAAACTTATTTGCAAATATAATTTGTTAAGGTCTTATTTGTAAAAAATTAAAATTTTAGGAATTTATTTGTGAATATAAAATTTTGAGGGGTTTATTCATAAATTTTAAATTTTATGAGGACTAATTTATAATTTTAAGGTTTTATTAAACTTTTTCGTGAAATTTTTATCCAAAAGACCTATTTATAAGAAAAAATCAGCCAAGAACTCATTTATGAAGATTTATTCAATCCAAGAATTTATTTATAAAATTATTGTAGTTTATTGTTTTGGCCCAGATTTTAGATAAATTTTGGGCCCAATTTTGATTCAAATATTCATCCCACTAAGCCCATTTGGATTAAGCCTAGCTTGAGCCTGAACTTTCCAATGATTCATGTTCAAATTGAACTCAATTTTTAGTCAAACTCAGATACAATTTAATTTTGACTGAGGCTCACATTTGAGAGATAATTTAGTGACATACAAGTCCCAATTTTAGTCATATTCTAATCAAATTTAATTATGATAAAAATCATTTCAAACATAGAATATTTTTATATCATATTTCTACCCAATTTGATTTAATCATGTAATTATTAGAAACTCATGTCCATGAATTAGAATTTGATTGTTCATATTATAAATTTCAATCATGAAATTAGTGTAGTCTTGGCGTGATATTAAACTATGGTAAATAATATTGGTCGATCTCGTATAATATTTATACATTGAGTAGAATAATATTAAAAAGATTTTAATTGAGATTAGTAATTAAGCTAGCATTATTAGTTAATTTAGTCTTGTGAATTTTTGGTGTAATTAGATTAATCCACTATATGCCTTAGGTTCAAGTGAGAAGACTTGAACTAGTTCTTTTATATTTGTCATGACTTTCTTGTCAAATAAGATAATGGTGACTCCCAATAATATTAAGTGATTTTTAAGTTATCAATTTTATTTTTTTAATGATTAATAAATTTCTAAATATTATACTTATTTAAATGATTTCTTGATGTGCTCTTGATATGAAGTTTATGATTATATCGTGATTTGTGATGTACATATAATAATATGACTTGAAAACATTAAAAGTCATGCATATGTAACTTATGAAATATTGACTAGATTTTAATGCATATTTGTATTTATTTATATTTGATTTGTAAAAGCCATGTATGTATTTGTGATAGGGATTTCTAATTAGTGAATATCTTGTGAATTTTTATATTTTACTAGTTTTGACTATATTGTCTCACTCGTGATTTGTATTATGATTCTACTATTAGAGTTAAATAATAGTCATGTTAAAATACATATGTGATCATAAAAATATATTAGAGTAGCGGCATATTCGTGTTGTGATTCATTTTGGGATATCTTGTATTCGTGATCAAGTCACTGACTTTAAGTATACTAACCTATTTGTAATTCGAATCATCTAATATGTGTGTACCTTGATTTGTGTAGAAGACACCAGTTCTATTAATTTTATCTTCTCTTGTGTCTTTTTTAAGGAATATAATTATTTTAAAGTTATATGCGTTATTTATTGATTTTAAATATATATATATTCGTATGACATGTATTTTAGATACTATTTTAACGTATAGTTTTCTCATAAATGCGTTCTTGATACTTTTTTAAAAAAAATATTCAATAAACATATAATCACTCATTCTTTTACATATTTTATCATTAGATATAAGTCTTTGAGTATCAACTAAGTTGGAAATTGATGTTAAAACTCAAAATAGGTTTGTTTGTTTTTGTATTTAGGAGATATGTGAGTCTATTGTAAAATAACTTAAGAATATATAGTCATTAATTGAGAATTATTTTTCTTAAATTATTGGTCTAATTTTTGTGAATTATTAATCCATACAAATTTAAGATTATGAATTTGTATGTTTATGAGATTATGATCTCATAAGTGTGCAATATTATTATATTCTGAGCGTGTAGGTGTCTAATAATACCTACAATAAAAATTGTGGCTATCTCTCTAAGTTGAGGATCAGGGAGGAAGTGACTTTCTTTAAAAGGTGTTGGATTTGCACAAGTATCTCCATTTCCTTTGTAGCAGGGGAAGAAGCTTTGATGTTGTATTTCATTTTCATGGACTTCTCTTGCCATTTGACCTGCACAGGAGCCAAAAGACATCACCACAATTTCAATCCAAAAGGCCATGATGCTGATTCATTCATCTTTTTTCAAGAAATCAGATACTGTCTGGAGCATTTTTTTTTTCACAAGGGAAAGCCTGGAACCGAAGCTTGAACCTCTGTCATAGTCGCAACCAACACAACAAAAACATCTAGACCTTATACCTCTAAATAAACTGCTCCAAATCTCCTCAAATATTTCAGTAGAATCTCCTCGTTTCCCTGGACAATCGATAGTAGGCATGTCAGATCCTTTCCTCGATTCGCAAAATGAAAAAAATTGAACCACGAAAACGTTTTTGCGGCTCGTGTGGTAGTCTGACGAGCCACATTTGTGTTGTAGCATTCAGTATGTTCGGGTGAACTTTATGTAAAACTTTATCTAACCATCTCTGCAACAACATCAGAGACTTCCAGTTGTTCGGCTAGCAAACAAGATCAGTGGTGCCTTGGTACTGGTCCAAAACCCAGAGGTAAAATTTCTCTGGCAACTAGCAATTATGGACACTAGACAGAAGGACAACCAACATGTACTCCCAAGTTAGTGAGTGGGTCTTTGCATCGCTACCCTGCAAATTCATCCTTGCAATATGATTATGAATCATCACTTCTATTTAAACTTAGATGCCTAACATGTGGCGGATGTTCCCCACCATGTACGCCAAGGCGATGAGATTCATAGATCCAAATATCAAACTAGAGGATTATGTGGAACTTGCAAACGACGACACTGTAGATCTAGTCTAAGCCAGGGCCTAGGCTGGGCTACCCAACAGATCAGTATTATATATTCATCTTCTAGTCGACACAGATCAGAGTGCCTTCCATCCCCTAGATCGATCCATGATCCTTTTGCTACCGTCTTCGAGGAAATTGCTTTCTCTAACTGGCAAAAAATTCCATGCCAACTCATTCAACCTCTATTTGAAGAAGATGTAGGACAATGTTAGTTGGGATTTTTCTTCTAAAAATGCTCAAGACTCATGGATTCGAGCTGGTTGGATTTCTGACATCGTACTTCATTAGGACCATTGCATCAATGAAGACCCATCGAGGGGATTTCAAACACTTCTTTGGCGCTAGTTGCTCAATCCTATATTGTTTCGAGCCATTGTTGATGCTTCAGCTAACATTAAAGTCATCTTGTACCTCTTTGAAGCTATGCCATGCCTTCAGATCAATTTTTTGAAAAGTGCTTTTTCTTGGTTTAAATATTTTACATATCGAACTAGAAATTTGTGCTATTGATGGAACTTGGTTAGACATCAGTTTTAGTCTAGAAAGTTCCTGAAGATCAGATCCATTAAGCTGTCTTTTTGCAAAGATAGAAGAGAAAAAAAGATTCATGAGGATCATGGAAGCTTTTCCAACGACGGCCACTCCAATGTTAAAGTTAGAGAGAATTTCATTGATTTTTGTTCTCAAAGGGAGAGAGAAAGAAAGGGTACTTGAGAGAGAGAGAGTCCCACGTCCTTTTACCTTTGTGGATTCCAAGTGATTTATAGGTTGAGAAAGTCTTTATTTGGATCTCGAACTCCATGATTTTAGTTCTAATTATACCGAACTCTTTTTATTTGGTTGTTATCACTCCCGAATTCTATGTTAAGGATCTACCTGGGATTCTTATTCTCTATTTTCCTTGAATACCCGACCATATTCAAATATGGGTCGAGCCCATCACTGTTTTTCATATGCCTCGAGATATGTGCTTACAAAGTGTGCATCGCTTGTGTCACCAAGTGAACTTGACTTCGATGGCATTATTTAGAATATTAGTTTCACAATCTGTACCTCGATTACCTCAGCCTAAGGGGTTAGTTATCATGTCGGGTCCCTATTCGCTTTCACCTCAGTTGATTTCAACTCGGTGTATCATCAGTGTCCGCAACTCTAAGCATTAAGTTCGGATGGTTCATTGGTTGGAGTTACTTCTGGGTCTTTAGACACACGATTTTGAATTTTTAAGGTTTGAGCTCACCATTTTATCAAATTTGGAGGGGTGTCAGCCATCATAACGCCTAGTGAGGTAAGTCATCGATTTGTAGCTTCATGTCAGGCGTGAGTTGCCAACAATCGTGCTTCTTCAAGAGATGAGCCGCTGTATTATCTAAGTATATAGAATTATTAGGGTTCACCTTATTCCAAAGCGATGGTCTGGAGGCATCCCTTCAAATATCAAAATGACCTCTGATGCAGACACGTGTCTCTCTTGATCATGTGGCAATCTTTGGCTCCCACCTTTTAGCCTTTTTCATCCATGTGGCAATGATCCGATGATTTGGGGAAGACTACTTATGAGAT
Source organism: Trichopus zeylanicus subsp. travancoricus (assembly GCA_005019695.1). NCBI lineage: Eukaryota > Viridiplantae > Streptophyta > Magnoliopsida > Dioscoreales > Dioscoreaceae > Trichopus > Trichopus zeylanicus. The sequence continues at coordinate 2,499,684 of RXID01014226.1, forward strand.
CCTTCATCTCTTTTCAGCAATATTTATGTCTTGTAGCTTTTTCCACTTCTACTTCCTTTTGTTCTAAATTTGCTAAGTTTTTTCTAAATTACATCCTCTTCTGCTCCTTTCTTCTCCAAAAAGAGATCATCTTCTAGTGAGACCTACCACTGTAGCAATCTCTGCTGCCGTAGCTCCCTTCACCAAGGCAGTCGCAACTCTAATTGTCTCTTTGAAGCCAACACTGACCTCTAGCAAGGTTCATGGCATTGGTGGGTTGAGCTCCACACCCTCCATTGCTGCTGCGACCTTGAAGGGATCCCCTCCTTCTACTATCCCATCTTCTTCTACAGCAGTCGATTTTAAGGCACCCGCTATTTTTTTACCTAAAGCTCCAAGTGCTAGCAAGGAATTGCCCCATAATAAGTATCATTTTTGATCTTTTTTAGTCATTATGGCTTTTTATTTTTGGATTAAGGTATCCTATTTAGCTTTGGAGAGTGGAACTTGACTTTATACTTTATTAGGTGTCCCTGAGGTAAAAGTTTAGATTTTTGAATCCACTCTTTGGAAGAAAAATCATAAGGACTTAGTTAGCATATTTAGCTTTCCAGATGGGACCTCGTTGGACCAGTGAAGGTCTGAGGAAGAGAGAAAGAAATTAAAAGAGGAGTTGAGTTTAAGTTTAGTACTACTGGGAGATATTTAGAAGTGGCTTTAGCTACCCTATAGATACCTTCACCCGGGATGTCCTAAGAGACTAGGATTTTGCCTCTGATTAGATAGTGCCTAATGCTATAAAATTTATCATCGCCTTCTGAATCCTAGCTCGGTCTGAAGGCTTTTCCCCAATCAGAAAAATATTTAGGGTTGCCTTTAAGGGTTTGAACATGGGGGTAGGTGGTTTTTTGCTCCCAAAAAATGGTGTACGCTCTTTGCCTTGAACCTTAACTCCATCCACTCCTACAAAGATAATCCCCTTAGAATTTTTACTGAGATAGATCAAGATCTTTTTTGAAAGTGGGGTAATCCTTCCTTCCACTGAGCTGACCTAGAGATCCATTTTGAGATTCACCAGCTCTTAATATTTTAGGTAGATAAGGTTGAGGAAGTTAGGTTTGCTCCCACATGATTTGATGAGACTTTTTTGTTGAAACACAGCTATCCATGGCTCTGGAAGCCAATATGCACTTTAGCCTTTTGTGCTCATGATTTTTCTGGTTGCTTTCTCCTCAATCTAACCATTGATTTAGTTTTGTGTAGGAGTGACCTAGATCTCATTCATAAATGTGTTTTTGAGGCAATAGTTAGGTGCTCCTTGGGTATCCCCTGTTCTTCCATCTCACAAAAAGGTCTTTCAAAGTAGCAGGCAATGCACCTTCTCAAGAGTCTGTCCAAGGCCATGGGAAGAGGAGGCAAGAGGAGAGAGGAAATTGGTCTATAGGTGGAGAGTAGAAAAGGAAGGGGTAGGCCATACCTTGCCCTTTTGAGTCCCTCTCTCGAGTTGAATATGTAAGAGAGGCTACTTGAGCACTTTCCTGTGAAGTTAGTCGACCATGGGAAGAAGGTAGTTGTGACTTTGGCACCTACATCTCCTCCTCCTCAGACCAAAGCATGAGCAAAGCCTTCTTCTGGCCGTGAAAGCTCCTTAGATGAGGAGAGTAATGTTGAGGAGTACTTCCTTAGAAATTTTGGAGACAATAGGAGCCCTTACATTAAGTGGCTCCCTGTAAATTGAATCTTTATGAAGGAGGCCTGAAAATGTGCTAATGTATGTCATCTGAATTTCTTTCATCAACGTTGGCCTTTTTTTCCTTTTCGCTGAACCTTTGGCTCAGTTGCATGTACTATAGTTTTTTTATTATAGAGGTTGGCACTTTTACAAAGTTCAAAAGCAAATGACTTTTAAGAAGAATAAGGTTATTACGATCGAGGAGGATGTGAACCTCCTCTATTCTCAACTTGAGTCACTTTAGCTTAAGATTGGGAGGATGAAGAGGGAGGTAGAGGAGGGGAGAAATCTCCTCCAAGTGAGATTTGGCCTTGATGAGGATGAAGTAACTAGAGGATAGGCAGCAAGCCATGCTGGTCTAGGCCAAGGATAAGGTAGTGGCTACATGTCTCCAGAGCTCAGAATACACGAAGACTTTGAGGTTGGTCAAGATGCAAGCCATCCTCGAATTTAAATCTAGTGATAAGTATCTCTATGAATGGGACTCTTCTCCACTAACTCATCCTCTGAGGGCTATCTCTACTATAAGGACACGGTAAAACAAACTCACAATGATCCCAACTTTGAGCCTAACAATCTTTGAGTAGAACTCTACGATGACTCAAGGATCCATTGTCTCAAGTTGGAATATGGGGAGATCATTTGGAGGGAGATAGGGGCCGAAGATCCACATAAAATTGAGCCCCCAGCCCCTGTTCCTCCCAAGGAGTCTGCCAAGCCTTTAGCATCTTTCAAGTGACCTTGCTTCATCCTTCTCCATCTTTTTTCTAACAAGTCTTTTTATAATTGAGCTTCTTCTTGAATATAATCATTCTTCTAATGAATAGAAAGAGATTTCCTCGTTACTTGTGCTTTGCCTTTATGTTTTTTGGCTTGTGTCTTTCTTCCATGCGTCATTGCCTAAGCTTGCTTGGAGGTCCATTGGCCTTTAATATGCTCATGAGTAGTGTCCAATTTTGTCCTTTTGCCATGACAAAGATAACTTTCAAGTGATAAGTCATAGTTTGCTATAGTAGCCATTAGCTTTGAAGTTCTTTCAAGTGAACACACTTTAACTTGATATAATTGGTACTTGTCTAGTGTAGAACCGAAGTCTTAATCCTGATGTAAAACTAAGATTTTATTCTTAGCATATTACTGAGGTTTTATGACTCAAATAAACTAAAATCTTATGCATAGCTTAATGCTGAGGTCTTATGCCTGACGTATAACTGAGGTCTTATGCTTGGTTTAGAACCGAGGTCTTATGTTTGGCATATTGCCAAGCTCTTATGTCTATCTTATTATCGAGGTCTTATGTCTTGGGTGAACGGAGATCTTATATCTAACTTAGTGCTGAGGTCTTATGTTTGAGGTGAACCGAGGTCTTTTGCCTCAAGTAGAACTGAGGTCTTATACTTGCCTTAATACTAAGGTCTTATATCTCGAGTGAACTAAAGACTTTTGCCTGACTTAATGCTGAGGTCTTATATCTTGAATAGAACTAAGGTTTTATACCTGACTTAATGTCGAGGTCTTATGTCTTAGGTAAACCGAGATCTTATGCCTAGTTTAATATTAAGGTCTTATGTCTCAAGTAGAATTGAGGTCTTACACTTGACTTATTACAGAGGCCTTATGCCTCGAGTAGAATTGAAGTCTTATCCTTGCTTAATGTTGTGGTTTTATGCCTCGGGTAGAATCGAGGTTCTATGCCTACCTTAATGCTAGGGTTTTATGCTTTGGGTGAACTGAGGTCTGACACCTACCTTAATGCTAAGGTCTTATGCTCCTAGTAGAACCAAGGTCTTACGACTAGCTTAATGTCGAGGTCTAATACTTGGCTTAATACCAAGGTCTTATGCCTAGCTTAATGCTAAGGTCTTATGCCTCGAGTAAATCAAGATCTTATGGTAGTTTCCTAGAGTATGACTTGGCAACAATTAAGGATAGAAGAGAGGCATAATTTATTCTAAAGATAAAACCTTCTAAGGTTGTCTATATGCCATATTCTAGAGAGTGTCTTACCATATGGGTATTCAATCTTGAACGTTCTCAACCCTACAACTTGAGAAATCTTGAACAGGCCTATCTAATTCAGAGATATTTTTTCTGAAATTCGATCAACAAGTTTGGCCTATTGAAGTACCCGTTGCCAGGTCATAGTTCTTGGCTTCATATCCGAGCATTATAGTAGTGGGCAACTCACCACTAATACCTACTAATCCTAGTATAAGCCTTCTCTCACACCTCTAAGATGAGATCTTTCTTGGCTCGAGTGTTGGCTTTATTTATTTCAAGGTCATAAGCCTTAACTCATAGTGATGCAAGGCTGATTTCCACCAGAACGATGACATCAACCCCATAAGAGAGCATGAAAGTTGATCCCCTGATTATTGTCTAAGGTGTGGTTTGATAAGACCATAAGACATGCAGTAGTTCCTCGATGTAGGTGCCTTTGGCTCTTTCAAGGTTTTTCTTATGCTTGCAAATAGAGTTCAATTGGTTTCCTCAACTAGGCCATTTTATTGGGGGTGCACCACCGAGATGAATCTCTATTCTATCTAGACGTTACTATAATATTCTTTGAATTTGGATCTATCAAATTACTATTGGTTGTCAATAACCAGTGATTGTGGTACTTGAAACCTATAGTGGCTAGGGGTTTAGCTTTTACCTTCTTTATCTTGATGCTAGTAGGAATGGACTTAGGATGTCCATCCCCTATTAGTTGAAAGTCCATAATTTAGGTTTGCTAGAGTTGAATTGCTAGACTGTGATGCAACCTAGCATGTCTCTAACATTATTCACACTTGTAGATGAATTTGGATACCTTGGAGGCCATGTTAGGTAAGTAATACCCTTATCTAAGGAGCTTGTGTGCATAGGTTTGCCTCCCCTAAGGCTCCCATATATACCTTCATGGACCTCTCAAAGGGTATAGTCAATTTTTTCGTGCCTTAGACAACAGAGAAGAGGTCGTGTGAGAAGCCTTTCATGCATGGCTCCAAAAAGATGAAGTTCAAGGCTAACTTCATAATATTTTGGGCTTATTTTTTAGTCCACTAAAAGCTACCTGTCTTTGAGGTAGGAGGTGATGGGATCCTTCCATCTAGGCCCCTCATCCACTGTATTTACATTGGTGGTCTTTGAATAGCTCAGTTGTAGGAGGTTTTTCACAAAAATTTGCCTCAATGTAGAAGTTGATGGTGGGATCGATTTCAGCAGCTTGGAGTGGCAAAGTCTTGGGACAACCTCGATACACAAATCGAGTTTGAAGTATACTATTTGATATTGTGAGAATATTAACTAACAACAGGTGCAAGCCCCTATTGTTAATTAACCCAAAAATTATCAGGAACCTCCTAAAATAGGTAACCTAGTGAATAAAATAGAAACATAAAAAAAATCATCATTTTATTAATTTTAAGAAATGATACATATCCTAAGTAGGGACATACTCCCACTTTACATTTGTATAGATTCAAATGCATGAATGACATGAGATGAGAAAAGGAAATGGGAAGCGCTCGATGTTTGCTACTACCCCATTCTTATATACTGATATATTGAATTGTATGGAGTCTAATTTGATTGAATGTTTAGTTTGTAGCATCACTAATGGCTTATGAGGTTGGGTGTAGCTTCAAAGTGTGGCCGATAGTTTTGAGTATATTAGCAATTAACTTCTTTTGATTTGGTACCATCACCAACTGCTTATGGGGTTGAGTGTAACTTTGAAGTGTGACTAATAAGTTTGAGCATATTGATGATTAACTTCTTTTGATTTGCTAACGTCACTAACGGCTTATACGATTAGGTGTGGATTTCAAGTATGGCCAATGGTTTTGAGCATGTTGGCAATTAACTTCTCTTGATTTGGTAGCATCACCAATTACTTATGAGGTTGGGTGTAGCTTTGAACTATAGCTATCAGCTTTGAGCATGTCAATGATTAATGTCTTTTGATTTAGTAGTGCCACCAATAGTTTATGGGGATGGGAAAGATATAGCTTTGAAATATGGTGGACATCTTTGAACATGTTGGTAATTAACTTTTCTTGATTTGGTAGTATCATCGATAACTTATGAGGCTGGGTATAGCTTTAAACTATGAATGATATCTATGAGCATATTGACGATTAACTTTTTTTGATTTGGTAGCATCCCTAACTACTAACAGGGTTAGGTGTAACTTTGAAGTCTGGCTGATAACTTTGAGCATGTTGACGAATAACTTCTTTTAAATTTGTAACATCACCAGCTACTTATGAGGTTGGGTGTAGCTTAGAAGTGTAGCCCCCAACTTTGAGTATATTGGTGATTAACTTCTTTTGATTTGGTAGTGCCACCAATGTCTTATAGAGTTGCATATAATTTTGAAGTGTGACTGATAACTTTGAGCATATTGGTGATTAACTTCTTTTTATTTGGTAGTATCACCAATTTCTTATAGGGTTGGGTATAGTTTTGAAATATGACTAACAGCTTCAAACATATTAGTAATTAGCTTCTCTTGATTTGGTAGCATTACCAACAATTTATGGTGTTGAGTAGATTTGAAGTATGACCAACATCTTTAAGCATATTATTTATTAACTTCTCTTAATTTGGTAAGATCACCAATAGCTTATGGTGTTGGTTATGGCCTTGAAGTGTAGTCGACAACTTTGAGCATGTTGGCAATTAACTTCTCTTGATTTGGTAGCGTCACCAACTACTTATGGTGTTAGGTGTAACTTTAAAGTGTGGTTGACAGCTTTGAGCATATTACCAATTAATTTTTTTTATTTAGTAGCATCACCAATGACTTATGGAGTTGGTTATAAGTTTGAAGTATGGCCGACAATTTTGAGCATGTTGGTGATTAACTTTTTCTGATTTAGTAGTATCACTAATGGCTTATGGAATTGAGTGTAGGTTTGAAGTGTGATTGACAACTTTGAGTTTGTTGGCAATTAATCTTTTTTTGATTTAGTAACATCACCAATGACTTATGGGGTTGAGTATAGTTTTGAAGTGTGGCTAACAATTTTTAGCATGTTGGCAATTAATTTTGAGAATGTTAGGGATTAACTTCTCTTGGTAGAATCACCAACTACCTATAGGGTTTGATATAGCTTTGAAATGTGGCCAAAGGCTTTTGTAGTATATTCAGTGGGACTTAATTTGACTGAGTGTATTTCTATTTGAACTAGTTCACGCTCGGGTTAGGATGGTAACATCACCTATTATTCATAGGTTTCAAGTATTGTCAAAGGTTTAACACACCCAATGGGACTCAATTTGACCCTATTTAGTTCCATTAGGATTAAACTAGATTGGGCCTGTGTTTGGTTTAAATTTAGTTCAATATCCAAAATAAAATTTTTATTTGAGTTTGAATTAATTCAATTCTATATTCAAAATTCTATTTTGATCAATTTTGATCTAATTCTATTCCATGTTCAGGACTCAACTTCAATTTAAGACTGATTTGATTCAATTCAATATTCAAAACTTGAGTTGGGTTAAGTTTGACTTAATTCTATTCACTATTTAAAACTTAACTTTGGTTCAAGTCTGTTTTGAAATTTAATTTGATTCACTTTAATTTAATTGATTTAGTTTGAGAGCCCTCAAACAATTATAATGATATTATGGTGAGCCCGCAAGCTAACATAAATTTAAACTGGTTGTCAGACAGGATTGCAAGTTGGCCCTAAATCATTTTGACTTTCGGATAAGACCATAGGTTGGCTCTAAGTCGATTGGTTATTAGGTGAGACCACATATTGACCATAAACCATTTCAACTTTTTGGCAAGACTGCAGGTGGCATAAGGTCGATTGGTTATTGTGTGAGATAACAAGTTAGTCCTAAACCATTTTGACTTTCAGATGAGATTGTAAGTTGGTCCTAAATTAATTGATTATTGGGTGAGATTACAGGATAACCCAAACTATTTTGACTTTTGGGTGTGATGGCAAATTGGCCCTAAAATATTTTGACTTTTGGACGAGACCGCAGAATGGCCCTAGGTCGATTGGTTGTTGAATGAGAATGCAAGCAAGTTCTAAACCATTTTGACTTTAGGGTAAAATCATAGGTTGACAGTAAATTATTTTTGACTTTGGAGTGAGACTACAGAATGAATATAAGTCGATTGGTTATCGAGCAAGACTACAAGCGGCCCTAAATTATTTTGACTTTTTAGTAAGATCACAAGCTAGCCCTAAACTATCTTGACTTTTAGGCAAGACCACAAGCTGGTTTTAAGTTAATTGATTGTTAAGCAAGATTATAGGTTGGCCTTAAATCATTTTGTTAAAATATGTTATCATTATTTTTTTGTTGTTTTGTTTTGTGCTTATTCTTGTTCTTGCTCTTGTTCTCTCTCTTCTCCTTATTATCAATCCAAGAGGTTCTCGCCATCAATTCTTCTTTGATATGACTCCATGGTGATGAACGAGGCCTTGGGTGGCTGCGATGGTGATGGAGATTCACTGACATCTGGACCATGGGTAGTTATGATATTGGTGGGGATTCTTGATCATATGAAGGGCCACGGGTGGGCACAATGTTAATACAGATCTGTCGTGATATTGAGGATTGCGTGTGGCTGCATTTTTGGCAGAGATCCACCATCATACAAAGGGTTGTAGGTGGTCACAATGTTAGTGGAGATTCGCTTGTATACAGAGGGCTATAGGTAGTCACAATGTTAGTGGAGATCCTTCAGTGTAAAATCATGAATGGTCACAGTGTTGGTGGAGATCCATCATCATACGGAGGGCCATGAGTGGCCATGAACTATAGTGAAAATTTGCCAATGTGAAGCCACAGATGACCATGGTGTTGATGAATCAAAGAGAGGCTCATGAGGGGTTTCGAATGCCTAATCTTTTGTGTTTAGCCATCTGAACTTGGGCTACTGAGAATGTGTAGCAGTTGGCAGAGAACAAGGCTACGAGTGGCCATAAGCCTTGAGAAAGGGGGTTAGCAGTAGTAACAAGTGCAAGAAAGTAAAGACCTCATAAGGGACAAAGAGAAGAGGGAATGATAAAAGACAAGACAAAGAAAGAGATGAAATCTTATAACTTTTTGATCCCTTATTGATGCCTTCTTGCTCCCCTCCTAGATTATATGATCTTTTTTAGAACTTCTTCTTCAATTCATGCAAAATTTTCCTAGGGATCGTCTATGAATTGTCTTTTCAATTTGTGTGCCCCATCCCCCATTTTATAGAGCTTTGAGAGGATCTCCCAATTTTAGTTATTGAGATTTAATTAGGAGATTTGATAGATATTCTCTCACCATAAACCTTATATTTGAATCTCAGATTGATATTTTCCAAAATTATACCTTCCTTGTTGAAATATCAAACTGATTTTGATGGATTCTGAGAATATTTTTATTTTTATTTTTGTAAATTGTGACTGAATCTGATCACTGATTGAGAATTGGATGTCTAATTGTGAGTGGGGTTCACACAATTACCATAATAGTGGGCTTGATTTGTCATAAGAAGGAGACTTGAATTACCACAATGAGTAGACTTAATTTGTCATAATGTGTGGACTTAATTTGCCACAATAAGTAGACTTGATTAGGTCATAGTCTCGATTATCACCTAAAATGGATGAAATTTTGTGTCCATACTTTGCCTCAAGAAAGACAGAGTGCATGCTTGACCTGGTATACCATCTTGGAGAAGTTAGATGTTCCGTCACAGATAAGACATTGATGATTTTTTTTGTTACTTCGTCCAGAAGTTTAGGCATAGTATCTCTTGAGAAATTGGGCATTAATTGGTGGCATGGTTCCTTGATCAGTTTATCGATTGTGGCTCCCCTCTCCCCCCTCCCCTACTACATCTTCGAGTTTTGGTAGAGTTTCTTTTGATTTGAGAACCATGTCTTCACCATGTGATTTGCCACATTGAGTGGGACTTGGAAAAGGTTGCTCTTTTAGCTTTGAGGATATTTCGGCTGCATCATATCCCCTTTCTTTACGTTTTGATGAAGTTTCATTGAGGACTTCATCTTTTTGTAATGTCTAGAGAATAGTAATTGCCTCCATGCGTATAGTTTGTGTATTAAAAAGCATTGATGATGTTTGATTAGCCTTGTCATAGGACTAATAGTGACCATGAGGCATGGAACGATATAGCCCAATCCTTTAGAATTTTTTATTGGCACATTGGAATAGGATACTTTGTAGTGATCAGCTGAATTAGCAAGTAGATGCTCATATTGGTACTAGTTGGACTGTAATAATCCAAGTTGACAATTCATTTTCTAGAGCGCCAATTTGGTGTATAAGTATCAAGAGAAGTAACCTTATGAAGTGATGTTCTCCTTTTCCTTTCTGATTGTGATGCTGGAAAAAACAAATGATGTAGAGCATATATGTTTGTATTTGTTTCTTTGAAAGAAAATCCTTTTTAGAAATTTATTTTAGTAGATAGGTGATATATCCTTTTATCTTCGATTAAGGCCTCCAACATGATTCTATCTATTGAAGTTTAAGGATAATTTTGTCTCAGAATATTGTGAGTCACTAATCGACCTCCTCTTACACCTTTTCCCAAGTGCAATGTCTTCTTCCGAAATCTATTTTTTGGCTATTTCACTACTTTTACCATTTTTATATTGGTTAGTTACTTTTTGACTTCATCTTTAATTTTGGATGCCTCCTAACCTTAATTTCTAAGGTTTACACACCCACAGAGGCTCTTTAGGCAGTTTTTTTAGTCAGTAATATACCAAGATGAGGCTGGATAAGTCCTAATTCTGGTTATGTGATCCAATTTATTTCCCTTTTCTTTTTCATCTTTTTTTCTTTTTTCTTTTTCTTTTTTATTTTTTTGGACTTAACAATCTCATTCCTTTTTAAGATCCAAGATTTGCGAAATAGTAGATGCTAACCAATTCTTACTCTTTGAATTTGCCTCTATTGGTTTGACTTTCTATATGAGATTTATCTATTTAGGACTTTGTTTCTCATTGTTCATCTGAGGAGTGATCTTTTGCCTCTAGGAGGAGATTCTCGAGAGATTCTCTTTTGATCTTAGTGCTTTTGTCTTTAAAGCAATTTCTCTAATAGGGTTTTAGCTACTCGTAGATTGGTTATCATATTTTCAGTCTTACATTCCTAAAGTTAATTTAGAATGTTAGTGGGCAGGGGCGCTGCAAGGATTCCAACCATATTTCATTACTGACCATCCTTATCTTCAAGCATTACCTTTACATTTTTTGGAGATCTTATCTCTAGACCGAAGGTAATTCACCTAAATACTAACAAAAATTTTTATTTTATGTTTCTTAAAAATTTTGTTTTTTGCCTCAAAAAGTATAGATACAGACTTGATTAGTCAGTTTTGATTTGACTAGATATTCCATCATAAGCTAAATAAATTTTTTTTATTTTGTACTTTTTAAGCTCATGCAATTATTTCACTCTTTCATATTGTAAGTAACTTTTTTTTCTTATCTATTAATCACTCTATTATTATAAGATGGTATTGCTCTTTTCTTGGTTAAGAAGGTTAAATGTGTATTCTTATGTTGTTCTCCTTTAGCCCTTGTGGCATTAGATGTGGGGATTATAGACCTTGGCTTCAATTCAATCTAACATCCCAAAGTTAACTAAATATCCTACTGACCCTTCCTTTGGCAAGTTGTAGGTGGCCAAAACTAGCCTTTTCCTATTTCTTAGTCTTCGAAAGACCAATACCCTAATTTGTATCAATGGGTCCTCTATTTTATTATTGAGGTTTAGCACAATGAAATTTTGGCCTTTGTCATTGGGATGAACTCAAACTTTGCCCTTGGGAGGATTTGGTCTTTGCCTCCTTACTGGATTTGATCTTTGTCTACTGGGTGGGAGGCAAGAGATTGATCAGTATTAAGCACTTGGAGTGGCAACTAGATCAATGGTCGGGCATATTATAGGTAGTTAAAATCTGACTTTTTTCCTATTATCAAGCCTTTAGAAGACCGATACCTTTTTTTGTGCAAAGTTTGTGCCAATGAGTCCTCTCTTTCATCATCGAGTTTTGATATAATAAAATCTGGTCTTTGTCTCTCAGGTGAACTTAGCCTTTGTCTCCTGGGGAATTTGGTCTTTGCCCCCTTGGTGGACTTGATATTTGCTCCCTAGAAGGAATATCTCTACCCCCTATAAAGGAAGCGAGGAATTGATCCATATTGAGTAGGTGAAATAATGACTGGATCAATAGTAGTGGCAGTAGCATTAGTAATGCTGGGAGCAATGATGCTATTAGTGAAAATAGAAACATCATGCATGGGTTTAATGAAATTGAACACAGCTCAATAGCTAATATGAACTTTAATTGCCCCCGTGATAATCATTATTTTGTCATCAAGGTTTAGCATAATGACATTTGACCTTAACCCCTTTGAATGGATTTGGCCCTTGCTCCCTGGATGGAAGGTCTTTGCCCCCTGGATGGGAGGTGTTTGCTTCCTGGATAGAAGGTTTTTTCCCTAAGAATATGAAGCCCTTGCCCCCTGAATGGGAGAAGAGGGGTTGACTCATGTTTATGTAGACTCTGATTGCTCTTGCAGTAATTTTTGGTTGATAAAGTGTGTCATAGACCTTTCATGAAGGATGAGAGTATAAATTAGGGTAGGAGGGATACCTAATGATGCCATCTTCCTTTTCTCACAATGAAAAATTAATCATTAGGTTTTTTATCTTTTGATATGTTTCTACATTAACTAGGTTTTCTATACTTGGGAGGAGAAGTCAATTCTAATTGGGCATGCTAGAATTTGTGAGATCAATTTCAGCAGCTCGGAGTGGCGGAGACCCCGGGGAGCGTCCTTATTGCACAAACTAAATTTTACTTTAATTTGAAGTGTGCTATTAGGTATTGTGAAAATATTAATTTCCAACAAGTACAAACTCCTATTATTAATTACCCTAATAATTGTCAGGAATCTCCTAAAGCAAGAAAACCTAGCAAATAAAATAGTGATGTAAAAAAAAGAAAGAAAATATCATTTGATTAATTTTAAAAAATGATACATGGCTTAAGTGGAGGCATATCACTACTTTACATTTGCATAGACTTGATTGCATAAATAACATAAGATGAGAAAAGAAAATGGAAAAAGCTTGATGTCTACTACTCCTGCTCTCGCATGCTAGACTATGTAGAATCTGACTCAAATAAACATTTAGTTTGTAATGTCACCAACGACTTATAGGATTAGGTGCAGTTGTGAAGTGTGGCTTATAGCTTTGCGTGAATTGGTGATTAAATTTTTTGATTTGATAGTGTCACCAATAACTTATGGGGTTATGTATAGCTTTAAAGTGTGGTCAATAGCTTTGAACATATTGGCATTTAACTTCCTTTAATTCGGTAGTGTCACCAACTACTTATGGTTTGGGTATAGCTGACAGCTTTGAACATATTGGCAATTAACCTCTCTTAAGTTAGTAGCATCACCAACAACTTATGGGGTTGGGTGTAGCTTCAAACTATATTCGATAGCTTTACGCATATTGGTGATTAACTTCTTTTGATTTGGTAATGTCACCAACTGCTTATGGGATTGGGTATAGCTTTGAGATGTGACCAACAGTTTTAAGTATGTTGGCGATTAGCTTCTTATGATTTAGCAGCATCATCAATACTTATGGGGTTGAATATAGCTTTGAAGTGTGGCCAATAACTTTGAGCATATTGGCGATTAACTTCTCTTGATTTGGTATCATCATCAACTACTTATGAGCTGGCTATAACTTTGATGTGTAGCCAAAGGCTTTGTAGCACATAAGATTTAGTTTGACCTACTTTTGTTCTATTTCAAGTAGTTCTGACTCGAGTTAGGATGGTAACATCACTAATTGTTCATAATCTTGGAGTGTTACCAAAGATTTAGCACACCCAGTAGGACTCAGTTTGATCTTGTTCGGTTCCATTGGGACTAATCGAGTTCGAGCCTAAGTTCAATTTGGATTTAGTTCAATATCAAAAATATAATTTTGATTCAAGTAGTCTGAATTTATTTAATTTGATATTCAAAATTTAATTCGGATCAAGTTTGATTTGATTTAGTTTAATATTCAGGACTCAACTTTTCTTCGAGTCTGATTTGATTCAATTCGATGTTCAAAACTTAATTTGGATCAAGTTTGATCTGATTTAGTTCAACATTCAAAACTCAACTTCGATTCGAGTTTGATCTAAAATTTAATTTGAGTTACTTTAATTTAATTGATTTGTATTAATCAATTTGATTCAAGAGCCTTGGGCTGTTATAATGATATTATAGCAAGTCTACAAGCTAGCCATAAGTTCAAACTAGTTGTCGAATGGGACCATAGGCTGGTCCTAAATCATTTTGACTTTTGGACGAGACCGCAAACTAGTCCTAAGTCAATTAATTGTCGAACGAGACCTCAGACTGGCCCCAAATTATTTTACCTTTCAAACAAGACTACACAATGGCCCTAAACTATTTTGACTTTTAGGCGAGATCATAGACTAGCCTTAAATTGATTAGTTGTTGGGCAAAACCGCAGACTGGTCTTAAACTATTTTGATATTTGGATGAGACCATAAGCTAGCCTTAAATAGTTTTGACTTTTGGGTGAGACCGCATGCTATACTAAGTTAATTGGTTGTTGAGTGAGACCATAGGCTAGTTATAGATCATTTTGACTTTTGAGCAAGATAGTAGGCTAGCCCTAAACCATTGACTTTTGGATGAGATTGTAGGCTGGTTCTAAATTAATTAGTTGTGTTGGACGAGACCAAACTAAACCTAAACCATTTTGACCTTTAGGCAAAACTACAAGTTAACCCTAAATCGATTGGTTATCAAGTGAGAGTACAGGCGGCCCTAAATTATTTTATTAAGATGTTTTATTATTATTATTTTGCTATTTTGTTTTGCTTTTATTCTTATTCTTGTTCTTATTCTCGCTCTCCTCTTTGTGATCAATCCAAGAGGTTCTCGTCATTGATTCTTCTTTGATATAATGTCATGGTGATGAACAAGGTCATGGGTAATAGCGATAATAATGGAGATTCACTAGCATTCTAGACTTTTGGTAGTTACAATATTGGTGGAGATTCACTATTATACAAAGGGTTACGGGTAGCCGCGATGTTGGTGGAGATCATCCTCATAGAGAGGTCGTGAGTGACCATGATGTTAGTGGAGATCTGCCATCATACAGAGGATCACGGTTAGTCGTAGTGTTGGTGGGATTCACTGGTATACAGAGGGTTGCAGGTAGTCATGGTATTGGTAGAAATCCACCAGTGTGAAGCCATGGATAGTTGCAGTGGTAGTCGAGATTCGCCATCATATGAAGGACTGCGGTTAGTAGTGGATGATGGTGGAGATTTGCTAGTGTAAAATCGTAGATGGCCACAGTGTTAATAAATAATATAGAGGCATGTGACAAGGATTGGTTAGTGGAGAATAAGGCCGTGGGTGACTACAAGCCTTGAGAAAGAGGGGATAGCAGTAGCAACAAGCATGAGAAAATAAAAAACTTGACAAAGAGAAGAGGGGGTGATGAAAGAAAAGACAAAAAAGGAGATTTAATCTTACATATTTTCAATCCCTTGTTGGCCTCTTCTTACTCTTCTCCTAGATGATGAGATCTTCTTTAAAACGTCTTCTTCAATTAGTGTAAAATTTGCTGAGGAATGGTTTATGAATTGTCTTTTCATTTCATAAGCCCTAGCCCCCTTTATAGAGTTTTGAGAGGATTTTCCAAATTTGGTTATTAATATCTATTTGAGAGATTTGACAGATATTATCTTACCATAAACCTCATATTTAAATTTTATATTGATATTCTTCAAAATTATACCTTCTTTATTGAAAAATCGGATTGATTTTAATGGATTTTGAGAAGAATTTTATTTTCATTTATACAGATTATAATTGAACCGAATGACCAGTTGAGAATCTGACGTCTGAATGCAAGTGTGGTTCGCATAGTTGAACACTGCTAAATGTCTGATTGAAATTGGATGTTTGACTTTGAGTGGAGGTTTGTATAGTTAGACAAAACTAATGACCAATTGAGAACTGGACGTCTGACTATGACTTGGTTTAGCTTTTGGTCCCAATTTTGATCCAAATATTCAACCCACTTATTTCACTTTAATTTGAGCCTCAATTTCTCAATAATTTAAATTCAAATTAAACTCAATTTTTGATCAAATTTAATCATAATTTAGGTCCAATTGAGACCCACATCTTTTTCATAATTTAGTGATATTCAATCCCATGTTTTAACTGAATTTTGATTTAATTTTTAGTTAAAATAAACTCAAACATTGACGAAGTGAAGGCCAGTCTAGCAAGAGTGTTTGCCTTCACGTTGCTATATTGGGGTACATGACATATTTTCACTCGGTCCACTCTAGCTATAAGATTTTGTGCCTTAGCCATATACTAGGCTATGGTCATGTCTTTCATCTTATATTCTCTTGTGACCTACGAACATACAAGCTGGGAGTCGCTAAATATATTTAATTTTTAAGCTCCTACTACTAGCACTATGCATAATCCAAGGAGTAATGTTTCGTACTCTACAGTGTTATTGGAGGTCCGAACTCTAGCTGAGCTAAATATTTAGCCACTCTCCCATTTGGACTATGGAAGATGGCACCGACTTTGCAACTCAATTCACAAGATGAGTCGTCTACTTGAACCTCCCATGATTTAGATTCTAGTCCTGCTGGGTATAAAGTAATTTTCACCAAAAAGTTTACTAAACCTTGAGCTTTGATAGTCTTTCGAGCTTCAAGATTACTTTGAATTGACTTAGCTTGATGGACCACTTAAGTAGTCTCCCCCTGATTTGTAGCTTTTGCAATATTTTCCAGAATGGGAGATTGGAAAGTATTGTAACTAAATGTGCTTTAAACTAAGGGCAGAGTTTTCAGGTCGCTAGCACCATTAGTGTACGCTAGTTTCTCTAATGGAGGATACTAAGACTCCACACTTGTGAGCACATAACTCAAGTTTATTTTCCACCCTTTTCATTTACAAATACTAAACTAATCACTTGGTCTGACATAGCTACATAGAGGAAGAGTACTTTGTTCAGTTTGGGTCTTACCAATAAAGGTAGTTTGGCTAAGTACTTTCTAAGGTCTTGAAAGACTCAGTCAAATTCCTCCATTTAAATTCAAAGCTTTACTTAAGCGCCTTGCAAAAATGACAAACACTTCTTTTCAAATCTGGACAAAAAATGATTGAGAGCCGCCAACTGATCCATGAGCCTTTGCATTTTTTTTTAATAGAGAGCTCTGAGGCTTCATTCCTATGATTGCCTCAATCTTTTCAAGGTTAGCCTTTATTCCCCACTCTGAGATAAGATAGCCAAGGAACTTTTCTAAGCCCACCTCGGAAGCATGCTTCTCTATATTCAACTTCATCCTAAATTTTTGAAGCATATCAAGATTCACTTCCTTATCCTTCAAATGCTCATCAGTGTGGATGCTTTTGACTATCATATCATTGACATATACCTCCATATTCCTTCCAAACTGAGGTTTGAGAACTTTGTTTATCATCCTTTGGTATGTTGCCCCTATATTCTTTAGTCCAAAAAATATTGAAATGTAATAAAAGATGCCTTGATACATGATGAAGGAGGTCTTCTCCTCGTCATTGGGGTGCATCCGAATATAATGGTAGCCCAAGAATGCATCCAAGAAGCTCAAAAATTGGTGATCTAAGGTACCGTCAATGAGCTAGTCAATCTTTAGTAGAGAATAGCTACCCTTTGTGCAGGTTTTATTCAGGTCAGTAAAGTTGATGTACATCCTTCATTTTTCATTGGATTTTTTTACCATCACCATGTTCATCAACCACTTGGAATAATAAACTTCCCTTATAAATCTTGCATTGAGAAGTTTACTCACCTCTGCGGTAATAGATTTTTGACATTTAGAGGTGAAATGCCTTTTTTTTGCTTAACTTAACCAATTTATGAGTTTCGGTATCTGAGTGCTTATGTCGCACTACCAAATGGTCAATACCTAGGAGGTCCATGGGGTCCAAGCAAAGACGTCTGGGTTTCTTCTCAGGAGCTCTTGAAATTTGGTTCACAAGGATTCTATGAGATTTGTCCCTAGCTTTAATATTCTCCCTAAACCTTTATCAATGATCAGGCCAATGAGTAGCTCCACAGATTTAGCATGCCCCTTCTTTGGCTTGATGATGGACTCATCAATCTCCACCACCACTAGTCCCTTGCTTCTCTAGCTAGAAATGTTTTGTCAGTAGGATGCTTCACACTTCTTAGCAAAGTTTTGGTCCCCTATGCTTCATCTATGCCATGTTTAGTGGAAAATGTCATCACTAAATGAAAAGTTGAAATTACCACTTATAGCTGATTAAACACTAGGCATTCCAATATCGCATTGTAGATAGAATGTGTTTGAACTATCATAAACTTTGATTCAATGGTGGTATTTCTAGGGTCTTCTTTAACAGTGAGGAGTAAGGTGATCACGACAAGTAGGGTGACTGGTGCCTCAATGAATTCGGTGAGTATTCTAATGTATAACTCTAGCTTCTGCTCTGTCTTCATTTGGTCATAGGCTTAGGTAAACAAGTTATTCACCAAACTTTCTATATCTATCATGATATAATATGTGGTTAAGCCATTTAGGATTGCCGAGATTACCAATGCATCCTTTTGGGGTGTAGAAATTTCTTCTAGGCCCTTGGCGCTGAAGGCTATGCCCCTATAGTTAAGCTCGTAATGATATATCTTCTTTACCTCCTTTTTCAAGCCTTCATGCTCCCCAGTGGAGGTTCGGCATTTGCCCGTTAATGCCAAAGCATCGCTTTGAGTAAGTGGGCTCGTTTGCATTATATTGAGGTTGCTTTTAATTGGAGGATTTTGCAGCTTGGGAGTAGGCTCCCTTCCAAGGGCGCGTTGACAACTCCTTGCATATAAGCTTCTTCAACATGTTCACCTCAGTAGACAAACTACCTAAAGTGACCTTCTTTTATGAGTCTTTCAATTTCATCCTTGAGGTATTTGCATTCTTCTGTATCATAACCATAATCAAAATGAAAATGGTAGTACCTTGATTTGTTAAGATTTTGTTCGGCAGTGCGGATGAGTTTGGGCCTTCGCAAGAAGTCTCAATGCTTGATTTGCACCAAGAATTTGTACATTGAGTTGTTTAATGGGATATAAGCTTGAAATTTAGGTCTTTGCTCTCTTTGTTAGATTTTTTTGCCTCTTTGGCTCAGGGGTTTTTTTTGTTAAGAATTTCTCTTCTTACCACCGTCTTCAAACTTCTTCTTTGCCTAGATCACTTTTTCAATATCTATGAGCTCACAAGCTCATTGGATGAATTTTGCCAAGCTATGTGGGGGGCCGACAAACCATCTCATAGGCTACCTGACCTTGTATGATTCCAGCGTAGCAACTTCTAGCCGTGCTCTGTTGAATCAAGCAAGGTAATCCCTTAGGATTTCTCCCTCTTTCTACTTCGACATAAGGAGTATAGAGGGGTCCTTTTGTCAAGAGACTAACGAAATAAATTATTTTATAAACCTATTTGCCAAGTCATCAAAATAAGTTATTGTGTACCTTCGGAGTCCAAAGTATTATACTATAGATGGGCCTTGTAGTATCATTGGGAATGCTTTACACATGGTTGAGTCTCATGCCCCATGCAAAATGATGGCATTCCTAAAAGTACTAATGTGATCCACCAGGTCCTTCGAACCAATATACACCTTATAAGGAGACTGGCAAAATGTTCACTGCACTAGTGAGTATGTTATTTTGGGGATTAAAGGAGTATCATATCTTAGTTGGTGAGGGTGACTCAATGCCTATGACCTTCCTCGAACTAGATATAACATGGCCTCCCTCAAGAACCTCAACACTGTGATATCTAGTGCTCGACCAACGTGTGTTTAGTAGGTGTCTTTGTCAGTCAAATTATAGGTTGGGCCTCGTCCATCATAATCTCTTGAAACTTAGTACCAGAATGAAATTGCCGCCAAGAGATTATAAGGAGTTCATTGATGGTGTCCTATATACGAGCCGAAGAACAGCTGAGATTCACAGTGTTGGTTTGGTGTAGCGCCTTGAGCGAGCGACGAAGCTTGAATTGGAACCTAGTGCTAGGTACTATGAGTCTAAAGGCTCTGCATCATTTGAACTTGATTTTATAGTTACTGAGTTTATAAGTTTTGCATAACTTATAACACTTGAGTCCCAAGTAACTGCGTTATCTATTGAATGTCAGTGGTCAAGGTTTAGAACTCTTGACATCCCACCAAATTGGTGGGACATCCCCGCACCTCTAAGACCATTTGTAAAAGGGTTCTCCGATATTGTGGTTGAGTCCAGGTTATACAGTTGGCTTGTTGCATTGGTTTGCCTGGCCCGCCAGATAAGTTGTGCAACTCCACCGATGCTGGAACTATCTATCCCCAAGTCAGTTCTTTGATGACGAGAGTTATACTACCCTTGGAGGCATTATCAAAAGATTATCGGAGACCTCTTCGATTAGTTAAGAAGAGAGGAGGAACATATCTTAATAAAAATACTAGTTATTGACATAGCCCAATTTGACACCGGTTCTAATCGAGGAAGTTCCTCTAGCTTGTGCTTTCATTAATCTGCAAGAGAAAATATGATCCATGAGGAGGGCCGCCGAGAGCTTTTTCGATGATGGCCACTCAAATACTCAAGTCAAAAAAAGTCTCATCGATTTTTTTTCTCAAAGGGAGAGAGAAAAAGAGAAGCACTTGAGAGAGAATCCTCGGTCTCTTTACCTTTATAGGTTCCAAGCGATTTATAGAATAAGAAAGTCTTTCTGTGGATTTAGGGCTCTATGATTTTAGTCCTGATTATGTTGGACTCTTTTTATTCAATTGTTATTACTCCTGAATTCTATATTAAGAATCTCCTAGGAATCCTTATTCTCTACTTTTCTTAAATACTCGACTATATTTAAATATGGGCCAGGTTATGTCATGTTTTTCTATATATCTTGGGATATGTGTTTGTAGGGTGTGTATTACTTGTGCCGCCGATCCAACTTGACTTTGATGGTATTGTCTCCGATGTCAAGTTCACAATCTATACCTCAGTTTGCTTGGCTTGAGAATCAATTCTCATGTCAGGTCCCATTCATTTTCGCTTTGGCTAATTTCAGTCATCATGTGAAAATTGGTCAGTTATCTTGTACTACTGCTACAGGACATGAGTCCATTACTCTCAGAGTGGTGCCCTTCAATTGCCAGATTGAAGAGATGTTTGGCTTCCTGGCAAGGTTGGTTCTCAATGTTCCATAATCCATTCTGGATGATTTGTAGACTTCATTTTATGCATAGAAGCTTCTTTTGAAAAGATGGGTTCATGTCGGCCTATTGGATGTTCATCGTGCCAGCTGCAAGAAGGGCAACTTTACCAGGTCGATGTGCTACGTGGAGCAGTAGAGCGGCGCCTTGTTGTAGGCCGTTCGCCACGCGGTTCCTACTTTTGCTGTTATTTGATTTGAAGATCTCAGATACTTTAGTTAGTTAGTGTTTGATGTCTTCTGCATGTTTTGGAGCTGTTGTTCGTTTAAAACCTGTTTGGTATTGGCTTGTTGAGTTCTTTCTCATTTTATTTTTTGTTGTCTGAGCTTCATCCCCTTGTCATTACTGACACTGCGGGAACTTCTTGCAGCTGCATGTTCTTCCTTTCTTAATGCAAGTTGTGGTTTTGTTTCCCATTTTCTGCTCAAAAAGATGTATAAAATTTAATATATTCTCAAGCAGAATCACGTGAACCACATGCATGTGCTTAACTCCCAGACTCCGCTTGGATCATGTTGGAGCCTATGTCCGCTGAAAGACCATACCCTCAACAAAGGGAGCATTGAAAAAGTAAGCAGTCCCAAAAACTCGCACCGTGAATATTCCAATATATATGGCTTTGCTCCTCATTTCACCGGTTCATTTGAAAGCCAGCCAGTCGTTGTCCCCAATTATTTATGCAATTATGCTAAGAAACACTTGTGAAAGCCAGCCGGTCGTTATCTCGGCACCTCACATTAAAGACAAGTCGTAATAGCTCCCAACTCATATCTAATCGGAATATGAGCTCACATACTATACCAGATGGT
The DNA here is from genome assembly GCA_005019695.1 of Trichopus zeylanicus subsp. travancoricus. Lineage (NCBI taxonomy): Eukaryota > Viridiplantae > Streptophyta > Magnoliopsida > Dioscoreales > Dioscoreaceae > Trichopus > Trichopus zeylanicus. The sequence goes on from RXID01014226.1 coordinate 2,521,511, forward strand.
ATTTTTGAAATCTTGAATTTATGATCTCTCATATAGAAAATATTAGGAGAGCGATCAAGTTTGATCTTCATCTATTTGCTCCAAAAAAGAATTTCGCATACATGAACATGGGTACAATTTTCAAGCAATGCTGGGTAAATGCACTAGGGACACCATGATTTAGGAAAAAAAAACTTCTAGTTCTTTCTGATTTAGTCATGTTCCCACTTCTTCATCATAGGTTCACAGTAGAAGCCTTTACAAATGAGGTGCTTGTGTACCTACACAAGAAACCCTCGACATACTTTTTGCATTCAAATCTTTGCTTTATGTGGGAAACATAGAAGACACAAAAAGAACAAAAAGAAACAAATAGATATTGTTTAGATTGCTTCACTAGAGCACACTCATTTCCCTTCTTTTTCTCTCCTGTCTCCCAACTTTTCATGCCTATACCCTATCACAAGCACAACCAAAAGCTCACTCCTAGCTACTGCACTCCACTCCACTCAGTTATTTCCAAAGGCTAGAAGAAATAGAGAGGGAAAGCAAAGAAAAGGAGAAAGGGGAAAGGAAAACAAAAGATGCATACATAGCAAGTGATCAAGTGAGTTATCAGCAACTTCATCTCCCTTCTCCTTTCAGTTCTCTCAAGTTAGACTGAATATAACCTCCTGAAGGCAAAAGCTTGGGTATAAATCCCAGCAACTCACTCACCCTCACTTCTCTGCCAGTCTGGCCTGCCTAAGGTGAACTCCAAGCTAGGGTTATTTAGCCCTTCGTTGAATACAAGTGAGCTCTTTTGTTGCAAAAAATTGGTATCCTGCATAAATGTTAGAAATTTTAATACCTGAACAGTCTGATGGAGAAGTGGTATAGGTTCATGTATAGTAGTACCTCCATGTCACCAGGGCTCAAATGCAGACAAGTTCCTTTGCTGAAAATAACAAACAAAGTTTTGTCATGTAAAAGGAATTCGTCTTTTGTTGCCGAATAAACTGTAAAACAATGTTTTGTTATGTTATGCTTTTATTCTCATTCCTAATAAACTGAAGAAACAATGAGAAGAATTTCATCACTTGAGAGATGCTATTCTAAAAGAAATCACAGGTTTTAAGGTTTTCTCAAAATAAATATTTTAAGCTTACGGAAGAGCATAAATAATCTTGAGAGGTAACTTCGTCAAATGCATCTTTTCTGATGATAGTAGATACAAAGTGTATTTTCCACAAAAATTAATGAATATAACAAGTTCTTTTACTGGACTGAATGTTTCTGTTCCAAATTACATAAGCACAAGTTATCCACCGCTACTAATAAAGTTTTGCCAACTTCATTTTAGTACATAGTACCCAAAATTACAGGCTAGTCAAGTCATATGTATTACTCTTGACGTCATCATGGTACTGACCTCTATGTGATGCTTCAAAAATATATGGTAAAATTTTAACATCATTGTGTCTGATTTTGACGCATCACGCATGCTTCTGTTCTTCATCATGTCTTCCTTTCTTCCATTCTTACATTCTATGAAGATCTAGAAGTGACACTCTAGCTCTTATTTGTATCTGAACTTCATTCACATTAAGCAGCAAAAACTCTTTTTTGTAGCAATTTTGTTAGAGATAAAAAGAAAGATAGTAGAAAAAGATTTCATTCACTTCATATCAAAAACACTGGTTATATATGAACCATAGGGTGTTCTTCCATTTTTCCTAGATACATCAATAAGAATATAAAATAAGCCAAGTTACAAGTGGTCAATTTGAACTTGACCACTCCCATACATAACCTATAATATTTCAGAAATATAATATATTAAATTTTTGGTTTAATTTTCAACAAATTCTCTCCCTAAATTAGATTTCTTTCCATCAACAATTCTAAGTAATAATTTAAATTTATAAAAGATATTCACCTTAAACAGTTTGGTGATGATATCAGTAAGTTGATTAAGAGATTTCATATAAACCATTTCGATCGCCTTCTTCATCACTAGATCCCAAATACAATGATATTGAGTGTTGATGTGCTCACTTCTTTCATGATATACTGAATTCTCTACCAATTTAATAGTGCATTTATTGTCAATGCAAATCTTGGTTGGTTCACTTTGAAGAAAATGAATCTTTTTTAGTAGATCTCTGAGTCAAATTGCATAATACATAAAAGAAGATCCTACCACATACTTAGTCTCACAAGTAAAAAAAGTGACAATAGATTGCTTCTTTGAAAACCATGTGAAAGCCAAATTTTTTATAAAGAAAACAAATCTAGTGATGTTTTTTCTATCACCTCCTCAATCGCTATCAAAATGGCAAAGGAGTTGAAAATCATTTAAATGTAAATTGAATAAGCCATAATTGAGTGTACATTTGATACAGTGAAAAATCCTCTCTTCAGCTTTTCAGTTAGGGGGCTCTTTGTCTTCTCTATATAGCGGCTCACCAATCTAACACTATAGAGGATGTCAAGTCTTTTAAAAATTAAGTATCTCAAGCTTTCAACAAGGTTTTTGAAGAAGATATCATCCATATCTTGTCCCTCATCAAGTTTTGAGAGTTTTGTACTTCCATCAACTGGTGTGCTAATCGGTTTATAATGCTCCATATTAAATTGCTTGAGAACCTCCTTTGCATATGCTTCTTGAGAAATAAAGATACTTTCATTGCTTTGACTCATCTTGATATCATAAAATAGGACATTGGTCATATATCCGTCATCTCAAACTCTCATATCATGGCATGCTTGAATTTCTTGAACATAAGTGGATTGGTGTTGGTGAAGATCAAATCATCTACATACAAATAAATAAGTAAAATATCTCAACGATTATTTTTCTTCATATAGAGTGTTTATATGAGCATTGAATATAGCCATTTTTCTTGAAAAAAGAATTAATCATACTATTACAAGCTCTTGGTGCTTGTTTCAAGTCAGACAAAGCTTTTTTTAATTTTGATACTTTTTTCATGTCCTTTCTTGATGTAGCTTGAAGGTTGTTCAATATACACCATTTTTTCAACATAGCCATTTAGAAATGTTGACTTGACATTCATTTAAAAGAATTTTCGTTTATTTTGAACTGCCAAAGAGATAATTGTTTAATAGTTTTAAGTCAACTAATGGGAGCAAATACCTCATCATAATCCACCTCATGTTTTTATCTATAGGCTTTTGCTACTAATATTGTCTTGAACTTTTCAACCATGTTTTGGGCACTCTTCTTTGCCTTAAAGAGCCATTCTACATTAAGCACTTTTTGATGTTTTGGAAGAGTAACCAACTCTCAAGTTCCATTCATCTCTTGAATTTCTTCATTCATACCTTACTCCCAAGCTCCATTTTGCATAGTTTCTTCCATATTTATAAGTTTACAATATGCAAAAAAAAATAAATAAGAGTAAATTTATCTTGATTTCCTATTACCTCATATAATTTATTTAGTTTTCTCATCTTTTATAGTCTTGGACTTGATGTTATATTAAAAGATATAGTGGATAAGTATGTTAGTGGTGGTGGTGAGTTTGTAGATGACATTGAAGGATTGCCAATAGTAAAAGATGAAGGAGGAGACGAAATGGTAGATGCTTGAGAATCTTCATTTTGTTCTTCTATAAAGGTCACTAAAGTTCTTTCACTCTTCAGGTTTCGCCAATTCCAAGCACTTCTTTCATCAAATTGAACATCTCAACTAATGATGAACTTCTTATGAATTGGGTCATATACGTTATAGTCCTTAGATCTTCCATCATAGCTAATAAAAATAAGTTTCATACTCCTATGATCAAGCTTGCTTCTCCTTTGTTCAAGTATATAAGCATAAGCAATACTTCCAAAGGCTCTTAAATGAGAGATATTTGACTTCTATCCACTCCAAACTTCAAAAAGGGTTATGTTTCAAATATTTATAATTGGACATCTATTCAATAAGTAGACAATGCATTTAATAGCTTCAACCAAATGATTTTGGGCATTCCCTTTCTCTTGAGCATGTTTCTCACCATATTGAGTATAGTTTGATTCCTTCTCTCCACAATACTATTTTACCATTGACAATATGAAACTGTCAAGAGGCGATGAATGTCATGACCATTGCAATAAGCTTCAAAGCTTTTAGAGGTGAATTTTCCTCCTTTATCCAATCTCATGGCTTCGATCTCATGGCCGCTCTCCTTCTCAACATGCGCCTTAATCTCTTGAATACATTGAACACCTTAGACTTATTCTTTAAAAAATATACCCAAGTTTTTCAAGAAAAATCATTAATGGATATAAAAAAATCTATTCTTACCAAGTGTGCACACCAATGGTGTTCATGCCCTTTGAAATGACCCCTTCAGGAAGCTTTTTCGGGATTATTTACCAATAATGCATCCTTTGCATAGTTGATGTTGATGATTAATGAAGTGTAACCCCTTTACCATGTGAAGCCTTATTAATAGCTTTAACCCTTTAAAATTAAGATACCTATGTCGAAGAAGCCAAAGTCAAGACGAATCTCTGAAATAAGAAGAGTTGATGTACTTCAAAGTATCACTTCGAATTTTCAATATAAACATTTGATTATTCATTATCTCCACCTTTGATATCATCCTTCCTTCACCATCTCTAATATAGAGATTACAATCCTTCACAACAATAGAATATCTTATCTCTAATCATTGTCCCAAACTCAAAAAATTATTTTTCACATTTAGAATATGATAAACATTGGAATTCATGCTTTTTAATTTTCAAGATAATAAAAATGTCATCTTTGCCTTTCACAAAAATATTTGAAGCATCACCAAAGACAATATTTTCACTCATCGATTCATCAAGATTCATGAACAAGTTTTTTTTTCACACATGTGGTTGCTCGCATTGATGTTTAAAAAAAATGTATCTACTTTTTCTTCACCATCTCCTTTGTAAGCAAACAAAAAAATAGATCTTTCATCCTATCTTTCCTCGATATGGTTGGCATTTTTTTTGACACTAGTATTTAAATTTCTCCAACATTCAAAATTAAAATGATCATATTTATCACAACTATGACATTGGATGTTAGATTTATTATATTGATATTTAAATTGGCCTCTTACTCTTCTACAACCTCTTGCATGATTTTGATTTTCTTTTTTTATATTTGTTGATTGTCATCCACCTCTTCCTCCTTGTCTCACCCTCAGCCATGATCGTGATCATGACTAAGACCAATTCCTTGGCCTCCTTAAGACTACTCTCAATTAGCATCTCTTTACTTTTCTTTCAATGATAGTTTGACTTGAATAGCTTACTCTAAAAAATCTTCTTTCTTTCTAATGATCCTTTATTCATGAACTTGTAAGAAACTCATAATTCATCAATTATCATTGAGTCCAAGTCTTTGGACTCTTCAATAACTACAATAACATAATTGAATCTTAAAACGAGTGATTTGAGAATCTTCTCTACCACCCGTGTATCATTAATATTTTTACCATATTTTTTCATTTAAGTTGCAATAACCAAAACTCTTGCAAAATAATCTGAAATCAACTCGGACTCTTCATCACAAGAGTTTCAAACTTACTTCTTAGGATTTGTAAGAGAATTCTTTTTACCTTTCCAACTCTTTTGTGAGAATTTTAAACAATGTCCCACACTTCTTTTGCTTTTATTGTGCTAGAAACTTTCTTGAGACTGCTTACTTCAAGAACGAGATAGATAAAGGCAAGCATCTTTTTATTCTTCTTTTAGGAATCTCATAGGGATTCTTGTTGTGCCTATATCAAAGATGATTCATCTAGCGGCTTTATAAATCCTCTATCAATAACATTAAGGAACTCTTGCCCTCATTTGAATAGCAAGTCATAATTGTCATTAATGAGTTTTGGAATAGGATAGTTGTTGATGGCCATCTCCTTCTTTGTGCATGTCAACTCGTTACATACTTATATTTTTGATCACCAAAGCTTCTAACACCATTTTCTTGGAGATAAAGAGAAAGATAGCGAATATAGTGGAAAAGAATTTTATTCACTTCATATCTAAAATACTTATAAAAGTAGATTATATATAGACTATAGAATGTTCTTTGGTTTTTACTAAAAACATAAATTAGTAATACAAAATGAACCAAGTTACAAGTGGTTAATTTGAACATGACCACTCCCATATATAACCTATAATATTGTAGAAATATAATATATTAAAAATTTTGTTTAATTCCCAACAAATTCACTCTTTGTTAAACTTTTTATTGCCTTTTCAATTACAAAACAATGGCAAGAAGCTACTTCATAGATTCTCAACTTAGGAATATTCAAATAAATTCGAGGAAAACGTATTCCAATGTTGGAGAAACATGTAGGCTATACATGTAAAAAACCACTTCAATACATGAATTATTAATCGCAAATTGAATAGCTCCATTTGGAGCAAATAAAATTTGAAATGGTTTTTCTACTGGTATCAATTGATCTGGCAAAAACAATTTCTAAATAATCGTTGCAGGATATTTTTTTTTTATGAGTAGAAATTGGGTTCAAAGGACCATTTTTACCAACAGAAAGCAGTAGGTTCCTCCCAGGGCCTTTCTGCCATAAGCAGCTCGGATGTTCCCCAGTTAGAAGCGAGTAGTAGACTGTTATAGAAACAGAAGTTCAAACAGCAAAAAAACAACAACACCACCCAAGAAGTAGCACAAGTTCAAGCAACAACACTAAGCTTCAAATCTATTCATGTAGGCGTTCAGTTTATTGAAGAGGGCAGCTGTGGAGGAAGGGACTTTGCAGTTGCATATCAAGATGTTTGAACACGTCTAAAACTTTGCGTGTTTGAACAGTGATTACGAAACAAGCTTGCTAATTGCAATAATCCCATTTCCTAACACCAATTCAAATGCACTCTTATAATCTTTCTAATAACAAGAAGAGAAAAAGGAACATAATTATGGCGATTAGCAGGATTAGCATTGAGTGTTAGTGGGGATAAACTTGATGATCACATTTCTTACTAGCTTTCCAAATGTCTTTGTACGAGCTCTTATTTAACGTGAAACTAGTAGTACTTATGCCCATAAAGCTAAAATTTAGCCGATCATATAGCTACCCAAAAAATAGAATGAAGTACTATAAAATTATATTTGCTGTTAAGCTACATAATAACTGCATTGGTTTAAAAGGCAAAGACCATACCAACTTGGAGAAAGAGCATGACTCAGCATCAGTGACTAGTCAACGCTTATATGATTTTTTACAGAAAAAGAAAGCAAAGCAACACAGAAAAAGGAAGAAACCTAGCTTTGGACCTAGGGCTGATCAGGTTAAAATCACGCCCTTGCATTGAAATCTAAGATTAAAATAAGCTAGAAATGGAGGAAAAGGACAAGACTGACGCCAATAGAATAACCTAATGTGCCAGAGGCACTCAAGTCAAGGGGGTGTGTCTGGTCTTTTTGGTCCTATGTGATGGAAATGAACACTACTTCTAATAAGAAGAGACTATCAAACAAGAGAATATGCTCTTTGATCTCCAATTCCTGTTAACTTTTGCCCTAGCTTTTGCTTTAAAACACAAGCAAACTAAAGACTAATTATCTTGATGAAATCAAAACAACAAGAGAAAAGAAGAAGAAAAAGCAAACGCTGCCATGGGAGTCCTGATAACCAAATGAAAACAGTGCAAGAGAACGCAACGAAAGAGAAAACAAGAGATGTACTCCATTGCCGAAAGGCATTCATTATTGCTTAAAAAGAACGAGATTATATCTCACTTTGACGATCCTGGACGATCGATGAACTCCCGAAAGCCTACAACGAGGTCTTCTTCGCAGGATCCATCAGAATGGCCTTCATAAAAGACAACAATGAATGTTTAACTCTGACTAAAAGCTACAGGCTTGTCTGTAGAAGCTGCACACTTAAGATCAAATATGAATTACCTGAAAAAGCAACAGGCTTGTCTGTTGTCTTCACAGTTCTATACATCTGGAGAGCAAAAGAAAAGTAGTGTGTGAGCGGAGAGAAGGAGGTGTTTCTTGGGATAAGGGTTTTGTTTTCTACAAGGCTTTGCATTATTGTGAAATGATGACTACTTTTCGCCTCTCTCCAGCCCTATCTATGTAATGTATGGCAGTCTCTTGTCCCTGTGAAGCAGACCAGTCTCTTCATTCATTGCTCCCATTGGCTACTGCGCCATTATGTTTACAGAATAAAAAAAAAAAGAAGAAAAAAAAAGGAAAAAAAAAGAGGAAAAAGAAAAAGAAGTTGCAGAAAGAGAGACCTGCAAGTGGCTCTTGACATGGGCAAGTGTGAGCTCCTTGACATCCATGAGCTCGAGAACAGACTTTGGAGTGGCCCCTGCAACATAGACATTTTCAAACATTGTAACCAAATACGAGAAGAGAAGCATAGCATAAGATTATCATCAAGGAATAATTTATACTCTCATGGCCGCCGAGGAGCTCGACTGCATGGACGAAGCGGGCGTGGAGGGTGCTAGTCCACCGCATCCTTGGTGCCCTCATGCTACGCTTGGCAGGGATCTTTGGCATGAACCGCGGCCTCACAATATGATGTGGATCCGGCGAGAACCCGGTAAACCTCGGCGGTGGCACAACTTGGTGGGAGAACCGGATCTTCCGGTCTGGGGAGAGGAAGGGGAAGGGGCTGGTGTTGTAAATAGGGATCCCCTTTATCGGGGACATAGCACCGAGAAATGGCGTTCCCCGGAAGTGATCGGGCGGCGGCACCGGCGGGGGAGTTGCTAGAGGGCCTTCCAACCTCAACGTGCTCTCAGATTCCGAGGAGATCGGCAGGCTGGAGAGGGAGAGCTCAGTGGAAGCTACAGAGCCAGTAGCTGGGGCTGAAAGTGGAGCAGCGCCGGCAGCTGGGAGGCTGATGTGGAGTGATAGGTCCGGCGAGGGCAACGACGGTGTTTCCATGCATAGTCCTTGTAGTAGCATTCTTGTTTGTTTAGTTTGAGAAATCTAGCATCAAGAGCATGTCAATCCAGTTACACTGTAAGTTCAAATGCATCAAACAAAATGGAATCTGGAACTTGATGTGATATAGGACAACGGAGAGGAAGACGGAAGAAAGCAATCAGTGAAGTGGGCAATAGAGGAAGGGGAACACAAAGGGAATGGATAGAGGAGGCATCTTGGAAGGGAATTTTAGGATTTCCTCTCTCGCTCTCTCGCTCTCTCTCCCTCTCTATCTCTGTTTCAGTTTTCTCTCTCTTCTTTCAAGACTACATGTGAGAAAATGACAGCGAAAAGAAAGAGAGAGATGAAAAAGAAAGAACAGCATGGACAGAGAACTAAAGAGCCGAGGGGCTCACTGGACTTTGCCTCCCGCAGGCGTCGGGTTGGAAAAGCAGTAAAAATCAGATTCGTTTTTAGTTACATCCCTGCTATGGTTAACATTTTACATTTCACAATAAAATTTCATATGTTCAAATATGGTGGTTTATAACAGAAATGACCGACCAAAATATTTAATACGAATGAATTGACCAATACGTAGATTGAATGATTAATACTTTTTTTACCCAATCACATATTTTTATAATTAATTTTAAAAAATAATAGTCAATAAAAGTTCTCTTGAATTTGAGTTTTTCCTTAAAATAATGCCTAATTCTGTGTACACCCGTCAAAATATGCAAAAAGGTCCAAAAATGGCATGGCGCTTAATATGCTTTGCGAAAATATCTTCTCGGGAGGACGAAATGCTGATTTAAAAGGAAAGGTGAAGCAAATCCGCTTTTATTCTTGTGCCTTTCTCTTTTCCTTCACTATTCTTCTCCATCACAATATCAAGATTTTGCTTCTGAGTCATACTACTTTCCCCTTTCATTGTTTCTTTGTGTCTTTTGTTTTACCATACGTTTGGATTAATTCTAAATTTAAAATTATAAAATCAAAAAAATTGAGTAATTTTAGAAATTTAAACAATTAGAAAAAATTAGATAATTTCAATATTTGAATGAGTATTGTTTGAATGAAATTTGAATTTAACCAATTTATAAATTCTAAAACTTCATTATTTGGTTGACAAATAGAATGGATCAACTTCATTAAATTTGTCAAATTTTTTTGTTTGGTTTGAATAGGAATTGAGAATTAGCATATTATGCACAAAAAATAATTTATATGTAAATTATTACGAAATATAATAAATTTAACATAAAAATTTATAATTTAATTTTCACAATTAATAAAATTTTCTAATGAGTTATATAAATATATGCTAACTAATTATTATTATTTAATATAATATTATTATTCTCATGTCAAATAATTTTTAATAAATAAAAAATATTTTCTTTTCGAAAATATTTTATTTGTAAATAATTAGGAAAGTATAATAATGTTAATATTAAATATATAAAATTGAGGTTAATTTGTCACATTTGTCCTATCCACACATTTGTCAAAACAAGAGTTATATTTTCAACTAGTAAGGTTAAATCAAACACAAAACTATATTCTTTTATTCATTTAAATATTGCATATAATTCATAGATTTTTTGTTTATAAAATGGCTATAATAGGGAGAAAAGCAATAAAATGGTAGATAGTAATAAACATCATCTATAGGTAGGGTTTTTATTTATTGGTCTGTTAAAATCAATTTTGGCCCCACTACATGAAAATCCCAATAGGATTTAATTTATAGTTCCTGAACAAATAAGAATATGTCCTCATGCAAAAAATAATAATAATACTTCACTAATGCCATCATATTCCAGATTACATATATCTTGACCCTACTTATACCTCCAATCTATTTCTAATAAATTTAGCAGTGGAGTTTGATTCAGACTTTGACAATTCTTTGTTATTTCTACTCTCTTTAGATCCTCAAACCATTCAGAAACAAGAAGCTCTTATTGATGACAATCAAAAAATATAAAGTGAAATTTACTAGTACTTCAAACATCAATGCAATTATGACAAGCATTACCATCTATGTCATTCCTTATATTTATATGATATCCAAAGGATTTCTGTTCTAAGTAGCAATGTTTTTCTTGATGTGCAAGAGGAAGATGCTTCTAGCATTAAATTATCATGCCTTAGCATTTTTCACTTTCTAAAATTGTCCATGCTTTTCTCCTGAATCATATGGATTCTGGAAAAAAATTATACTCAAGTGTATAAAATCCTTGCTAAAAAGACATCATTTTCAGGGTTTGCAAGACAAAATGGCAAAGCAAAACCATTTTAATACATTTTTTTATCAGTAATTGAAGGTATACCTTTGTTTATATCACCAAAGTTTGAGTAAAATATGCAACCTTCTTCAGTTTGTTGCTTGGGCTTAAGTTGACAGTGTCTGTATCTTTTGGTAGAACAATATGTGGCACAATTTTCTTCTGGATCAAATCAAATAGTTTGGTAAATCATGAAAAACCAACAAGAATACTTTAATCAATCAAAGCATATGCTCAACCAAGTAAAAATGCTGACATTTTTGTCTATTTCAGACAAGGATGAAGCTCGCACAAAGAAGTAGACGAGCTTGGACTGACAATGCATGGAATTAGAGACGAGCTTGGACCAACAGACGAGCTTGGACTGGTAGCACACAGAGTTGGAGATAATCTTGGACCAACAGATGAGCTTGGGCCTACAGTGCATGAAGTCGAAGAGGAGCTTAGACTAGTAGACGAGCTTAGACCAGCAAACAAAGCTCGCATGGGGCTATGGTGATGTAGATCAAATAGGGATGAAGCTTACAAGAAGTAGTAGATGAGCTTGGATCGATAGTGCACGGAGTCGGAGATTAGCTTGGACCAGCAGACGAGGTTGGGTCGACAGCGCATGAAGTCGGAGATGAGCTTAGACCAGCAGACGAGCTTCAACCAATAGAGCATGGAGTCAAAGATAAGCTTCGATCGGCAAGCATAGATCAAACATGGAAGGCACAGATCAAGAATGGCAGGTGTAGGTCAACCACAGAAGGCACAAATTAAGCACGACAAGTGTTGATCAAGCACTGCTGAAGATGCAGATCGAGTATAGAGAAGATGAGGGCTGAAAATAATGGTTTCTATGAGGAAAAAGATGTAATTCCTCATGGGAGACAGAGTGAAATTTGGATGTGAGACCCACGCCTTTTCTTTCGAAATCGGTGTCTTCCGTAAAAAAAGGCTAAGAATTCAAATCCGGAATCTAGGAGGACAAGAAATCATCCAATTCTTTTAATTCCTAATTTTAGAATTAAATCAAACACTATAATTAAAAGAATTGATTTTTAATTTTGCAATTCTCTCCATTTCAGATTTCAAGAATCCAATCAAACACACTCTAATTAAGCTCAAGGATATATGCATGGTAGGCAATCTTTCAAAAGCCAAAGACAGATTGAGACAGAACCCAATGGTGGAAGTGAAGGCGCAAGACAAATGACTAGGAATATATGTTGGGAATCAGGTGATAGCATACTAAACAAAGTGACACACGAAGAATTGAAGTCCAAAAACAAATTAAATATAAATACAAGCAGAAACAATATAAAATGTTATTTTTGATAATGTTATAGCCTAACTCAAAATCACATGGTTAATCGTAATGAAAGGGATACCTAATGTTCAAAACACCGATTGAAAGCAAAGATTACGGACTTTGGTGGATGATTGAGAATTTTCCAACAAATGGTTGAGACCATAATAGTTTAACTTAACAAAGGGAGTTTATTCATGCTAAGACTAGATGATCAATCCGCCGGGGATGGTTGGTGGTTCATTAATTTGTTAGCCATTAACTTGGTTGTTAATTAGGGTCATTCCTAAGATTAAATTTAGCTACATTGTTTGATTAAGATTTCATGACTTCTCCTTGATTTCAAATGATAACCCTAATTATACAAAACTTCATAATTCTAAAAAGCATTTGATTTGAAATAACTTGATTTTTTAATTGTATCAATTAGTCTCAATTTAAATTTAAATTAAATTATTAATACTATCATCTTATTTTTTTTGTTTTAATCAAACTCACTTTTATTTATGGTTCTAATTTAGATTAATAGCGGCATTTAAATTAGTACTGTCTTTGCTCATTAGAAATACTTTTTTAGCGTTGCAAATATTCACAATACTGTTTGACGCGCTATATTTAAATTAAAATTTTATTTTTTAATCGCATCAATTAGTCTCAATTTAAATTAAAATTAAATTAATAATATTATTATAAAATAAGATCATCTTATTTTTTTAGTTCTAATCAAACTCACTTTTATTTACGGTCCTAATTTTAATTAATAGTAGTATTTAAGTTAGCACCGTCATTGTTTATTGGAGGTATTTTTTTGACATGACAAATATTCACATCACTGTTTAACGCGCTGTGTTTATTAACACTATAAATTAGCACCATTAATAAATTTTTAGTATTAATTTTAATTATTACAGTGCTAAATTAATATCTAAAATACTTGTGAATGTCGTAATGTGGTTACACATTTCCAAATATTCCCTTCCTACAACCTTAACTAGGGTTTATATATGCCCACTGACACACGATCAAGGCCGCGTTCACGCTTGGTTGGCTCGATGCATGGATTTCCACGACCCTAGGTTTTACTGGACATTTTGTGGACAAAATATGATTAGATTTGCCATTGGGAAGCACACGTAGCTGTTTAATTGCCACCCCTTTGTGCTAATAAACATAGCTAGATCACTGTCCCCACAAACAAATCTTTACATTAATTGAGTCTCCAGTAACTTTATGTTAGTTCGACGCTAAGTATTGATTATAATAATTTTCGTACACAACGAGTTATAAATTTAAAACTCTAATGCACCATATTTGTTTACGCTGTGGGCTCGAGAGGTGAGCAAAAAAAATTGGAAAACCGGTTAACCGAACCGTACCGGTTGAGAACCGTACCGGAAAATCGGTTATCAGTGCAAATCGGTACGGTTCCAGTTCTGAAATTTCACAGAACCGGTTTTCCGGTTCCGGTTCCGGTTCCGGTTATTTGTTTTCTGAAAAATCGGTTAACCGGAACCGTACCGATTTTCTATCTATATATATAACTATATCATCCGAAACCCTAACCCTAACCCCGCAGTCCCACACTGAGCTCAGCGCACTCGCCCTCGACCCCGCAGTCCCGCACTCGCAGCGACGCGCCGACGCCGCCTCGCTCTCGCCCTCGACCCCGCACGCGCAGCGACGCCGCCCTCGCTCTCACCCTCGACCCCGCACGCGCAGCGACGCCGCCACGCTCTCGCCCTCGACTCCGCACTCGCAGCGACGTCGCCACGCTCTCGCCCTCGGCCCTGCACTCGTAGCGACGCCGCCTCGCCCTCGCCCTCACCGGTCATCGCCAGGCCGTTACTTGCTCCGATTTCTTATTCTCAGTCTCAAACCCTAGATCTGGATCCCTGCATCTCTGATCTCGCCGGTCGCCGCCCGCCGCCCGTCGCGTCTTTTGATACAAAACAATGGTTGTTAATTTGGGGTTTAGGGTTTGCAGGAAAACAGATTAATTTGTTAATTTGTTAATTTGCAGGAAATTTATAATATAAAACCGGTTAACCGGTTTTAGAACCAGTTTATAACCGGTTTAGAACCGGAACCGGAAAACCGATTCTTCATCCAAACCGGTACGGTTCCGATTCTCAATTTTTTGAGAACCGGAATTCGATTCCGGTTCTCAAATGAGCAAAACCGATCCGGTTAACCGGTTTTGCTCACCCCTAGTGGGCTCACATCTCATATGTAGATGAACTGTAATCTAATTGGACCTGTCACTCATTATGAATGGCAGAGTTGGACCGACTCTATTCATCTTACCTTATTTTTGTTTGGAATTCTAAAGAATTAGGCACAGGTCCAATTCATATGAAAAATAGAGCAAAATTTGCTGAGATCTCAACTGAAAATCTAAATTGCATTTCTAGATACAATAGGAACGCGAACCTAATGCTTCTCCTTTAAAGAGACTAATGTTTGAATCTAACCTTCTATAAGATGTATAATAGCCGGAGATGCCAACACTTTCCATGCCTACCAATATGGAGCACCAATGGAAGTTCATAGGATGAAGCACATCATCAATCACCGTCTTAGTGTTTCCTTTCGAGAAGGTTTCTTTTGCTTCCTTAATGTCGTCGCTCCTATTCATTATCTCAAATGTCGCATCCAAAGCATTGATTCTTAGGGCACAGAAACAATGCCCTTAATGACATTAAAGAACTTTAAATTGACATGATAAGATGCTACTTTTTAACTTTTGTGGGAATCCATTCACACTATATATGCACACGACAAAACATCCACTTAAAGCAACAATAGCTCCTGGGAGAAGTTGCAGCTGATCCGATGCCCCTAGGAGCCCATATGAGAAACTTTTGGCGCACCAACCAATTAGCAAGCAAACTGAGCTCTCTAGAAGAAGCAACCACATATACTCTGTTGGATGAATCAAGGTCGTCTTTGATGGCAGACATAAGAGCTTGAAGTTCAAACGAAGCTGCGGTTCTACCGCAGACACAAGAGCTTTTGAAAGATTACCTTTGTCATTCTTGCACCTACAACCGCATGCCTAGTGGAAAAACTTCAACAACAATTGAAATGAAACAATTATCGTATAGTTTCGTAACAGCGTTTTCTTCATTAACATTTCATCTGAAAGGTGTTTCATAAGCTGCGCTGCGGACTCAAATAAATACACATCAATAGGGTTTCAATATGCACTCAAAAACAAGAATATCTCTCCTTAGGATACATAAGGATGTGAATGGCGCGCTTGGATGCAGGAGAGAAAGGAAGGACATCTACCTCCAAAGATAAAGATAATATGGTGAAAGAGAACTTGTAAAGCTCAAACGCAACTTGCCAAATCCTGGAGGCAAAAAGAGAGTGTAATAGAATGCGCTCAAAATCCTTATTATTCCGTCTGGCCTGAATTTCCTCAAAGTGGTATAGTATACTCGTCCAAGGGCCAGAGCATTGAGGTACTCGCAGTAGAGAACAGAAGCACATCGTCCAAACAAGAGCATGGGAGAACTTGAAATTGCGATAGTCAAACTCAAACACCTCAATTTGTGCGATTCATTTACGTCTTTAGCAAATCAATATGGATACAACATTTATAAGCTTGCTTAAAATAAAATTTTAATAGTAAATGGCAGTAGCTAAAAATTTATATATATATTTGATACACCAAATATTGATTTAATAGTGGTATGGTCTTTCTTATTTAAAATAAGACGTCCTGAATTCAAAATTTTTGTATATTTTATTTATTATTAGTTGCAGACTTATCTCTCGAATGTAGATGAGCCAAGATCTGATTGAGCTTAAGTTTGTTCATATGTTGTGTATACCGTAATTACACCAAATTTATTATGTAATCCTTTACGAATTTTTCCCTCTAAGGTTATGTTGTTTTGCTAAAATTTGGTCCTGTGAAATACTAGATTTTTCATAACTTGAGAATTTAGAAAATTTATGGGTTTGTTCAATTATAGAAAATGCTTTCTGCTTTTCATTTCTAATTTTCATCTCTATTTTTATGTTTTCATTTTTACAGAAAATTCTAAAAAAACAAAGGATGTATTAATTTCAGTAAAATATGAAATTAATTTTTAATTTAAAAATGAGAAAATGTCTATAAAATCATGTTATTTTCTATTTGAGAAAAATCACAAATAAATTAATATTATTTTATTTTATTGTTTTATAAAAATGAGAAAATGTCTATAAAATCATGTTATTTTCTATTTGAGAAAAATCACAAATAAATTAATATTATTTTATTTATTTTATGTCTAATTTTCAAAACTTTTTTATTTTATTTTTATTAAATGAATAATAATGCTCAAATTAAAAAAATATTATAAAAATCTACTGATTTAAATATAATGTAATTATAAATTTTTTGTATTAAACATGTCATTTAAATCATACAAAAGTGAGAAATATGGAGAAACACATTTTTTCATAAAAATAAGTTCTAAAGGAAACTTCAGAAAATAATTTTACATTATTTTTAAAAATTTAATACAATTTTTAAAAAAATTTATTTCTCAATTTTTCAAATTGAAACAAAACACTTTTAAACAATATTTCTAATTTTTTTATCTCAGTAGAGATATTTTCCAGAAAACTAGAATAATTTTCTATAACTAAACATACCCTAATAAATTTTTCTGTGTTTAGCATTGGATTTTCAAATTCTTTGTTTGATTTGAGATATTTCAATTTTCTAGAATTTAAAATATTTTAGTGAAACACAGTTAAATACTCAAAAATTTGAAGATTAGTATTAATTTTATACTTTAAAAATATCTTAAATATCTAGATTGTTTTAATTATTAAATGTGTAAGATTAGTTTTTAAAAAATAATAAATATCTTGAGTATTTTAATTATTAAAAATTATAAAATTTATCTATAAAAATATCTTAATCATTAAATATTTAGAATTTGTAAAATATTTTTAAAAATATTTTAATTATTAAAATATCTAAATATTAATTGAGGTCAGGTGTGATTCATGTGATCTAATAAAAATATTTTTGGAGTTTGATTTCTTGGCAATTTAATTGAAAATCAAAATTCTTGAAATTAAGAATTTTGTTTTTCAATAATTCAAATTTCCTAAGAAATAATTACTAGAATTTTTAATTTTTAGTATTTCAATTTTTCAGGGCTTGACTTTTTTTTGCAAAATAAACACCGTAAAAAATATAAGAATTGAACATTTTAAAGGAAAAGATAAGACAATAAAGGGTTGCCCTAGCGGATTCCACATGAAGGATACTGCAACTCATCTATTGTTCCATTAATCACAAAATAGTACGTGATGCGGTGGAGATGCAAGTTGAGATCCGTGAGGTTAAATCTGGATTGAAACCATAGAAATCAAGCAACTTTGTTGTTAGTTCTAATCAACATAAGCAAATATCTTGGCTAAGTATTCTGATGGCCATTAAATCTTTCTCAAGGAGCATGGTTCATCATTGAGTGAAAATTCTCTTGAACCAATAACATATAATCCTGAATATTTTTTTTATAATTTAAAGAAGCCAAATGGTTCATGATAAATAACTTATAACTCATGTCCCTATTAAAACTACATATTAGGGTTTGTTTGGATACTTGGAATATCAAACTTCGAAATTTTTTTTGCCATAGAGATTCTATAATTAGTAGATGAAATTAATGATAAACAATATCTCACTTGCAAAGTCTATTAGTTATAAAAATAAATAAAAAACAATTGTAGCTCTTTTTAATTTTCTTATGAAGTCATAAAAAATTTTGGTTGTCAAATACAATGCGTATACCTTTGCAAAAATTTTTTTTTATAAAGAATCCTATAAAACTTACAATTTTTATAAATTTGGAGTCTTCAAGTTAGAGGTGAGCAAAACCAATTTACCATACTGGTTTTATATGTTTTAAAACTGAAATTGAATTTTGGTTTTTAAAAAATCGAGAATTGGAATCATACCGGTTTGGGTTAAAAATTGATTTTTGGTTATGGTTCTGAACCATTTCTAAACCAATTTTAAAATTGATACACTGATTTTTTAATTATTAATTTTAAAATCTTACATTTTACGTTATAAGTTTATAAGGATTTAATTTTAAATATCATATATATATATAGTCGGTACAATTTCGATTCACCAATTTTTTACAAAATATAGAACAATAATTGGAACTAAATTTATGGTTCTATCAAACTTAAGAATTGAATCATACCAGTTTATTTTGATAATCAATTTTCCGATACGACTCTCAACTGATATGATTTAGCATACCAATTTTTTAGTTTTTTTGTTCACCCTACTTTGAAATGTGCCTTTAATCTCATATGCTATTTTCCTATAGAATAGTTGTGAGCCTATGACAAATAAAATCACAAATTAGTTGGGAAGGAAGACCAATAGATCAAATTAAACCAACCCTGAAGAAAGAAGGAGTTTCAAGACAAAGGAGTCGAGGTCAAAGTCAAAGCCCAAATTTAGGGTTGGAGGTTAGAGATGAAGGCTCGCAGCGCATGAGATATAGGTAGAGATGGAGTGACAGGATGGGGCTGAAATCCCACACTTGAGATGGAGGTGGTCGACTTCAAGATTAAATGGGTAGATCACCGAGGAGGTAAAGAATAGGAGGAATAAGATCTAGGCTAGGGATATCTAGGAGGATGCAAAGTAGGGGAATAAGATCTAGGGAAATGTCGGCACTTCACAAAACTACTAGCAATTATCTGCATTTTTTTGAAAAGGCATTGGGAATTCTTAATATTTTAAGAAAACACAGTAATTCTCAACATTTTTTTATGGGAATATTGATAATTGTCAATGTTTTCTTAAAATATCGACAATTCTTGATGCTTAATGAAGTGCCAAATGTTAAGCATCAGGAAAGCCTTTATTTATTGTAGTGCATCTCCATAATGTTTTAGGTGGTTTGAACTTGATCTTCTTACAATACCATTTTGGAACACCCAACATTGAAATAGTTACAAGCAATAATGTCAATATTTCATTTGGTAATGAGGTTCTTGACTAAGAATGACACTAGCAAAGCTTGGAGAGACTAGAGCCTAATGTGGAGATGCGACATGGCATATTGAGAAGAGAGCCTAAGTAGAAAAAGGGCTGTATAATTGAAGTGTAGAGCCCGTGGAGTAGCTAGTTAACCTAGTGATAGGCGAAGGCTCAAAGAAAGCATTAAAGCTCGGTGCAAATTGACTGAACTACTTAAGTCTAAGCTCGGTGGATTTTTTGACAAAGTGCTAGGATGTCTTTTGCTTGGGGTATGGAAGACCATCCTAGAATAGTTTTCTCAGTGGCACAACACAAGCTATTAGCATCTTGAGATTGCAAGCTAGTGAAGATGAATAAGAGGTACTTTGCTCCCAAATGACAAAAAGCTAT
Organism: Trichopus zeylanicus subsp. travancoricus; assembly: GCA_005019695.1. Taxonomy (NCBI): domain Eukaryota; kingdom Viridiplantae; phylum Streptophyta; class Magnoliopsida; order Dioscoreales; family Dioscoreaceae; genus Trichopus; species Trichopus zeylanicus. The sequence continues at coordinate 2,541,373 of RXID01014226.1, forward strand.
TACACAAGAAGTGTAGAAGTTCCTTAATAGGTTTATTAAAAAGTTTGATACTCAAAATAACTTGTAAATGTAATAATAGTGAAGAAAGCTAACACCAAGTGGAGGATGTATCTCAACTCACTATAATATTTCTGGATATTTCTGGTATTTCAAAAGTGCCCCCAAAAGTGTAAAAGATACCAGAAAAGATTTCTTAGCATTTTTTTTCGGCACTCCAAAAATGCCCAAAAAAAATTGTCAAAAATTTTTTTAGTGTTTTTTAGGTATTTAGAAAATATCATCAAAGAATTACATTCTTAGCATTTTTGGGGCATCATTGGAAAATTTTCTGATGTTTTTGCATTTTTGGATTGCAAACACCAAGGATATTCCAAGCGTTTTGCCAAAAAACATTAGAATTTTTCCCAGTGTTTTACCAAAAAGCCAAGAATGTTTAATTTTTCCTATAAATTTTATTTTTAAAACATTATGTATGCTAAAAAAATACATCCTATATAATACATTACATACATCACATATATATATTTTGAAAATTATAATTCAGCAATTACAATTGACTAGTTACTATACATCAATTGCAATCATGTCTATATTTATTCAAATAAAGTCCATTAACAATACTTTTTTTTTTCAATGCCGAACATGAAAATCATATCTTTTTTGTGACTTATCCAAGACTTTAAGTTTGAGAATGACCTATGGAATGAAAGAAAGAGTTAGAGTAATGCAAATAACATCAAGAATTAAAAGTAATCCTCTCCACTTTTTTAATTCTAGGCATGAGACTCGCATTGGTAGTGTTAAGGTACAAAAAAAATTATTAATCATAACAGATAGGTAAAGTAAGTTGCATTAACTAGGAATAAAAGTAAACGATATAGAATGATATATCCAAAATGAAGTTATGATACAAGCATAGTACAGATGAACATAAAAGGCTACAACATCCTTAATGCCCTCCTGTTCTTGGGTCTCGCCTTTCCATGTAACCACAGATCCTTGACTGGCATAGATCCCCCTATAGAGAAATAAAAAAGAATACTAATTGTATAGCATGAGATAAAAGTATAGATTGGGAATTTTATTTTCATCGAATACCCGAGTACTTCTCGCTCATGTACCTGATCTCGTGATTTTGGGCTAGCTTGGATTCTCTAAAACTTATTTAGTTTCATACATTTGTGAAGCCATGTAAACTAATAGTATATGACAAAAAAATTTAATTAAATGAAAATATATACTTTAGAGGCGGGGATGAGTCCACTACCCATAGTAGCCACTAAAGATTTAAAAGTACTCTGCAATCTAGCTATGGTCTCATGAAAAGGAGTAACATATTTTGATACTCGTGCTTGTACCTCTTCTTGTGCAAGCACATGTAATTTGGCTTGTGTATAACAGCTTCTGTTGTACAATCCTTTGGAGATTCTCTTAGAAACCTATGTGGGTATGAGTCTCATACCAAATATATGTAGTCGACCATGTCTCTTATGGTCAAATACTTTAGCAAAATCCTTTGGCATCTCTTGTCATAGTTATTCAATCTAGGCCTATACGTGGAAGTCAATAAAAAAATAAGCGAATTATTCAGTAATACAACGTTAAAATAGATTATAAAAATGTTCTTACTATTGCTACTATAGATGCTCTATTAACTGGCTGTCTATCTTTCCTCATATGGGATGTCAAAAATACATCAAGACTTGAAGGCTCGGATCTAGATTGCTCCTCTAACTATAAAATGTATTACATTAGACAAAATCAATAATAACATTATGTAATAACATATAGCAACTAACATCAAATTCATGTTCAAATGCGAAAAAGTCTCGACTCTCAAATTTACATAATCTTTGTGACCTAAAGAGTAACCTATCTTTTGTTTTTTTTTTGAGTTCTTCTATTCTTTCTAATTTTCTTTTCTAAAACAACAAACATATTAGTAGTCTAATGAGCTTGTAGTAAAATATTATAACTATATAAATTTTATAAGAACTGGAGATACCTGGATAGCTAAACTCTACCAATATGTCATGAGATATGGCCATTGATCTTATTCAACCCTAGATGATGGGTAAGTAGCAAGTTGCTCCAGTTGGTTCGTGAACAATGTAAAATACTTGCTTTTCACATCTACCTTCCAATCTCACCGCCTATTGCCCAACAACATCATCATGGACTTCCTACAACCGTCTTCTAAATTAATATTTACTTGTAAAATAAAAGAATAATATGTTAGTACACAAATACATGAATATAAAAACATAATATTAATTTTCCCAAATCTTCTGCTTGTTTGCTTCTAGCATTACCAGTCAATTGGTGTAAGTCAATACTAATTTGTTGTCATCTTTCACCATTATGCTTAATTGGGTGGCCAATTTTATTGAATTATCCTCAATAATTTGACTATGTCGGTTAATGATCAACATAAGCCGATATTCCTTGGTGCCCTATACTTCGACAGGCTTGCTAGGCCCATGGCATGCTCTACTTGAAGAAGCTATGCCACTCCGACCTAAAAAAGAAAATATATAAATATATAAATGTATATAACACATATGATGATTTGTATATAAAAATGAATTTAATTCATAAAGTACAAACCTTCACCATGGTGTATCTCGTGATCCTCCACTCCATAAGGTAAGGAAGTCATACTATCTCCAACAAAATTTGAATGCAAACCATCATCCAAAGAGAACTGAGTCTTTAATACCAGCTCTCTATCTCCATATTTGCAAGGGCATCCTAAACAGTCCCAACATATCTCCTTGGTTGAACCATTTTAATAAATAGTAATCAATTCAACATAATATTAATAAATGACAAGTCATAACAAAGTACTACATAAAATAATACTATATATAGCATATTAACAAGCAGATATAAGAAATGCGCCTTACAATCAAATTAAGGCTAGCTATCATTATCACAATCTATATCCTTCTCTTCCAACTCAGATTCATCACTAATGAATTCATTTTCATCCCTTTCCTTTGTACATTGCTGAGGAGATACTGAAAGGGGCACATCAATAAGTAGACCTTCAATGTATGTTCTTGCATTTTTTATGTCACATTCAAAATGCTGGAAGTTACATAATTCTATCATTGAACTTTCTTCATTAGCATTATTTGATTCTTCATACAGTTTGTTCACATACTCTATGGGGGTCATCTCCACAACTATATGCAACTCACGCTATATTGGATCTTGCACATAAAAAACTTAATGTGCTTGATGAGCTAGAATATAAGGCTCACCTGAACGCTAAATGTGCTTATACATCAAGTGATTAAAATTCACCAATTTGAATCCAAAGTCATCTATTTTCATTCTAACATTATTGTCCATCTAGTCATGCTTAAACAACATCTTAGTTTATTGTTGTGCCAGAGTTCAATAATATCTTAGGACTTTGCAAAATGTGATATCTTCATATGTGTGATGCATATTCTTCTTACTTACAAAACTTTTTGTAACTACCTTTAAGATAATACTACTATTCTGAGTATGGCAATTCATTTCATAGTTTCTAGTGTAAAACCTTAATCCATTAATGAGATATTTCAAAAGTCTTCTTGCCCACTTCTCAAGTCTAGCAACTAATAAGGAGATTCCTTTGGGTGTATGTTTAGCATTATCGCTTCTTTCTAAATTGGCAACCTATGAATACAAACATCCAAATAACTTCAATATAAGACATACTATAAAATATCAACTGAAGGTGTTTGTGCTTACATGATCTTTGAACCATTTTGAAAATATTTTATTATGAATTTTTCTCGTTCAAATTTTCATTCTCTATGTCATTAATCCACCTTTATTGTCTAAATGTGTACCTTAAAACACCAAGAAAATAAATGCAATAGATTACAAAATACTTTAAATTTAGCTAAATGGTAAGAAGTTCAAACCAGCACTTTCTCACAATAGGCATCAACAATATCAAAATTGAAAAGCATGTATTGATCAGCTTGGGTCCACACAATCTCATGTAGATAATGAATTCCATGCAATAACCCAATTGGCTAGTTTATAGCAAATTTGGACTCACCCTCATGATTTTGAGAATATGAATAAAGTTTGACTGAAACTTGTTACGTACATTATGCAAAATGTGATGCATTCTTCTGCTAAATAACCCTTTGCAATTGATCCTTCTAGATAAGTTTGATTCTACACGTAATTCTTGAGTTTAAAAAGATCCTAATATGCAATAATATTGGTTAGTTCATAAAAATATATTTGTCAATATTGTAGTATGTATTTCATATAATAAGTTATCAAAAATCACCTCTCAATAGAATACATAGACCAATATTGCACAAGCCTAGCAAAAGCCACCTCCTTAGCTAAATGAATAGGAAGATGTTCCATGACATTAAAGAATAAAAGTGGAAAGATTAGTTTGAGCTTGCATAGAGAAACGACGATCCTTTCATGCAAAGCAATTACTGAGAGATTTTCGCATATGGTTATCTGAAGATATTGCTCATTTCAATTAGTGTTTTGGCCATATTTTTCAGAGGATAATCCCTAATTGTGATTAGTAACAACTACTGCATAACTATATGACAATCATGACTCTTCAAACTTGATATCATCTAATCCTTCATATTCATCCATCTAGAAATATTTGATGTGTAGCCATTAAGTACCTTTATATTTTTAGGTCATTAAGAAATACCTCCTTTTTTTCTTATTGTAATTGAAGAAAGAGGTAAGTAGGTCTTATTACGACTTTCTTGTAGATATAGTGCCTTTCTTATTCTAATATCTCTGAGACTCAATCGTGCATTCAAATTATCTTTCAACTTGGGACATCCCAACAGTGACCACAATATGTTATTAAGAAAATTTTTCTCAATATACATGATATCAAGATTATGTAGATCAGCAATATGCTCCAGTACTGTAAATTAAAGAACATGCTTATCTTTTTCCAATTGCTCCTTTGCCTCAACATGTCTCTTATTGAAGGGCTACTTCTTCTTTTGTTGATTGAATGTAACTCTGTATCAGTTCCCATCTTATTTAGTAAAGCTTTTTCCTCATTCAATGTATTCTCTTTGAATTGCTAAGGAGGAGAAAGACCATCCTCAAACGTACCATAGAATGATGATTTGTCTAGCCAAAACTTATGATCTTTAGGGAAAAAATTATCGATGACACATGTAACAAAACTTATAGTCATGATTCAACCAACAGGAGCCTGTGTTCCCTCCTCTTGTCATATAACCTAACGTATATGCATATGTGAAGAAATCACTGATAGTCCACAGTAATGTCACACGCATACAAAACATCTTTTTTCTACTTGCATCATAAGTTGGGATGCCTAGTTTTCATAATTTCTTCAATTCTTCTATTAACATTTGTAAATATACATCTACGTCATTTCCTAAGTCTCTCAGTTTCTTAATAAGTATGGATAAGATGAATGACCGTTGTTTCATATATAATCATGGAGATAAATTGTATGGAGCCAGAATCACAAGCCAAGTATTGTGCGATATGCTCATTGTCAAGAAAGGATTGAATCCATCTAAAGCTAATCCTAATTGTATATTGTGACAATCCATACATATTGTGAATACTTGTTATCAAAATTATTTCATGCTATGCTATTTGCAAGAAGCCGTAATGATCCATTATCTAAACAATCTTTTGCATGACATCTCATATGTGGAGTAGTTTTCTCAGACATAAAAAGATGTTACATTACAACTTGAAAAAGAAGTACCTAACAACCTTCACTGGCATATGATGCACTTCTTGACCATTAGCATCATCTTGGGTTTCCACTTACCTATCTCAAGGTGCTTTACAATGCTTGTGACATGTATCTAATGCACTATTATTCCTGTATAATATACAATAATTGGGACAAACATAAATCTTTGTATACCCGAGGCTGAGATCTTTTATAATATTCCAAGTTTCATAATAAGAATTGGAAAATGAACTCAACTCATGGAATATCTCCTTCATAGTCCCTAATAGGATACTGAAAAATTAGTTAATCTATCGACACTTGGCCTTCACAACCAATAATCACATGATAAAGGATAAGAATGTGAAGTTCTAACATCTAGTGTACAACTCTCGATTAGCTTTGTTAAGTAGTTTAAAGAATTTCGTATAATCTTTCACAAGAACTTTTTAGAGCATATCTCAGGTTGGAGCACCAAATGTATCGTATAGCAAACATTTAATCTTATCCCCATCTTCATCATTAAGGCCCCGTTTATTTTGGGATCAGGATCAACTCGTTTCAGAATTATTATTTTTTTCTTGTAAAATTAATATTTATTAGTTTATACTATTATTAAATTAAATTATTATAAAAAATTAAATAGTTTTTTGAGCTTTAAATTATTGAAGCCTTAATTTTGATAAAAAGATATTAGTTTACAAAAGTAGTTCACTAGTCTTAACCTTGACCTTAACCTTGCCCCCAACCAAACGACCCCTAACTGTATGTGACTTTGAAACTTGACTATGTAGTTTTTTGTCGATACTATGGCTCTTTTTCATGAAAATTCTAGTTAATATATGATAAAATTTATCCCCTTACTGTTATGTGTTCGTGAAGCTCTTTTCATGTCCAATTGTGAATATTTATACAGTCAATGTATGGACATCTTATCAACTAATCACAACTCTTATTTCTGTAAGTATATTTGAGAAATGTACTAACTTCTTCGAGGTATTTTCTATCCAACTGTTTCTTTATTTTGATCTAACTCTTATCCATTGTGTTACTACTTGGCCAGAAAATAATGTCATATAACAATACAAATTTATATAAATATGAGCAATAATTGAAAGAATTGACAACTAACCGCATCAATCAGGAACTGAAAGAATTAACTGATTCATTAGTGTTCCTATATTTTTCAGTAAACTATTTTATGCAAAAGGGAGCTTAGGCAAGAATAAAATAGAGAAAATAAAATTTGTTGTTCTAATTTTTTCTTATTTAGTGTTTATCGTATGTACTAAATTTTCTTGTAGTGTCTAGCATCACATATAACTAATTTAACTATGTTAGACTAGAAATTGACTTGATTATCATATTATAAGAATGATAATATTTTGATATAAGTAGTAAAGGTTGTTTCACGTTCTATGTAAAGACATTGCCCAGGAAATATCATGTCACTCATTTTAACTTTCTGCAACCACAATGAGAAATTTGAAGGAACAAGTTAGCATGATGGTTCAATTATTCTAGAAACCAATAATGAGTTCAAGAAATGACCTCCAAGTAGAAGGCATGATGTATGAGTTTCCTCGGTCGTAAATCCATATTTTATTCCAAGTTCTTTCTATTTTTATGTCTTTACATCAAGGATACTAGTGAATTCTTTTCCATAGGAATATTTGAAAAACTACAAGTAATTCATAGCCAATTTGATCAATCTATCTTAAGCATATGCTGAATATTCCAAGCACATAAACAAGGCAACCTTAAATAACAATATTCTAATCACTTCAATGAAAGATATAAGTCATGAAAAGTAGTTCACCAAGAAATTACATTGAAATAATCAAATTAAATAAGTGGATGAGTAAGGATCGAGCCATTCATTAGGGCAGGCAGTCGAGGTAGGTGCAAGCCAGGCTCTAGTGACTATGTGGGGCATGGAGCAGGCCAAGTTGGCTGGGCAAGGGGCAGGGTAGCCAAGGGTAGGGCATGGGGTGGGGTGGGGTGCCGGGAGGTGCAAGGGGGGCAGCATGAGGGTCAGGGTATATGCAAGCTGAGGCAAGGTTTGGCAACCAGGCCTGGGTGGGTTGGTGCAAGCGGGCTGGCTCACGCGAGCATGGTGGTAGACGAATAGGGCAAGCGTGTCGAAGAAGGCAGCTAGGGCAAGGGTTCTCAGGTATAGTAGAATATACACTGGGATTTTCTTGGTGTTTTCTCAAAAACGCACAAATGCTAGAAATTTCCCTGTGTTTATTTGAAAACACAGGAAATTTTTGGTGCTTTCAAACAAATGTCAGTATATTTCTAGTGTTTATCTTGAAAATGCTGAGAATTTCAACATTTATTGACAAATACCAGGAATTACCAGCATCTGTCAATAAATAAAGAAAATTCATGGTGTTTTGACGACCATCACAGAAAAAGTATTAACAATACCGAATATGTTGTCATGAATTCACTAGCCTAAATAAAATACATCTGAAAGACAATTATCCTCTCCCTAAAATAGAATAATTGGTGGAATCAACCTTTGGACATCAGCTCTGCATTTTCATGGGTGCTTTCTTTGGCTATTATTAGATAAACATGCATCCAAATAATAAGGAGAAAATCTTGTTCATCACTAATATAGGTACTTATTGTTACATTGAGATACCTTTCAGACTAAAAAATATAGGTGCAACATATCAAAGAATAGTGAACTGTCTTAGAGACCCAATTCAAAAGAAACATAGAAGTATATATTGATGACATATCTGTGAAGAGCCATCAAACCTTGGATCAGCACTTCAACTTGGAGGAGATGCTCAATACTCTTTGGTAGTACTGCATAAAGTTGAATCCCAAGAAGTGTACCTTCAGTATGGTATTTGACAAGTTTGTCGGCTATCTCATCTCAAAGTGCAAGATCAAAGTAAAGCCAGAGAAGATAAAAATTGTTCTAGAGATAAGACCCCCAAGCTTTGTGATGAAGAGGCTCACAAATCATTTGATGGCCTTGAATCGCTTCCTCTATAGGTCAGGTGAAAAGTATTTGTCATTCTTCAAAATCTTGAAGTAAAAGTATTTAATGGGATGAGGAGTGCAGCTGAGCCTTTAAAACCCTAAAAAAGGACCCCTTTGAACCTCCTCTCTTAGTTATATCAGTAGTAAATGTTGTCCCAATAGTAGATGAGTTATGAACATAAAGAAATGTTATACCTTTATATATCTACTATGAAGTATGCTATTAGCTCAATCCTAGTAATCTTTTGAGGAGGAAGACAACACCATATTTTTTATGTGAGTCACATGCTCACCAAAGTCGAGTTGTGGTACCCAATAGTAGAGAAGTTGGCATATACAATGCTATCCATTAGCAAAGATTGTCCCACTTTGACAAGCTCTTCAAAAGCTGAAGACCTGGGGCTACCTACTAAAGTTGTCCGTGAAACTTAGCTAGTATGACATACAAGGCTCACGTAATTGTTAAAGCTTATACTCTTGTTGATTTCATGGTAGATGAAGAGCAACTCTTTAATATGGAAGAATTCATTTCAAAACTAGAACAAATGTTTTAAATTTTACCATTTGGGATTTTTATGTACAATTCCTTAAAATTTACTCTATTTACGAAACCACCACCCTCCTCCTCCTCCTCTCGCACATTTACTATTTATCTACAACTTTCTTTTTTTAAATTTATTACCTACATCCCTTGATTGTCATTTAATTGAAATTTTGGCAACAATTCTTCTTTTACCTTTTGAAAATTTTCATTTAACTTCTCATCCTCCACTCTTTTCCCTAAATATTTATAAATAAAAACTCTATAAAATTTTAAATTACAAGTTTAATATTTGTAAATTTATAAATAGACTCATCTAATATTTTAATTCTAAATAACTCCAAAATTTATCATTTTTTAAATAAAATTTTACAAAAGGACCTTGAAGATTTAAAAGTTAAAATTTTAAATTACAAGTTTAATATTTATACATTTACAGAGAATCTTCTCAAATAATTTTTTTATAAATAAGTTAAAATCTCATTATTTTTTAAATAAAATTTTATGGAAGCACCTTGAAGGTTTTAAAACTTAAAATTTTTAAAATACAATTTTAGTATTGAGTATTTATAAATAGATCCCTCAAATATTTTATTTCTAAATAAATCCAAAATTTATCATTTTTCAAATAAAATATTACAAAAAAGGACCTTGAAAGCTTTCAAACTTGAATATTAAATTACAAATTTAATATTTGTATATTTTAAATAGACTGCTCGAATAATTTTATTTATAAATAAGTCCAAATTCTATTATTTTTCAAATAAAATCTTACAAAAAGGTTTTTCAAAACTTAAAATTTTAAATTACAAATTTAATATTTGTAATTTACAAAGAGACACCTCAAATATTTTTATTTATAAATAAATTCAAACATTATCATTTTTCATATAAAATTTTATAAAAAGAACCTTGAAAGTTTTAAAACTTAAAATTTTAAATTAAAGGTTTAATATTTGTATATTTACAAAGAGACCTCTCAAATATCTTTATTTATAAATAAGTTTAAATTGTATTACTTTTTAAATAAATTTTTATAAAATTGACCTTGAAGGTTTTAAAAATTTTAATTTAAATTATAAGTTTAACATTCACATATTAACAAATAGACCACTCAAATAATTTTATTTATAAATAAGTCTAAATTTTATTATTTACCAAATAAAATCTTGAGAAAAGGACCTTGAAGGTTTTGAAAATTTATAAAATTTTAAATTATAAGTCTAATATTTATAAATTTATAAATATACCCCTCAAATATTTTTATTTGTAAATAAGTCCAAGCTTTACTATTTTTCAAATAAAATTTTACAAAAAGGACCTTAAAAGTATTAAAACTTAATGGAGAATTTTTACAAATAAGCTTACATAAAATTTTAAATTACAATTTTAATAATTGTGCATTGACAAATAGATCCCTTGAATATTTTTATCATAAATAAGTCCAAACTGTATCATTTTTAAAATAAAATTTTACAAAAAGGATCTTGAAGGTTTTAAAACTTTGGACTTATTTATAAATAAAAATATTTCAGGGGTCTATTTATAAATTTATAAATATTAAACTTGTAATTTGCAATTTTATAAAATTTTAAAACTTTTAAGGTCTTTTTTATAAAATTTTATGTAAAAAATGATAAAGTTTGGACTTATTTATAAATAAAATATTCGATGGGTCTATGGGTAAATGTACAAATATGAAACTTGTGATTTAAAATTTAAAATTTAAAATTTTAAAATCTTCAAGGTGCTTTTTATAAATTTTATTTAAAAAATGATAAAATTTGAATTTATTTATAAATAAACATATGTGAGAGGTCTACTTATAAATGTGTAAATATTAAAGTTGTAATCTAAAATTTTGTTAAGTTTTAAAATCTTCAAGAACTTTTTTGTAAAATTTTATTTGAAAATTGATAAAATTTGGACTAATTTATCGATAAAAATATTTGAGAGTCTCTTTGTAAATGTAGAAATATTAAACATATAAGTTAAAATTTTTTAAAGTTTTAAAACCTTCAAGTTTCTTTTGCTAAAATTTTATTTGAAAATGATAAACTTTAGACTTATTTATAAATAAAAATATTTGGCGGGTCTCTTTGTAAATATATAAATATTAAACTTGTAATTACAAATTTTAAGTTTTTAAGTTTTTTTTTTATAAAATTTTATTTAAAAAGTTGTAAGGTTTGAACTTATTTATAAATAAAATATTTGAGTGGTCTATTTGTAAATGTATAAATATTACACTTGTAATTTAAAATTTTATAATTGATTTATTTGTAAAAATTTTTCATTAAGTTTTAATACCTTCAAATTCTTTTTTGTAAACTTTTATTTAAAAAATAGTAAAGTTTGAATTTATTTATAAATAAAAATATTCTAGGGTTTATTTATAGATTTATAAAATATTAAACTTTTAATTTAAAATTTTATGGAGGGTTCGTTTATAAATATTTGGGAGAAAAAACGGAGGATAAGAAGTTAAAAATTGTTAGAATTTAAATGAAAATTTATAAAGGATAAAAAAGAAATTTTTCACCAAAATTTTACTTAAATGACAATAAAGAAATTGTAGATAATAAAGTTTTTTGTGAATAGAGTAAATTTTGAGAGTTATACGCAAAAGTCCTTCAAAATAAGGGAAAAAAATTACTCAAAAAGATGTTTTGATTTATCAAAAGGGAATCACATTTAAATGACATTGTAGTTAAAGATATAGTAGTTCTTCCCATTTTCATGCATGAACCTGATTATAGGAATAAAAAATCATTTTGAAATCTTCATGCTTTGTATTTTGACTTCCATGATCCAACGGATTGGAGTTCCGCCTTAACAAATTTAGTAAAAAATTAAATTGAAAATTTTTTATGTATTTGGTGTTAGGCCCAGCACTTGACCTTCTGGGGTTACAAGGATGGAGCCCCAATGTTGTGGAATTGTTGTATAACTAATTTGACTTCATTTATGTTATAAATGAAAAAATCAAGGCGTAATATGATCGATATATCCATGTGCAAACCGAGATGTGGTCCGGTTTCTATCTCTGGCTCGAGCTACACAATCCCAGGCGGCGGCTGGCACTTTCGGAGTTAGCCAGGGATCAACTCCCGTCAACCTTACCCGTCAGGGATATGTGATGCATAGTAAATCCTTTGTACTAAATCGATTTTCGACACCTATAATTGGGAAAGTGAAATTATTTTTTTTATATTTTCACCTGTGGATATCCGCCATTAATTAAGTGGAATCAAGAAAAGTTGTTTATATTTTCTCCTCTCTAATTTTTCTTTCCTAACGAAGATAATAAAATGTTTATTCGTATACTTGATTACTTTGGGGTCCTCAAGGATTATTGTCTAGTATTTATCATAATAGAGGTTATGAAGGACCACATACCCCATCGCTTCAAGTAACCATCACGCCAACAAGCCAGTACATGATGGATATCCGTATCTCGTGCTACACTCCTTTCTGTAACCATACTTTGTTGTACATGTGATTGATGGAGCCCCAAGTGCCTTCGTCTTCCCCGAGTTGTGTCCATTCTTTACCCTCATTCTTGGAAACATATCAATTTGGTCTGCGGATAAATCAGAATAAACTATTTTTTCTTAAGTGGCTTATTCAAAATTCATAAAATATTAGCTTATCAATGAATAAAGGACTACTGAAATAAAGTTATTTATCTTAATCTAATCTATGAACTAAATGCAATGATCATGGCCTTTGAGAATCATCATTTCCATGCTGAGATCAGAACTATCATCATATGTAATCCATGGATTGTGTGTATCTCATAAACTGGAATGAAACAAAGGAAACAGATCTATATGATAGTTGTTGCTTTAAAGAGAAAACAATGTTCTACAGTGTTTGCTTCTCACTCACGTGCAACTGCAATAGTCCTCTATGTGAAGTTGGGGAACACCTGGTTGGTGCACTAGAGGGACAAGTAGCTGCAATGCATATCAGAAATAGGGATCTTGAGCTTTCACTGATAATGTGATTGAGGTCACATCTAACCTCATGTTCTCAACAACTCATGAAGGACAGATTCAGAAGTTCATTCTCAAACGTCACATGTTGTGTACAGATGTCAGATGTTAAACGTACTGAAATAGACTAATATCTAAATTTAAATGGAAAGTATTGTTTGCAGTAACTGCTCCATTTTCGTTGACTTGAACTTTGCGAAAAAAATAAGTTCGTGTCAAAGCAGCGTAGGACAACTTGATTCAACGAAATACAATGCCAATGGTTTGGTCCCAAATACAACTACACGCATTCAAACTTTATGTACTCAGGCTATCTCAAAACGTTCGAGGTTCATTGTCAATATTAGGTCAAATCTGCGTATCATAGGCAGCAGCATGCCAGCAATTTTACTTTCAGGATCTCACTTTTCTCCTCGTCGTGTTATGTTGTGAAATCAACTGGTCGTCCGCTTCCCCAATCGTTCCAATCACTCCAGTGATGATGGAAGCGGAGTAACTCATGAAAATCCCCAGCTCTGTTGAAATGTTAGATCTTTCAAAACTATTAATACCAAGTTTTTATTGACACCTGTAAAATAGTCAACGCGTTTGAAATCATGTGTCATGTAGGGAACTGATTTATCTGCCTGCAACCTGGTGGTTTCATTAAGATATAAATTTATTGGGCGGATTCAGGTCACAATTTGCAAAATAAAAGATTATGAAAAAGACCGTTAAAAAGACTCCAACAACAATCTCTCTGATACTAAAATCAATGGCCTCCATGAATAAAAATTAATAAAATTTGTGTACAAAAATGAGCATTAGACTCATACACATATTTGGATCCTCCCTTTTATGCTGGCTCCCATCCTTGCCTTGATTTTCACCCCAAATCTCCTTTCAAAAGGACCTTTCCATGTACAATCAATTCATCAAAAGGCACTCACCGAATTCCACCACACCTCAGTGAGCTGACTCCGATGGCAATGGTTCCGAGCTTTCGTAGCTTGGTGAGAGTTAGTTCCGGTTTTTAGTTGGTTTTGGCCACCCTGTAAATGAACCCGTTCTTATATTTTGTACTAACAAGTACGGGTGAGCAAAATAAAATATGAAAAAACCATTATACCGAACTATACCGGTTGAGAATCATATCGGAAGATCGGTTCTCAAAGTAAATTGGTACGGTTTCAGTTCTTAATTTTAATAAAATTGAAATCCGATTTCAATTCTGATTTTATATTTTATGAAAAATCGGTATACCGGAATCGTACCAGTTATTAATATATATATATAATTATAAATAATATAAAATTTTAAAAATATACTTTTATATATTATATGTATATTAATATATTTAAAATTATATCTTTATAGGATTATAATGACTAAAAAAAATTTTAGGTAATTTTGTGTATTAGTGTATTTAAAATTAAATTTTTATAGGATTTTAATGTAAAATAAAATATTTTAAAATAAATAACTTAAAAACTTGTATACCTATTTTAGAATCGATTCAGAACCGGAATTGAAAAATCTGTTTTTAACCGGTATGATTCCGGTTCTCAATTTTTTAAGAACTGAAATCTGGTTCTAATTCTAAAATATGCAAAACTGGTACGGTAAACCGATTTTTTTAATCTCTACTAACAAGCCATAATGTTTAAATCTTGTGATGAAAATAATTAGACACTATATTTGATATCTCTCCTATATGGTAATGAAAACATAACAAAATGGACCAATGGTGCGTGTAATAATTAATGACTTTCTCTTGAAAGATATGTGTAAATTCGAAAGTGAGTCTCATAGAAATCACTATCAAATTTCAATTTCACTTGAGAACAAATTAAATATTGAAAAATGGTAAAATTTAGTTCCATATTATCATCTACTTTGGAGTGACAAAATAGGTCCCGAAAAGAAAGTTGTCTAATGGGGGACCACCTAGTGATCCAACCCTCCAAATCATTTACAAACCAAAATCATGTGAGCCAAAACAAGTTTGACCCTCCTGAGCAAGTCGGCATCCGAGCTTCTCAGGACTCAAAACAAAGAGATTAGGTTCCCACTTGTAGCGAGATATCAGGCTTCCTTGGTAAACCTATGCATTAACTTCCTATTAAATATCAGAATCCAAGTCATGACATTACATTAAATGTAGTATCCTTATTTGTGCCTCAATAGATCCTCCTATTCAATGTGAAAAAAATCTTTTTTGTTGATTAATATGCTAATTATAATATCAGAAAAGACAAGAAAGGGAAAACTGAGATCCACTCTTAGATTTCTTTGACAAAATTAACCCTCGATCAACTCAAAATCACCAAACTGATCATCATGTTAGTTGATGCTGTAAATAGAAACCTCAATAAATCCAAAAGTAAATATTCAACTCCTTCTCCCTAGCTATTCTATTTACAAGCTTTTCTCACAACTAACTTGATTGTCAGAGGGTCTTCGCTAGACTTGCTTTACAAGTGAGGTGCTGATTCTCGATGAGCTAGAGCTTGGACCATACCCAAAATCAGAGTGCCCTGAGTCCGTGCTTCATCATTTGGCATTAGAAGAGGGGCTACATACTAGCTTCTACTATGCCTTTTGATCCAAATTTGGGGCTTCAAAGGATCACAACAAGTCAAGGAAGTGACCGTCTGGGGACACATTGCAACTATAGCAATAGTAGAGTTGTAACATGACCCCACAAATGTCACCTCAATTTGTATTGAGCATGGTACGAGGGAAAAAGTAGGTCCTTCCTACTATGCCACAACAACTACATTAGGAGGCCAAGGACATGGTAGTTCCTCTCCCATCTCACCATTTCCTGATTTTTACAACCCAAGACTCCATCACACGAGGGGAGTTCAACACTCTACGCTAACTACAACCTCGCACCTAGATAATCCAAAATCAAAACAACCTCTCTGCTCTACTTCTAGCTCCACAGAAAATCCTAGCCATGCTGCTCCAATCTCAACTACTACAAGCATCTTCCCAACCTCAAGCACAATATTCTCCTCAACACCCTCAAGAACATTAAGATCAATGTGAACCACACACTCAACAATCTCTCCACTAATAGGCTAAACTACGTGGCCACTTCATCTCCTTCCTCCCCCATAAGAAGAACTCCACTTCATGTTAATGCTCTGGCAGCAAGAAGGAGAGTCCCTCTGAGTCTACATCAGCTTCTTTGATGCTTGAAAGCTTCTAATCAGTAATGAGTCCACTATATATAAAACCAGTGTGATATCTAGGAGTTTGGGACTCTCATGTAGTACTAGAGCTTCTCAGTGCAATTACACCCATCGAGTTGTATTAACCAATAAGGTTAGTGTGCTAAAGTGGTTGAAGGTAGAAAAGGTTGTCATTGCCTATGCTATTGAAGACACTAACCTAATAGCCTTCTTAACAAAAGACCTACATGAGGTGTTGTCCCTACAAGATAATGCACTAGTGATCAGGACCATTATTGTCAATCATTAGGTAGATCATATCCTCATTGACACAGGGAGTTAAGTGGGCATGTTGTATATCTACTAATTGCACATCTACAACCATAACTTGAGGTCATTCATTGCTCACTAATGGGATTCACAAGTGGCTCTATTTTATCTCTTGACACCATTTATGTACTAGTCACCATCAAAGGAGGCAAGGATGCAACAATGATGACTAGGTTCATGGTAGTTCTAGGTTTGTCTACCTATAATGTCATCTTTTGTAAGCTGAACTTGAGCCACCTAGAAGTAGTCATCTCTATTTTTTATCTCTTAATGAGGTTTCACACAAACTAAGGAGAATTTATGAAAGTAGGGGGCAGCTAGCTGACAACCTAGGCTTCATGGGAGAAGCCTGCAATTACCTCCTTAAAACCAGATGGACTTGGGCACCCATGAACCAAGACTTGTCTTGCAAGAAGGGTAAGGAGCCAATTATGAAAGATAAGTTGGAGGAAAATTGAGCAACCTCAATAGAGCATTTGATGACAATCAAACTTGAGAAGGTCACGTAAAGAACCCTCAAGGTTGGCTGGGAGCTATATGGCCCTATTCAAGAGAAGTTAATCCACTTCTTGAAGGACAACCAAGATGTCTTTGCATGGCCCTCTAATGACTTGCCTGATATTGACTCTCAAGTGGCCAAGCACAAGTTGAACGTCCTACCAGAGGCTAGATTAATGAAAAGAAAGAGAGGAAGCTTTGCCCCATATTGATAGGCAATGGTTGCCAAGGAGGTATGAAACTTTCTCAATGCAAGCTTCATCTGGGAGGTGTAATACCTCAAGTGGTTAGCCAACATTGTCCAAGTAACTATACCGATCTTTATTGAGCATGCCCCAAGGACAACAACCTTGCTTGCCGCCCGCACCCCACACCCGCCGCCCGCGCCCCCCCCGCCCAACCCCCACACACACACAAAAAAAAGGAATAGACTAGTCAGTCAATCAAGCTAATTATCGACCATTAATTGTTGAGATTTTGTGATGTTTTCTTGGAATCACCGGATTTGCATGAACCCAAAGGACGAGGAAAAGAAGACATTCATTACTTATAATAAGCACCTACTATTACACGACTATGTCATTCAATCTCAAGAACATTGGTACCATTTACCAGTGCATGGTTGATAAGGTCTTCCGACACCAACTGGATAGCAACATGGAGATCTACGTTGATAATATGCTAGTGAAAAGTCTATAAGAAAGGGAGCACCTTTCCAACCTTGATAAGACCTTCAACACCTTGGGATGCTGCCAAGTTAAACTTAATCCTAAAAAGTGCATCTTGCAGGTGGCATCTCAAAAGTTCATTGGCTTCTTGATTTCAGAAAGATGCATTTAGGTGAGCCTCGAGATGATCAAAGTCATTCTCAAAATGGAGCGCTAACCTCAATTAAGGAAGTCTAGTATCTTACTTGCCAGATTGTGGCTCTCTCTCATTTCCTATCAATATTGAGGAAAGGTGTCTCCTCTTGTTCAAGGCCCTCAAGAAAACGATGGACTTCCAATGGAATGAGGAGCATGGCAAGGCTTTCTCAAAGTTGAAGAAGTATCTCTGCTTGCAGCTTTTCCTTGTCAAACCCACTCTGGGGTAGACCCTCTACTTATACACAACTATAGGCTAACAAACATTAAGTATTGTACATATTAGTAATAAAAGCAATTTATAATATTACATTTACTATGTGAGTCATGTCCTAGGGAGTGCATTGAGGTATGATAGCCCCTGGTTGAGAGACTCTCCTACACAATAGTCCTCACCTTCAAAAACCTTTGGCCATTTTTTAGCTCATAGCATCATTATCATGACAAACCAACCACTATGGCAAGCTCTTTAGGGATAAGAAATGTAAAGTTGATTTCACTATTGCTCTTTATTTTTTATGATAAACTAGTACTGAACAAATTTTTTAAGTTTTGATAAGTTTAAGAATTTGCAATGATCATCCATGCTTGTGAAGGATTGACTCTCAAGATTAAAGCTTGAAGATATTAAATCGAAGATAAAAAAAGATAATTATTTGAAAATGAAGCTTAAAAATCAAGTTAGGAGCTCAAAGAACATTCAAAAGATTAAGATGGCATCGACTAGATTTGGATTTTTATTTATTTTAGTCATGTCAAATATTTACTTTGAAATCATTTTATTTAGAGTTCATTTATTGTGAAAGGTTTTGTAGCAATTGCTATAGTAATTACAAAGCAATTGCTACTATACTGGACATCTGATTAACAACTAAACGCCTGGTTAGCAAATTGGTCCAACAAAATTAGATGTTTGATTCAGAACTGAACGTCCAATAGTGCTTTAAGACAATTTTATAAAACTACAATGGATGTTCGATTGTCTAAAATGGATGTCCAGTTCACAAAATTTGTGCGACTAATGACTAATTTTTTAACCGTTGTAGTGAACCAAATAATGGAATTTCACTCCCAACAGTTTGTTTTGATCTAAAGACTATAAATAAGCTTGATTGGACTTCTCTTAATAAATTTTATCACTTCATTTATCATTTAGAGAAGAGATCAAGTCCCCCATGTCTTCTAACCAAGAAATACTCTAAACCTTCTAATCTTAAAGCTAATCTTCATTGCTCTTGTTCTCAACCTTTGAGTAAACTTGTAGTGAGCTTTAAAATATATTATCTTTTTTCTTTCCACTTGTAAATACTCCTAGGTATTAGGAGTATGAGAGTACAAATACTCGAGTTTGGAGTGGATTTTCATGGTGGAAAAAAGATCGGTTTGTATGGAAATAACTTCACCTTAATGAAGCAACGAGTTTGGTTTCACTCGAAGGAAGAACACTTCAGTTTAAAGTAGTTTGTAAAGGTTTGCTTCACCTCAAGAAGAGCAATTACTAGTAGAGTAATCCAAGTCCTCAAAAGTATGGTAGGAGCCGTGGAGTACGAGCGATTGGTCTCCGAACTACATAAAAATTATGGTGTACTTTTCTTTATCTTTATTTATATTATTGCACTTATGGTTGATTGAGGATTGATTGAAATTGATTGAAAATTTTGAATGTGATTATCTTGAAATTTATATTGAGACTTGATCATATTTATAATCGTAATTTGTATTTTATTTTCTATTTCAAATCTCCTCTTAAAGGTTGCCATATGGGACAACATTCACAAATTGATAGTTGAACTTAACTAGTTCAAAATTCATTATTAGCCTTGGATTGCCATCAAATCTTAGGCACTCATAGATTTATTAATGAGGTCTTAGAGCCATAATCAACTAGTTTATTCATAGCATAATGGTGGGTCTTAAGTATTGATAGTTCAACAAAAAAGAGATGCAGTGTGTTCGACATGGTAGTTAAATGCCCTAATGAGGAACTTACAAAACATTCCATTAAACTCAATTTTTCCACATCAAACAATCTGACAGGATATAAGTATAACACCCTAAATTCTAAAGACATAAGCTACTAAAATAATTTAAATATAATAAACCTCCAAATATAAATATTATAATTAATCTGAAAATTACACAACTGCAACCTCATTGATAATAACATTAGCCCTGATAACTCATAACAAAAAGAAAACTAACTCTTAATAAAAGTACTTCTTATCCTAATGCAGTACATTATCCTCTAATGTTGATCAATCACTCACATTGGCACTTGAAAATGATAAACGACAATCTCATGAGCATGTCGATATACTCACTAGATTAACTCTATCCTTAATCCAATAAATATATTAAGCTTATGAGTAAATAATGATAATAAAAAAAATCATGGAACCACTGGATATCAAAGGAAATACCAACAAAAAATAGATATGAACTCATAGAAACAACTAACAAGAAAGAATATTAAAATTATAAAGACAACTGACAGCCAACCAAGGAGTATCAATAATGCAAGAACCATCAACAATCAACAATAACTAACCGAAGCTAGCAATTGGCAATCGGAATTAATAACTAACAAACAACATCCAATCAACAATATATACAGGGAGAAATACATACTTCAGGGAAATAGCCAATCTAGAGCAAAATATGATAATGGATCTTTCCAAGAAATACAATTATCCTAGAATGGATATACTCTCAAAATCCTTGAGTCTCTATACTCCCTACAAGTGGTGAGCGGTATTCACCGACCATAGTGAATAGTCTCCTATACAACCAAAGACTAGTGGTCATCATGTCTGATGACCCAACTAATCCAACAAGAAAATCACACCCATCAGTATTGGCCTGCCTACCTCTGAAGATAGGGTAATCTTATGTAAACCTCCTCAAATCAAACTATCTACAATTATGATCAACTAAAAAAAGTAACCAAAGGAGAGATAGAACATTCAACAAAATTATTTAACTAAAATTAAAATGTCAAAATCATGATATTAGATATTTTAAACTAATAACAAACTCTATTTAAGAAGACAAATCCAATGGATCCTGAATTACTAAATTTAAAGTTTAATTGAAAAAGTTATGCAAAATTAAATATTTAGATTACAAATAACCCCCTAAAATATAATTAATTATAATAACATCAATTTAATTACATAAATATATCTAAATTTGGCATTAACAGAAAATCCCCTAGTTATTATAAATTAATCTCTATATAATTTTGCAGAAACACCCAGGGTAGAAATCAAAATCCAGAACTACAATAAATCAAAATCAAAACCTAAACTCCATTAAACCAAACTAAACCCGAAGCCAAAATCAACTCCATCCAACTAAAACCAACTTAGACTTAAACCAACTCAAACCAAACTAGAACCCAAAACAACCAAATCCAAAATAAACTAGAACCCAAATAAACTAAAACCCATCATCTTCTTCCTAACCCTAACACTAATCGTTGTCGAGTTGCCGTTGCTTGCACCTCGCATTGCTTGCTCCACATCATCGCGCCCCATGCGCACTATGCCACCGTGCCTTGCTTGCACCACACCGCCATGCCCTGCACGCCGTCATGTCCTGCATGCCCTACGTGCCCTGCACCGCCCGTGCCATGCATCCCGACGAGCAGCAGAGCTCTTCTATAGCTTGTGAGAAGAAGATGATCATTTTGCAAAAACCACACCCAAATAGTTTGAATTACATATGACTCCTAATTTCAATTTTATTAATCTCATTCAAGTCCTTTTTATATGCAAACTATCATAAATAAATCCTTTTCAAAATAGTTTCTAATTTTTGAGATTCAACATGCATCTGTCCTGAGTCTTGGTAAAATTATTATCTATACACATATTAGTATTTGTCCATAGAATTCTCATCCATAATTTCATTAAAAAATTGATATAAATCAAGGAATATCAGGAAAAAAATCAACAAATAAAGATCTCAACATAATAGGAGATTCACCTACCTCAATTCGTGATTAGCTTCCATGCAATTCAAAGTCTTCTCCTTTATTGGTGGCTCTTTGCTAAACTCTAATGACTCTTTCTCCATCTATACCCATCACCATCACCCTAAATATATTTAGGATTTTGTAAACCCTTTAAAGCTAATGATATTGGGTTAAATCCAAAGGTTCTAAATTAATACTTAAATCACAATCATCCACTAAAATCAACTCACAACAGGCCAATAGAATCAGATCATAACATCCAACTCCCCTTAAGAAATTTTATTCCCAAATTTTAGCAATCTAATTTAAGAAGATCATAATTGTAATTTTCACAAACTCAACTGAACTCGTCCGCATCAACCTGATCAAGCTAATGACATAACATTCTCTCCACACATAAGAAATTAGCTCCTAATTTCTCCTACCTAATCGCTTAACATCCTATCAATCACTCTGTGATACTTTCACCGTGCACTCTGGTCATAAGTATTTTTAAAGTATATAAAGATTTAAACTAGTCATTAATAGTTGGATGATAAGTCAACAATACTCCAAATTATATTTTAATCCTCAAAATTCATCCATAATCTCATAAATTGTATAAATGTTGATACCATAAGATGTAACATCCTAAATCTTAAAAACATAAGCTACTAAAATAAGTTAAATATAATAAATCTCTACATATAAATATTATAATTAATCTAAAAATTACACAACTACAGTCTCATTGACAACAACATAAACTTTGACCACTCAAAATAAAAAGAAAACTAATTCTCAATAAGAGCACTTCTTCTCATCTTAATGTAGCATGTCATTCTCTCTAACGTTGATAAGCCACTTACAGGCACCTTAAAAAAATAAAGAACAATCTCATGAGTATGTCAATACACTTAGGGGTCGTTTGGTTCGATTCTGATTTTAGAAATCGTGGAATCAAAAAAATTGAGTAATTCCGGGGAATTGAAAGAATTAGATAATTTCAGTATTTGAATAATATTTAATATAAGGAATTGACAATTGGTCAATTCATAAATTCTAAAATTCTGTTATTTGATTGACAAATGAAATTTATCAATTTCATTAATTTGTTAAATTCTTGTGTTTGGTTGACATGAGAATTGAGAATTAGTATATTACACAAAATAATAATTTATATGTAAATTAATACAGAAATATAATAAACTTAATATAAAATTTGGCAATTATAAAAATATATGTTAACTAATTATTATTATTTAATGTAATATTATTATTTTCATGTAAAATAATTTTTAGTAAAAAAGTTTCTTTTTGAAAATATTTTATCTGTAAATTATAAGAAAAGTATAATTATATTATTATTAAATATATAAAAATAATAAAAAATAATAAATATTTTAAAAATGTCAAAAAAAAGGTTATGTAAGTAACTTATAATCAATTATAGATTTATTTAATATAATTTTATGATTATCTTGTCAAATAATTTTTAATAAACATAGAAAATATATACTTATTTTTTGAAAATAATTTATTTGTAAGTAATTTGAGAAATAAAATAATTTTAATTTTGAAATTACTGAAATAATTTTAAAAATTAATAAGATTTTACAAAAAGACCCAAAAGTGAAGGGACTTCAGTTTCACTATATCTACAAATATCATAATAAATATTAAGATGATTTGTATCTAATACAAAGACAACTTAATTTATTAATAGAAAAGATAACTTAGTAGGTTAATACAAAAGACCACTCAAAAGACGGTTTAATACATAGTTTAACTTAGCTGGTTGTTACAAAATATGTAACTGCATACTTATATCATCCATCCATAAACTCCTGAAGCCACTCAATTCTGGCCTCATCATCTATACCATCGACAAATGCCATGCCATCAACCTTGTCCTCATGTAAATGGCTACATGCAAGTTTCAGAAAGGCGGTACTAAATCGTCCCCCTTGAAACTTATCAAAGTTGTATACATGGCTTTCTTCCAAGAATATTTTCAAGCTGTTTGAATGGCGGATGCAACAGCATGCATGCCGATCATCAACTCTTCCATTAGCATCTGATCAATAGTTTTCCCCTTTCGCTTACGTAACCTCGATGTATCTTCTGAAGAAGAGGCTTGTTGCTTATCTTTCGATTGACTACCATCGTTATATTTGATAGAAGGTCCCTCTTTATTAGCCACATTCTAGGTATCCTAGCATACATAATATTGTTGTTGAGCCTCCTCTCTATTAAAATCTTCTCCAAAATTATCAAATGCAGATCTAGCGATATTGCCAGTAGCATAGTCTGATCCACAAATCAATAGCAACTCCTCGTAAAAGGGTATATGTGTGTTCAAAATATATTTAGCTTCCGAAATTTACTGCAAGGTTATATTTAAAATATGTTAGATGTAAGATGAAGTGATAATATATTTAAAAAATAATAAAAAATAGGAAAAATATATTTCTTTCTTACGGCTACAATATCAGCATAAACTTGTTCAGATGCTGTGATCATCTTCTTATCTTCAATCCACCCTACCCCACTCAAGTCTTGTACCTTTTTGATGATTGCAACTCGCTTCTTTACTATTTTCTTATAATGGCTTTCAATATTATCAACGTTGAACTCAGTATTAAACTGTGCATTCACAGCATTTGCAGCTGTAACAAATGCTTGCCTCTTGAAAGACTTGTCTTGCTTTAAACTTGTATGCACTTGTCCAACTAAAAAATTAATAAGAAACTCAAAGTTGCTTTTAGACCACACTTTATGTGGTCTATGATTCCTGGTTTGTGTAACCGTCTTGGTTGTTCCTTTTTTGACAACTGCTACTTCCAAGTTAGGACTCATGTCAGCAAATGAGTTGAAGTCCAGTCCTTCATATCCATCTGAGTCCATACGTTGTAAACAATAACATAGGCTTTAGTAAACAAGTATAATAATACATATACATTTAATAATAAAGAACAAGTATCATAACAAGCAAACAAGTGTAATAATAGCACATCCACAATACAATTCACGTAAATACTTCAACAAGCGAATAGTTTGATATAAGGCAAGAAAGGATAGACACAAAAATATGGTCACAAACACAACTAAATCCTAATGATGATTATAAGCCTCCCACATCTCTACAGCTACGTTATCCCTCAAAAAAATCCACTGGAGATTCTCCTCACGTTGCTCCCTTATTATTTAACTAATGTAGAATGACTCATTCTCTGCTTCAACCTCGTTCTCATCATCCACATCCACATTCCGGTTCAGTATTTCATCATTTGGATCAATAGTCATGACATAATTGTGGAGGACGCAACAAGCAAGAACTATATCAACTTGGGTTTTGAATGGAAAGAAAGGAGTTGCATCCAATATATGAAAATGTGCCTTTAAAATCCCAAAAGTCCGTTCTATTTTAGACCTTAGAGATACATGCCTGTAATTGAATAACTCCTTTGCATTTTGTGGTGGGTGACCCAGTTGTTCCTTCATATGGTATCTCATGTTGCGGAAAATATCGATGTCCACCACAATTCACAATATAGAGGAAGAACAGAAAAGAGGAAAAGATAGCACACAAGAGATATATGTGGGAAGACGATCCAGAGAATATTGTATTGATGAGGAAGAGAAAAGAGAAGATTACAACGACGGAGACGAAACTCCAATATCACCAACTCTCACTCTCTATTTTCTATATCTTGAGACCCTTACATCAATGGTGTATTTATAGATGTGGCCTAATGATGTTTGAGTCAAAATAGAAGACTGACTCAAATAAGACTTCTACTAATTTAAGACTTCTAGAAGATAAATCTAGATAAGGATGAGGCCCATTAATATAATTAAGACTATCCGGAAAATCCGGATTCGAGACACCATAAAGCCAACAATCTCCACCTTGGTTCGAATCATCTTATTCTCTGAATTTGAATCTTCAATAGATGTCTTTACCATTACCTCCTGGGATAGGATCAACGACCTTGAATATTGATCAAGTCCAAACAGAGGTTGAACTTATCAATCGGAATCACCTTCGTCAACATATCTGCAGGATTTTCTTGAAGTATGAATCTTTTGTAAAGAAATCTTGCCGTCTTCAATAATATCCCGAATAAAATGAAATCGGACATCTATATGCTTTGATCTGGCATGATACATTTGGTTCTTCGCAAGGTGTATGGCGCTCTGACTGTCGCAAAAAATAGGAAGAATATGTTGAGAAAAACCAATTTCACTTGCCAAACCTTTTAGCCATAGGGCTTCTTTGATGGCTTCTGTAGCTGCCATATACTCAGATTCTGTTGTAGATAATGCTACAGTTGACTGTAAGGTACACCTCCAACTAATAGGTCCTCCACAAAGAGTGAAAAGATAACCAGTGAGGGATCGGCGTCGATCAAGGTCTCCAGCATAGTTTGAATCGACATAGCCAATAATTTTGGCCTCTTGCACTGTGTTCCTCTCGAAACATAAACCAATATTAAGAGTACCTTTAATATATCTTAATAGCCATTTCATGGCCTGCCAATGCTCTTTTCCTGGATTTGCCATGTAACAACTAACAACGCTGACTGCTTGTGCAATATCAGGTCTTGTGCATACCATAGCATACATTAGACTTCCAACAGCACTTGAAAATGGGATGTTCTCCATGTATGCATGCTCTTCAGCTGTAGAAGGACATTGTTGAGCTGAAAGCTTGAAGTGAGATGCCAAAGGAGTACTGACGGATTTTGAATTCTGCATGTGAAAACGAGAAATAATCTTCTCGAGATATTTGCTCTGTTTAAACCATAATTTTCCATACTTTCGATCTCGATCAATCTCCATACCGAGAATCTTCCTTGCAGCACCTAAATCTTTCATCTCAAATTCCTTTTTCATTTTAAACTTTAAATCATTCAGTAGAGATATGTCTTGAGTAGCGATAAGCATAGCATCAACATAAAGAAGCAATATAATAAATGAGTTATTGGCATGCATCTTAAAATAAACACAGCAATCATGTTTGCAGTGGATGAAATCTTGACCCTGCATAAAACTGTCAAACCTTTTATACCATTGCCTTGGAGACTGTTTCAAACCATAAAGTGATTTGTTCAACTTGCAAACAAAATTTTCTTTACCTTCTTGGATGAACCCTTCAGGCTGTTGCATAAAAATCTGTTCTTCTAATTCTCCATGCAGAAAGGCAGTTTTGACATCAAGCTGTTCTAACTCAAGATTATGAAAAGCAACTAAGCAAGTAGAAAATGAATAGATGTGTGTTTAACCACAGGAGAGAAAATTTCATTAAAGTCAATACCCTCCTTTTGTGAATACCCTTTTGCAACTAAACGGGCCTTGAATTTAACACCATCTATCTCAGAGAAATCCTCTTTCTTTCGAAATACCCACTTGCAACCAATTGCTCTTTTACATTTTGGTAATTTCATCAGATCCCAAGTATGGTTCTTTTGAAGAGAGTCCATCTCTTCATTCATAGCAGCTTGCCACTGAGAAGAATTCTTATCCTGTACTGCTTCTTTATAAGAAGAAGGATCACCATTGTCAGTAACTAAAACAAAAGCTACCATATCTTCAAAACCATACCTTTCAGGTGACTTTATTTTTCTTTGAGATCTTCGAAGTGGAGTCTTTTCAGAAATTTGATTCTTAAGATTTTCTTGAGAGTTGGGCATACTCTGAATATCTTCTTCTGAAGGAATTACATGCTCCACCTCCACTTGCATTATATCATTGGGATCTTTCTTGAGAGATTTTAGCATACCACTTTCATTAAATACTATGTCTCTCTCAATAATTACATTTGAAATAGTAAGATCCCACAAACGATAGCCTTTGACGCCTTTGGCATAACCCAGGAAAATACACTTTTTGGAACGTGCATCTAACTTATCCTTGACAACATGCACATAAGCAGAGCAACCAAAAATCTTTAAAGAAGAATAATTTGCAGATTGATCAGTCCATACCTCTTCAGGAGTCTTGCAATTAATGGCTTTTTGAGGAGAGCGATTCACAATGAAGCATGCTGTATTGACTGCTTCTGCCCAAAAATCTTTATCAAGATTAGCTGTACTGAGCATACTACGTGCTTTCTCCAACAAGGTTCTGTTCATCCTTTCAGCCACACCGTTTTGTTGAGGTTTTCCTGGAATGGTAAAGTGACGCTTGATGCCTTCATCTTCACAGAATTTGAGAAACTCTGTTGATTTGTACTCTCCGCCATTATCACTTCTGAGATATTTGATTTTTCTGCCAGTCCTTTTTTCAACTGAAATTTTCTACCGTTTGAAAACAGAAAACACCTCGGCTTTGTAATGCAAAAAATAAATCCACACTTTTCTGAAAAAATTATCAATAAAACTGACAAAATAATGAGCACCAGATTTTGATGGAATAGGAGAGCACCACACATCAGAATGAATATAATCAATTAAGCCTTTAGTGAAATGAATACCAGTGTTAAACTTTACCTTGGATTGTTTACCATAGAGACAATGCTCGCAGAAATCCAATTTGCATGAGTTGAGACCTTTTAGTAATTTTCTTTTGTTGAGCTTATTTAAACCTTGCTCACTCATATGACCGAGACGCATATGCCATAATTGAGTCATATCAGAAGAAGAAGAAGAAGACTGAGAAATTGCTGCTCCGCCTGCAACGGTTTTTCCTACTAACTCATATAAATTTCCATGCTTTAGGCCCTTCATTACTATCAATGAGCCTTTAGCAACCTTAAGAACTCCACCTTCAGCAGAATACTTATAACCAGCAGAATCCATAGCACCCAAAGAGATCAAATTCTTTTTCAAATCAGGAACATGTCTGACATCAGTAAGAGTTCTAATAATATTATCAAACATCTTAATTTTGATTGTTCCAATTCCAACAGTTTTGCATGGATTATTATTACCCATCAAAACTAAACCACCATCATAAGGCGTGTAGTTTTCAAACCAATCCTTATTAGGACACATGTGATAAGAACAACCAGAATCAAGAATCCAAATATCATGGTAACGATCAAAATTAGAACTAATAGAGAGAACGTTACCCAAATTATCATCAGAACTCTCTTCAACAACTGAAACTTGTTCTTTGGCTTGCTCTTTAGATTGAGATTCTCTTTCTTTCTTTGCTTTGAGCTTCCAACAATCTTTAATTGCATGTCCCATCTTCTTACAATATCTGCAGTTTATTTCTTTGGATTTGGATCTAGAACGACCTGTTCTTGATCTTTCTTTGGTACGACCTCTGACAATTAATGCTTCTGAGTGTGACACATCCCCTCCAATCTTTTTCAAATATTCATTAGATAGAAGGGCAGCAGAAATATCGTCAAATTTCAAATCCTTTCCATACATGAGAGTAGTTTTAAGATTCTCAAGAGAAGGAGGTAAGGACGATAATAAAATAATTGCCTTATCTTCATCTTCAATTTTAACATCAATGCTTAACAATTGAGAGACAAGTTTATTGAAAGCATTAAGATGATCAACTATATTCGTACCTTCTGTCATTCGAAAATTGAAAAGCTTCTGCTTTAAATAAACTCGATTTGAGATAGACTTACTCATATACTGTTTCTCCAGCTTTTTCCATAACTCTGAAGGTGATGTTTCATCAAGAAACGGATAGAGTACCTCATCGGTAAGACTGAGGATGATTGTGCTATGTGCGCTGGCCTTTTGGTTTTCCCAGACACTTTCGGTGACATCTTCAGGCTTGACGTCCTCCAATGTGTGTTTCAACCCTTGTTGAGTAAGAATTGCACGAACTCTTGCTTGCCAAATAGGAAATCCTTGCTTTCCATTGAATTTCTCTATATCGAACTTCGTAGTAGATATATTGAACCAAGCTCTGATACCACTTGTTGCGGAAAATATCGATGTCCACCACAATTCACAATATAGAGGAAGAACAGAAAAGAGGAAAAAATAGCACACAAGAGATATATGTGGGAAGACGATCCAGAGAATATTGTATTGATGAGGAAGAGAAAAAAGAAGATTACAACGACGGAGACGAAACTCCAATATCACCAACTCTCACTCTCTATTTTCTATATCTTGAGACCCTTACATCAATGGTGTATTTATAGATGTGGCCTAATGATGTTTGAGTCAAAATAGAAGACTAACTCAAATAAGACTTCTAGAAGATAAATCTAGATAAGGATTAGGCCCATTAATATAATTAAGACTATCCGGAAAATCCGGATTCGAGACACCATAAAGCCAACAATCTCACACCCCTATAT
The DNA here is from genome assembly GCA_005019695.1 of Trichopus zeylanicus subsp. travancoricus. Lineage (NCBI taxonomy): Eukaryota > Viridiplantae > Streptophyta > Magnoliopsida > Dioscoreales > Dioscoreaceae > Trichopus > Trichopus zeylanicus. The sequence goes on from RXID01014226.1 coordinate 2,571,719, forward strand.
GGTGCAATAAATCCAGTCATTATTGAGTAACCAGTATCAACAAAGTAATATTTTCCTTCTATCTGCTTCAGACGACGGAGAGGAGGTCATGAAATAGTATCTCTTAATACCGTAAAATCATTTGCAAATCGTTCCCATCCTTCCAAAGCACATAAAAATTTAAGGCAGGCGTCAATTGCAGCTAAGACATTTTGCGTGACACTCTTACGTCCATGAAAACGTGCAATCATATCTGACGGTACTCTAGCATGCACATGTGTTCCATCAACTAGTCCAATACAATCCTACATAAAATATAATCAAATATTAAAGATATATTTTTAATCAAATAAATCTAATGTGTTATAACAACATACCTTAAACCACGGATAGTAGTTACTATTGTTTTCTATGATAGGATGTGTTGAAGCAACTGCTTGAGACATGAACTGATCTCTGATTCCACATATAGCTCGGAGGCATGTACTAAAATGTCGACTAATTGTCTCACCAGACCTTAATAAACTATCTTCATGTTTCTATTCCTTGAGTAAAAACCAATATAATGCAAAAATATCGCAAGTTGTTCCTCAATGGTAACATGTTATGTATCGTATAAAAGATTTCGTTCTCACAACATACTGACCAAATGCATGAATATAGCCACATCCATCCCCAAATAGTCAAGACAATTACTTCTATTACCATATAAAATATTTTAAAAATTGCCACCCCTGAGAGGCTCTCTATTGGTTATTGGTTCAATGTGCAATTGGGTTCTTCTTATAATCAACATTATCAAACATACAGTCACCAAGTAGCAATATCCAGCAGCTCGTATTCTCAACAAATCTAAGTCCTCTTAGTCCATCTAATATTCAAACATTTGTCAAAACAAAGTTTATTCACGCATTCTCAATTGATTTTTTAATATTTTTAACACTACGAGTGAAGCGAATTAACAAATTAGCTTTACAAATCTGACCTGATAAACAAATTGATTTATTATGGTCCAATCCGTTTCTTCAGCCCTTCTCTTACACTAGACGCGATTTTTGGATCAACTACTCTATCTGCAAAATTTCAATATAAATACACTTATCAGAAAAACCCTCATTGTTAAGGTATTTATAATGGGATAAGTTCAACAAAGAAATAGTGAAAGGTTTGGGGGGTCATTTGCAAAAACCCATACCAATCGTCATCAACCTCCTACTGCTCCGGCGCCCTTCTTTCCCAAATTTTCAGACGACCGGCGTCGATCGGGGTGCAGTCGGGGCGAGGTCGACCATGGGCACGGTCGAGCACGAAGACAAGCTCCTCGGTGCAGTCTCTGATGGGCGCAATCGAGCACAAAGATGAACTCCTCGACGCGGTCTCCGATGAGCGTAGTCGAGCATGAAGACGAGCTCCTCGACGCGGTCTCCGACGAGCGCAGTCAAGCACGAAGACGAGCTCCTCGGCGCAGTCTCCAACGGGCGCAGTTGTGAAGACGAGCTCCTCCGCGCGGTCTCCAACGGGCGTAGTTGAACACGAAGACGAGCTCCTCCGCATTGTCTCCGATGGGTGCAGTCGAGCACGAACGAGGATGAGGGGGCAGCTGAGAATCCGCTGTGAAAGGATGGAAAGGCTGGAAAAAGCTTGGGAATAGTTGGAAAAGACTGGAAAAATAGAGGAAATTCGGCGATGAGACCCATGCGAATTTCCCCCGGAATTGGTGTCTTCCAGACCTTTGGCGAGGGAAAAAAAAATCCGGAATTGGGGGTAGTTGGGAATCAGCCGATTCATTCGATTCCGGTTTTAGGAATCGAACCAAACACAAGAATGAAGGGAATTGACTCTGAATTCCTTCCATTTCCCCTATTCCGGGTAACCGGAATCGAACCAAACAGGCCATTAGTAGATGAACTTTCTACCCTCAATTCAACAAATATATTAAGTTTAAAGTGAACAATGATAATCAAGAAAAAAATCATAGCACTACTCGATCTTAAAGGAAATACAAACAAACAAGGGATATTAACTTATAGGAATGACCAATAAAAAAAAATCAAAATCATAAGAAAAACTGGCAACCAATTGAGAAATAGTATCAATAATGGAAGAACCACCAACAACCAGCAACCATTAGCCAGAGTCAATAATAGACAACTAGAATTAATAACCAGTAACCAACAACCAACATCCAACCAATAGTATATATAGGAAAAAATATATACTCCAAAGAAATAGCCAACCTAGAGCAAAATATAGCAAAGGATCATCCTAAGGAATACAATCATTTCGAGATGGACATACGCTTAAAATTCTCGAGAATCGTGTCTTTACCTTTTCCACAAGTGATGAGTGGTGTTTACTTGCCATAGTAAACATGTCTCCTAAATAATCAAAAATAGATTATTACTATGTATGATGATTCAGCTAATCCTACAAGAGAATCACATTGTCTAGTATTGGCCTATCTACCCCTGGGAATAAAATGATTCTATATAAATATTCTCAAATCAACTCGTCCACAATTATGGTTAATAGAAAAAAGCAACAAAAAAAGATGTACAACATCCAAGGAAATTTTTTAATGAAAATTGAAATGATAGAACGTTGATATTAGATATTTTAAATTCATTACAAAATCTAAAAAAAATAAATCCAATTAATCCTAAACTATTAAATTTAGAGTTCAATGAGAAAGTTATGCAAAGTTGAATGTTTAAATTACAAATATGCCTTGAAATATAATTAATTGTAATAACAATAGTTTAATTACATAAATATATCTTAATTTGGCATTAACAGAAAATATCTTATCTATTGTAAATTAATTTTTATATAATTTTGCAGAAATACCCTTGGTAGAAATCAAAATCAAGAACCATAATAAACCAAAAATAAAACCAAAACCACATTAAATCAAACCAAACCCTAAACCAGATTCAACTCCATCTAATTAAAACTCAATTAAACTTAAACCAACCTAACCAAAACTAGAATCCTTAACAACCACACACAAAATAAATTAAAACTTAAATAAACCAAAAACCATCATCTTCTTCGGCCTCTCTACAAAAACCCTAACTCTAACCCTAACCACCACCACCATTGCCGCCACCATGCCACCATCATTGCTAAGTTGCTGTCGCTTGCTTCTCGGACTGCCTGCTTTGCACCGCTACGCCCCACATGCCCCAAGCGCCGCACCGCCATGCCCCACATGCTGCATCATCGTGCCTTGTGCTTTCTGTGCCCTGCACGCCCTGCATGTGATGCACCCCTGGTGCCACACATCCCTAAAAGCAACAGAGCTCCTCTGTAGCATGCTAGGAGGAAATGACCATTTTGCAAAAGCCACCCCCGAAATGGTTTGGATTACATATAGGACCTAATTTCAATTTTATTAATCTCATTCAAGTTCTTTTTGTATGAAAACTATTACAAATAAGTCCTTTTCAAAATAGTTTCTAATTTTCGAGATTCAACATGTATCTATGCTAAAGTTTGGTGAAATTATTGCCTATACATATGCTAATATTTGTCCATAAAATTTTTATCCATATTTCAAAAAATAAATATGAACCAAGGTATTAAGGAAAAACATGAACAAACAAGGGGTTCAATGCAATATGAGAGTCACCTACCTCCATTTGAGATAAATCTCTATACAATCCAAAGTCTTCTCCCTTGTCGGTGACTCCTCAGTTGAACTCTGATGACTCCTCCTCCATCTATAGTTACCACCATTAAAATTAAATCCTAAAAATATTTAGAATTTACAAGCCTTATTAAAAGACAATGATATTGAGCTAGATCTTCAGGATCTAAACTAATGCTTAAATTATAACTATCTAATAAAATTATATCACAATTGTCGAATAGAATCATATCATAAAATTAAGGCTCTGCTCCTAGGTCTATGTATTATCAACCTAGTTAGCATTTAGCACCTCAGGGTCTACACTGACTTTCAATTGGTAGTGAACCAAGTACTGTGGAGTTTGAGGAAAAAGATGAGACATCAACACAATATCTTTAAAAAGTCAAGGCTTTCGCCAAGGAGTTTGAGATAGTCAAGTTTGCTCAAATTCCTAAAGAGTAGAACACTGAGGCTAACACATTGACAAGGTTTGTCATTGCCTTAGAGTTGAACTCACATCATCTAGTACAACATTGAAATAGTGGATTGGTTGAGCATACAAGAGCTAGCCGATGAATTCCACACAATAGACAAAGAGCCGAGTTAGATGAACTCCCTTATTGCCTTTATAAAGGGACCAAAAGGCTACTCACATATATAGAAGCAAGCTTCCAACTTCATTCCAACAAAGAGAGAAAAGCTCTAAAAAGTATCCTTGTCACAACCTCTAGTCAAATGCCTAGACCCATTGATGCCAATTATGCCTTGAGAGAGGCACATGAAGGAATTTGTGGACATCATCAAGTAGGATGAACCTTGGCACACACATTGCTATTACAAGGGTATTATTGGCCTACTTTGAATGAAGAGACTCAAGCATTGGTCAGGTAGTGTGAGCAATACTAGCTAGACATTTCCCTAGTGCACCAACTTGTCTCTCAGTTAAAGTAGTAGCTCATCCCCTAACCTTTTTGACTAGTGGAGATTTACATTTTGGGGCCCTTTCCTTTGGCTTCAAGTAAGAGGAAGTCCTCAGTTGAGGCCATCAATTATTTTACCAAATGGGTATGAGAGAAACCTTTGACCACTATCTCTAAATAAAAAAAATTCTAGGACTTCTTCTAGAGGCAAACTATGTCTAGATTTGGCCTTCCTTATTCTCTGATAACTAACAATAGCAAACAATTCAACAACATTAAGTTTAGGTCCTTATGTGCCTACCTCCATATTCAGTAGAAGTTTAGCTCAATAGCACACATATAGTCCAATGGCCTAATTAAGGCCACAAACTAAATCATCCTTTAGGGTTTGAAGAAGAGGCTACAAGATCTTAGCAAGTCATAGGTTGATCATGTTCAAAATGTGTTTTGGGCTTAAAGAACAATGGCATGGGCTCCTATGAGTGAGAGTCCTTTCTGATTGAATTTTGGTGTTGAGGTGGTTATCCCTATAGAGATCGACACAATTTCAATGACAATCACTAAGTATAGAGATGATCAGAATGAGGAGGTACTAAGTGTTAAGAGCGACCTTCTCCTAGAGCTAAGGGACTAGGCTCAACTTAATAGTCACCTACCAATAGAGAGCCATCTGCTACCACTGGTCCACAGTGAGGGAAAGAAGATTCTAGGTTGATGATCTAGTGTTGATAAAGATAGAATCAACAAGTAAGCAAGTGGGGTAGTTGACCCCAAACTAGTAAGGCTTGTTTAAAATTTCAGAAGTACATGACATTGGATCCTACAAGCTTGCTTAACTGAATGAAACACTAATCCCCAAGACATGGCATGTCGAAAATTTGAAGAAGTTTTATCAATAAAGAGGCTTTTGTCAAGCACAGCTCTATGCCATCAAAAGCTCTTGTCTTGTCTGGGCACAAAAGCCCTATCCTCGTGTCAGCATAAAAGCCCTAGTCTCATGTAGACACAAAAATCTTAGCCTGGTCTAGGCATAAAAGCCCTAGCATTATCTAGGAACAAAAGCCCTAGTCTCATTCAGATACAAAAGCCCTATATTGCTTAGGCACAAAAGTGCTAGTCTCATCTAGGCACCAAAGCCCTAGACTCACCTAGGCACAAAAACCCTAATCTATCCTTGGTACAAAACTCTAGCCTTGTCTAGAGACAAAATTTATAGCCATACCTAGGAAAAAAGTTTCAGCTTAGTGTGGTCTTCTCTTAATGCTAACTTAGTGTGATCATCTATAGATGCTAGCTTGATGAGGTATTCTCTTACATGCTAGCTCGACAAGGTTTTCTCTTAATACCTTCACTCAAATCTAACTTCATGATGTTTTCTCTTAGCACTGACTTGGTAAGTCATCCTTCCACTGCAAGCTTGGTAGGTCTTGCAACTCTTTGTGGCCTCTCCAAAGTGTTGGTGTGCCTAGACCACCTTTGAAGATTGATCCAACACAAACACTTAGTGGGACTTGGCAACCCTGCCTACTATCCAAAATGCTAAATAGCCAACAAAATCCCAAAATGACTATAGACCACAAGGTACACATATAATAATAAAATTCATTTTATTTCATTATGAAACTTTATTATGATGCAATACAAAGATGACTTAGCCACAATAAATACACAAAATAAGGAAAAGTACAAAGTTTCGAGGCCTACCTTTACCATTATCACTAACAAAGCTACTACACACCTCTAACGCAAGATCCTAATCTAGAAGTGCAAAGACCATATCATCAGTAATACCTAGGGGTGAGCAAAACCAATTTACTATACTGGTTTTAGATATTTTAGCACTAGAATCGGATTTTGGTTCTTAAAAAAGTGAGAACCAGAACCAAGCCAATTTAGATTAAGAACTGATTTTTCACTTCCAGTTCTAACCTGATTCTAAAACTAGTATACCGATTTTTAAATTATTAATTTTAAAATCAATGTTTTACATTATAATCCTATAAAAATTTAATTTTAAATACACTAACATGCACATGTTAGAAAAATTATAGGTGGAAATGGGATGAGCCGCAACTTCATTATCAGTTAAAACCTTAGATAAATTTTATTTAGATAGCTTTAGATCTATTTATGAAGTTGAGCCAATATCAGAGGAATTATGTAGTGCAATAGTAATAGATCATCCTTACTATGACTTGAGATATCTTCACCTTGTCCTCTTTTCCTCATCGCATTTGCTCTTTCAATTGGCTTAGCATTCAATATGTGTAAGTTTGGCAATAATTTTTTAATCAAAATCAATAGTTAGATAATACTAGAGTCAGACATCTTTGCTGGCAGGTTTATAGGGACGCAAATAAGCAATATAAGAAAATGGGATATTAGTCTACAGTCAAATATCTTTGCTGATAGGTTCATAGGGACGCATATAAACAAACCCTACTCTCAAAGCTAGGAATATAGTGCCTAGCATATGATTCTCCAGTTATAAAGAAGTTATTTTTCACATACACTAGGTGTTCAATGAAAAATGTCTAAAAGCACAAGACATAGAAAATTACTACAATGTAAATCTAGAAAAAAAAGTACTAAAGCTTAAAAATCTAGGAAGAAAGAGATATATATACTTGAAAAAATCAACAGTTAGAGAATACTAGAGTCAGACATCTTTATTGGCAGGTTCATAGGGACGCAGATAAGTAATACAAGAAGATGGGATGTCACCATTCTATGCAGAAAGAACTTACAGTTGTATTATTCCGTCAGTAGAGCAGCAAAATAAATTTAAGCATCTTAAAAAGAGAATTGGGTAATACAACATAATGTTAAGACCAGATTTAAGAGAAAAAATAAAAACTGAAGTGCTAACCTTTAAATTTGACCAATTTTCAATTGTATTATTCCCTAGGTCAAGTAGCAGTAGCAATATACAAAATGAAGAAGCTAAGTTCTACAAAATATAACTTACATTCCCAAAATTACATACATCAATAAAGGAAACTAGTCGTCAATTGAGATTATTGCTTTTATTTTTCTCGTCATTTCTACAATTATAAAGATAAAACATATGAAATATATAGGATAAATTTTTAAAATCAATAATTAATTTTTTAAAAAATAATATAATCAATAAGTAATTTTTATCTTCAGATATCTTTTCAATTTCATCAAGTGTCTCCTCAATATTAATAGAAGAACTAGTAGAATGTAACCAATTTTGTGTACAAATAAGTGCTTCCACCATTTTTGTAGATAGAGAACTTCGAAATTGATCAAGAACTCGACCTCCTGTACTAAAATCTGACTCCAAAGCAATGGTAGATATGAGCATAGTAAGCACATCTTTAACCATCATGGAAAGAACTAGATACCTACCACTGTTTGTTTTTCACTAAAGAAGAATATCAAAATCTTGTGCCTCATCTTCACGTTCCTCCAAATAGTTATCCAATTCTATTTTGCAAGTAGAAGTCTTTTGTTTTGCTTTTACTTTTCTCAATTCATCTTGAATCAGCTAATCTACATCAAGATTCCTTGTGCTAATAGCATTCTTTTCTTTTATCAGTTTAACTCTTGCAACACTATGGGAAGAAGAAGAAGATTTTTCCATAGATAAATATTCTTGAAAAGGTCTATCCACAACATTCTTCATTTTACACTTCAACTTATTGACTTTTTCATTCTCATAGTTTTCCTCAATCATCCACTCTACACTCTCCAACTGTAGCTTAGGATTAAGCATAGAAGCAATAAATAGCATAACATTGAGTTTTTCAACATTTGCCTAATATTTATCATATTTGACCTTCATCTTAAAAACCATATTACTTAAACAAAATCATCTGATTTAGAAAATTTCTTGATCATCATGCCAATTCTATACATGCTTTGCATATATATATTTCCTGTAATATAAGAAGAACTAGATCTATTTAAGGAAACATCATAAAATACTTTCAAAAAAGGTAATAAAGCTCAAGCAACATCCCAATCTTCATGTGTCAGTGAACCCTTTGACCTCCCCTTCATTAGCTCCTTTACACATTTCGAATCTTGGATATCCAATAATTTAAAAGCTTTTTAAAATTTTAAAGCAACATCAAGCATTAGATATGTAGAGTTCCATCTTATTTCAACATCAAGACAAACCAAACTTTTGCATTCTATTTTTTCTTGTTCCACACAAATCTTTAACCTTTGTGCTTTTGCTAGTGATGATCTCATATATTTAACTGCAGCTCAAATTCTAGCAATAGAATGAATCTTTAAATCCTTCTTTAATAATTAGACTCAAAAGATGTGCACAATATCTCACATGCAAATACTCTCCATTAAGTACATGGCCTTTCCAACTATCAAGCCTCTTCCTCAAGTATTGAACTCCAACATCATTAGAAATTGCATTATCTACAGTAATTATGAAGATCTTATCTATGGGCCAATCAAGTAAGCAAAATTTCAATATTTACCAATTACCATACCAACATGACTTGAAACTGAACAAAAATTTAAATTTTTTTAAACTTCCAATTATAATCAATATAGTGAATAGTCATACTCATGCAGCCCAAGTTTTGGCATGATGTCCAATAATCAGTTGTGATACTTACTCTTTGCTTTAACTTGCTTAAAAAAATTTCAATTTTTTCTTTTCGTCCAAAAAAATTTTGAAATAATCTCTAGCAACAGTAAATCAGGAAGGAATATCAAATTTAGGTTGTAATGTAAAGGTATATAACTTAAACCCTTCATCTTTTCAATATGTTTGAAAGATAGTTCATCAAGAATCAAATATTTAGTTAATACAATTCTACATGCTTCTTGATTAAAATTTCATATAACAAGTGTGCGTGCTTGAGTGCCACCACTGTCATCACTAACTGATGGAAAGGGTAAAGTTTTTTATTTTTTCACCTCCATGTTTGGAGGATAATCTCTACATCTACTTAAATGAGTACTTAAACTACTTGTTCTATAATTAGCAGGGCATGAAAGAAAACTTTCACAGTAATTACATTGGGCTTTATCCTTGTAACCATCTTCCTTGTAATCTAGTTTAGAAAAATGGTCTCACATCTGTGAACTATTTTTCTCACCTTCTAAGCTTTCTAATTTATTTTATTTATCCTTGAAGTTACATCTTGAGCTTCACTTGTCTTCTCACCAATATTTTGATTTGGATAGAAAGATTTTATATTTGAAGCATTCATACTTGTATTTTCATTGGTGATTTCTCTACTTAAATCCATTTAAAATAGAAGAAAAAAGATAAATGAGGTACAACAAAGTGATTAAAGAAGATAAATGTTGCATATATAGTGTTTCATTTTTCATAATGATCAACAGACCAAGTGGACAAGCAATATAGTTCCTAGTAGAACTATAGGAAAGGTTATACTTTAAGGGAGCAGATACAGATCAAAAAGAAAATTAAAAAACATATTTAATCATGATAAATAATCAAATCTAAATTCATGATATTTCACCAGCTTAGCCAGTGCATATCACATTAGTAACATTATTACTCTCCAAAAACCAATCCAGCATGAAATTTTAAGAAATGAAAAAGCACAATACCTAATTCATAGAACTGGTGTGACCAGCCATGCCACAACAAGAAAATCCCCTGAACAAGTTGAAATTCAGCTCCCAGTTTGAAAATTAATGGGAAAATATCAAAAAATGGAATCCAATATCAATAAAAATCAGAAATCTATCGAGGATGGAGACAAAGAAGGGAGAGAGGGTGAAGAGGCAAGAAAAGAGCTGGTAAAGTTGAGAGAGAGAGCATATTGATGTAGATTACTGCTTCGGCGATGGATAGACGAGAAAGCAGCACCAGCCACTAGATCAACGATGGAGAGAATAAGGAATTGGGGATAAAAATCAGAGTACGAGGTGACAGAGATGGCGAGACACTAGGGTTTGACTCTTTGGGAGTGAGAAATCGGAGCAACAATGATAGAGTTTCAATCTTTGAGAATGAGAAATTGAAGCACGCGACAACAAGATCAGAGATGCAAGGACCTAGGGCTAGGGTTTGGGTCTTTGAAAATAAGAAATTAGAGCAAGTGACAATGAGATCGGAGATGCAGGGACCTAGAGTTAAGGTTTGAATCTTTGCAAATGAGAAATCGGAGCCACAAAGATAGGGTTTCGATCTTTCCACCTTTGAGAATGAGAAGAGGAAAAGGAGCAAGTGGTGACTGGTGAGATCTGAGATGCAAGGACCTAGGGCTAGGGTTTGAATCTTTGTGAATGAGAAATTGGAGTAACAAAGATAGGGTTTCAAACTTTTGACCTTTGAGAATGAGAAGAGAAATCGAAGCAAGTGGCGAGGCTGGCGGCAACCGGCAAGATCAGAGATATAGAGACCTAGGCCTAGGGTTTGGATCTTTAAGAATGAGAAATCGGAGCAACAAAGATAGGGTTTTGAGCTTTTGACCTTTGAGAATGAGAAGAGAAATCAGAGTAAGTGGCGCGGCGGGCAGCGATTGGCAAGCTTGGAGATGCAAGGAACCAGGGCTAGGATTTGAGCCTTTGAGAATGAGAAATCGGAGTAAGTGACGACGAGATTAGAGATGTAGGAACCTAGGGCTAGGATTTGAATATTTGTGAATGAGAAATCGGAGCAACAAAGATAGGGTTTCGAACTTTCTACTTTTGAGAATGAGAAGAGAAAAAGGAGCAAGCGGCGAGGCTGGTGGTGACTAGCGAGATCGGAGATGCAGGGATCTAGGATTAGGGTTTGAATCTTTGTGAATGAGAAATTGGAGCAATAAAGATAGTGTTTTGAACTTTTGACCTTTGAGAATGAGAAGAGAAATTGGAGCAAGTGGCGAGGCTGGCGGCGACCAGCGAGGTCGAAGATGCAAAGACCTAGGGCTAGGGTTTGAATCTTTGCGAATGAGAAATCGGAGCAACAAAGTTAGGGTTTTGAACTTTCGATCTTTGAGAATGAGAAGAGAAATTGAAGCAAATGACATGGTGGGCGGCAACTGACGAGATCGGAGATGTAGGCACCTAGGGCTAGGGTTTGAATATTTGTGAATGAGAAATCAGAGCAACAAAGATATGATTTTGAACTTTCGACCTTTGAGAATAAGAAAAAAAATTGGTGCAAATGGCAGGCTTGGCGGCGACCAGCGACGGCGAGATTGGAGATACAGGAATTAGGGCTACGGTTTGGCGACTGCGAGTGCGAGGTTGGTTCGAAAATGAAGTTGGAGATTGGAAAGAACTAAAGCCATACTGGTTTGCTTTGAGAACTGATTTTTCGATATAGTTCTCAATCGGTACGGTTCGATAGACTGATTTCTTGGTATTTTTGCTCACCCCTAGTAATACCCTCTGCATGCAATTACACAGGGGCCTAAGCATGCTCTTTGTTGGCTACAAGTCATTGCCTCTCCCTCATATCAAGGTGTCAATTTGGATCCATATGACATACTAGTTAGGCTCTTGTTTAGTCAAGACTACAACAAGGCAATTGCCATCTTGAGAAGTAGCTGGAGCAGTCAAAGAGAATATTCGAGCAGACTTTTTACCTCTGTTTTTGGGCACTGCTCCCTTGGACATTGTCCTTAACACTACTGTCACCTATCTCCTCCTCTTTGTCATCCAAAAGGATAGCTTAGGTGTACTCCTCGAACCCATGGTTGTATTCATTGGCCTTGGCGAATGCCATCCAAGATATACTAATCATCAAACTTGGGGCAGGAGCCTACCTATCAAAGATGGCTCTAGAAACTTGACGAAGTTGTGGATGGTGGTGCCTAAACTTGCAATCTTCTCCATTATCTTTCGCTTTAACTCGTAAATTTGCCAATGATAGGGGATGACTTGTTGAATCGGCCCCTCAAACCATTTTGCAGACTGAGATTGAATAAGTCGGAGCGAACTTGGCCTTTCTAGTCAGATTGGCATTCGGGATACATAGCTTCACATCAAAGAGGTCCACTTTCCATTCATAGTGAGATGTCATGTTTTTCAAGAAACCAACGCGTTAACTCTTTATCAAATATTGGAGTCTTAATTATGCCACCGTATCAAATTTTAAAATCTTTCTTGTCACTTAGTAGTTCCTTCTATTAAATACAATAAGAGTTTTTTCATGAATCAATTTATCAACTATAATAATAACAAAAGACGAGAGGGAAAAAATGGTATTTACTCGTGAATTTTTTTGACAAAATTTGCTTCCAATCAATTTATAACTCACCAAATCTTTTATTGTGTTAATTGTTGCCGGTATAAAACCTTTATGAATATACACGAAAAAATTTGACCCTTCCCTAATTATAATATGCACAAATTTTTAATTAATTTGATCGTGAAAGGATTTTAGTTAAATGGACATCTGATTTAAATTTGTCATTCAGATTTGAGTCAAAAAATTCAAAGGATGAATCATAGCCAAAATCGTAGTGTCCGACGTCTATACTACATTATTGCCAAAGCGAAGAGTTGGACGCATTTGCGTCTCACTGACGCGCTAGATTCTCGGAGAACACGTGAGATGTCCTATGACTTCATCCCTACATACGAATACATGGCCTTGAGTAGTACTGAGTTGTTCGCTACTGGCCCTATTGTATTATTGTAGTATTGCTCGACATGATTTTGGCTTCTTTTATGCTATGTTATTATATGCAAATTGTAGCACATGTGAAGAACATATTGAAGAATGAACTGCTTTGTGGATTCTGCCTCTAGATTTATGCCAACATTCTGTGGGACCCATGTAAAATCGCTACATTACAAACTAGGCATGTGCTAAATGCTCGGAGACACTTCTCCTATATGTTTTATGATGGGTGGATGAAGGGAGATCCAATTAAATATGCTTTTATTATAAATAATCAGAATTGAATGGAAATCGATAAAAGTAAAGATTCTGTATATATATTTTTTAAAAATTTACAAAAATTATACATACCTCATTGATTTTTTAAAACTTACATATTCCACCTCATAATTTTTAAAAGCTTACTTACATTCCTAGAGAGATATTTGCAAATTTTTTTAATAATAATTTTGAATTAGTCATGCCTAAATTTCTAAAGTTTTAAAGTCTTTTTTTGCCCTTCGTTAAAATTAGTGGGACTTCACAGGTTTAATAATCACTTTGTAAAATTATTCAAATTTTCCGAAAATTAGAGTTTTGAGGGACTAAGAGCGATTAGAATAATAAAAAAATTATAAAATGGTGGGTGTAGAAGGACCTAGTGAGAGCGGGGCCGGGACGGGTTTCTAATCACTATACAACAATATTCAAAACTAATCCATAATTATTTAGAAAAATATTTACATATATTTTCTTTGGAAGATATATATAAATTTTAAAAAATATCAGAAAAAAGTGTAATTTTGAAAAGCCAAAAAGGGAGGTAAACGTAATTTTAAAAGTTTTAGTAATGAATATGTAAGAAACCATAAAAACAATTTAAAAAAAAGAAGATAAAAGCATAAGTAAGCCCTTATTTTTGGTATTGGCTAAATATTTCCCTCGAGATAGTAAAATGGCCATATTTTGATATAAGAAAGTGGGCCATTGGCATCGATCTGAAAACTTGGTACACCAAGGGTCCAACATATGCACAAGCCCAGCCCTAGCAGAGTGCCCTACAAACAATCTAGATTGTTGTATCTGTACAGTTTTGAGTCAGTGAGTTTTTCCAGTTCTTGTCCTTATTAATCGACTCTAACTTACAAAAAAAAAAAACACTATCCATCTAATGATGACTAAGGGAGAACCCTTTGATATTAAAGTCAATATCTCATATTTTTTTTATCCTTTTCGCTCTGAGTAGTGACAGAGTTTGTTGTGAAAGAAATGGTATGTAGGAGTTGAGCTTGTTGAGAAAAAAAGGGAAAATCCTTTACCTCAGTACTCTAGGTCCTATTATATAAGGTTCCTAGATAACTTGACCCGATGTCATCAAGTAACTATATCATGATTGATGTGTAAGTTAGTCGAGGACATTTTAGAATTTTTTATGATATTTCAAAGTACAGTCTTGCAGATTTTGTCATGAAAGGGAGGTAAGGCAGGAGTTGGAGAAGTAGTTGGTGGTACAAGAGTTTGTCTCCTAGGATGCCACTGAACCTTCCCCTTGTATTGATAGAGGAAGTGTATAGAATATTTAGATAATTTGTCATACGTGTGCTATAGAGCTCGATTTTTGAGGGTCAAGCCGTGAAACCTAGTTCTTGGTGATCAAGCTATAGAGCTCGTCATCTAGTAGTCGAGTTGTAAAACTTGCCTTCTAATGGTCGAGTTGTGTGACTCGACTTTCAAGATCAGGGATATGGAGCTTAACCCTTCAAAACCTTGTTGAACCTAGATGCAATGGTGAGGCTGGCAGCTCTAGTTTTAATTTGATCTACTTTCTAGTTTACCATGAGATTTGATTTTGGTTTCATGTTGGTTTCACGTTGCTCTTTAATATATCATGGCCTTTCAAGTCATTCATTTGACTTGTAGTTGATCGAAGGTAAGGGCTTATGTTTTGAGGATTGCTTTTGGTGGCTACCCTTCTTAGGCTTCTTAGGCACACACTACCTTCGAGAACCAGAAGCTTCGGGCCTTTGATGGCTTCTTATTTAATGATTTGGTGGCCCTCATGGCACTTCAAGTTTTGTGGCATCTCCTTAAATGTTGTTCGTGCCTTTGATTTCTTGAGACATGACCTTTCATCGATGAACAGCTCTTATCTTTCAAACTATTTATCCGAGACTATATAAGGAGCAATCTAAGGGCCTCTTTCATTGGCTCCTTGAAATTTTGCTTTTTCTTGTATTTTATTATAGCTGTGTTTCCCTCACTCACCCTTTGTGACTGCATTCTCTCTTCCCTTGATGTTGCTAAGTAAGCCAACTATCGTAGCTTGATTCTTTTTAGGGTGATGTGTGCTTATGGGATTTTGCACAAAGAATTGGGACTCCACTCTCCTACACAAGGAGAATCCTCATGCGTTTGAGCTATCCTCAGACACTCTAACTATACAGGAGCTTCCTGATGATGCTTTGGAGGCCCTCTGTGCCGAGCTTCAAGGGAAGGTAGGTATCACTTATTCATTTTTTGTCATTTAAATTGTGTCACTAGATTGACCTTTTTTCTAATTGATCATAGCTCAAAGATGTCATTTGAGACATATTCAAGAACCTCCTGAGTCTCCTCAAGGAAGGCTTCTACAGTGAGGTTGACTCATAACAACTTGCTCTATGAGATCTACTATGCCAATACAAGGTGAATGAGCTGCACCAATAGCTTTTTGTTTCCCAACACCAACTCTCTAGGTGTAGGTGACGGGAGTGTAGGGGAGGACTCATCTAGCCAAGAAGGCTTATGCCTGGCCAAACTACGAGAGACTCAAGCTGTGAAGTTGTTCCACTCCAATACTAAATTTCCAGCCTTGTTGGAATAGGCTCGAGAGGGTAGGACCACCGAGGTGCAATAGATGCTCATTGTGGCAAGGTCCATCACATTCATGTAGGGGTTAGCCCATTGCAAGGCCAAGGTGATTGGTTGGATATATGACTGAACTCTCGACCTATATGCTCTCTTCCTTCATGAGGTGGATGAGGACCCGGCCACATGGCGGCTATAGTCTTATTTTGAAGGCACAAAAGTGGTGGGGATCCTCAAGAGCTTGTTTTCTCTCACTGCTATTGCTCCTACCTTTGTCTTTGCCTTTGCCCCTAGGCTGCCCAAAGCTGAGTTGTTGGGGATGATCCTTCCCAACCGTGATGGGCTATTTTGTCTTTGGAAGCTCATTCCCTTTTATTGTACTAATTTTTTTGGAGGAATGATCTTATCTTTAATTCTTTCAAATTTGCATTCTTGACTTCTTTTCCCACTCAATGTGCCTTGAGCACCCATCAGGGCATCCACGGTGCCTGTTCTTGGGAGCGGAATGAAATCATCACCACATCACCGCTCTCTTTTTGGTTTGTCCTTTACTATGCTCTAGTTAAGTAGCACCACATGCCTCTCTACATTAACTATCACTGATCTCTAGCACCCATCACAAGATAGCCAGGCTTGATCCTGATTGATGAATTCTCTTTAAAAATGGTGAGTGGGTGAGGAGGCATCTTCCTCCCATCTAACTTGTGTCACCGTTGGCCCAAACGTGCTACTTATACTTTCTCTTTTTGTCCTCTTCTCCAATGACTCCATCTTGTTCTAGCATGTTGGAATAATTGGCTTTGAGAAGTGGAGGATTACTAAGTTTGAGGATGCCTGAGCCCTCGAAGGGCTCGCCTGCTAAGCAAATTTTATATTACATTGCTTCCTGAACTTTTGATATAATGAGAGTTTTTCTCCCTTTATCACCTTTAATGAAGGCTTTTATTTCCTGCAACAAAACAGTTTCATCTTAAATGTAATAAGAAGATTTCAGTCCTACCTTTCCTCATTTGGGATGGATCATTGGGTCATTTAATTGGAGGACTTTTGCCTCAAAGTGATGCTCACATCTTGGTGATGTTGTGGGAGGTGATCTTCCCTACTGGTTAAAGGCTTACAACATTTTGTTGAAAAGAAATAGTTACTTTTGGCCTCCATCTTTGACCTTGGGTTAGCACTCTCTCATCTATTCACAAGCTTTGGTTGGTGTTGGCACCTAGGTACTTTCTCAGTTAAGTGCTAAGCTGTACTAGGTCTTTAGGGATTAAGCATAGGAGCTTATCACCATTTTTCTGTCAAAAGTGGATCTTGTAACGGGGCTTCGGGGTCAAGAGTGAGAGCATAGAACCATACCTCAATCAAGAGTAGATCTTGTCATTGGCTTCATTCCTTAGTTAAGGTCGATCTTATAACTAGGCTTCTAGATCAAGTACGAGAACTTGTAACCATTCCTAAGTCAAGAGCAGATCTTATAATCAGGCTTCATTCCTTGATTAAGAGCAAATCTTATAACTGAGATTTTAGGGTAAAGTGTGAGAGTTTGTAACTATTCTTCGGTCAAGAGTGGATCTTATAACTGGGTTTTGGTGTTAAGTGTGAGAGCTTGTAACCATTTCTTGATCAAGAGCAGATCTTGTAACTATGCTTCATTCCTCAATCAAGAATGAATCTTGTAACCAAGCTTCTAGGGTCAAGTGTGAGAGCTTGTAATCATTCCTCAGTCAAGAATGGATCTTATAACTAGACTTCATTCCTCAGTCAAGAGTAGACATGTAACTAGTCTTATTCCTCAGTAAAGAGTGGATCTAGTAGCTAGCCTTGTTCCTCAACCAATGGGGGATCTTGTAACTAGTACTTTATTCAAGTGTAGATCTTGGAACCAGCCTTGTTCCTTGGTCAAAAATAGATCTTGTAATTAGTATTTCAGTCAAGAGCGAATCTTGTAACCAAGCTTTATTCGTTAATCAAGGGTGGATCTTGTAATTGATCTTCAAGGGTTAATTGCAAGAGCTCATAACCATTCCTTGATCAAGAACATATCTTATAATCAGGCTTCATTTCTTAGTAAATATTGGATATTATAATGAGCTTTAGTGTTAAGCACAAGAGCTTGTAATCATTCCTCAATCAAGAGTAGAACTCGTAACCATGCTTCATTACTTGGTCAAATCTTGTAACCGACCTTGTTCCTCTGTCAAGAGTGGATTTTGTAGCCAGAATTTTGGTCAAGAGCAAATCTTGGAACAGTCCTTAGTTCTCAACCAAGAGCAAATTTTGTAACCAGGACTTCGGAGGTAAGGTGCGAGAGCTTATAACCATTCCTCTTACAATCAAGCTTCATCCCTCAGTCAAGAATGGATCTTGTAACTAAACTTTATTCCTTAGTTAAGAGCAAATCTTATAACTAGGCTTTTAGGGTCAAGTGTGAGAATTGGTAACCGAGCTTCATTCCTCATCAAGAGCAAATCTTATAATTAGCCTTATTCCTCGGTCCAGAGCGAATCTTGTAACCAGGGCTTTGGATAAGTGCAGATCTTGAAATTAGCCTATTCCTCAATCAAGTGTGGATCTTGTAACTAGGACTTCAGAGGTCAAGTGTGGGAGCTTGTAATATTTTGCTTATCGAGTATGGGAACCTATAACCGGTCTTCAAGGGCCATGCTTCTTGCTATGATGAAAAGGTAGCCAATTATTTTTATTGATCAAACTTTTGTAAGTTACTTCCATACCATGTTTAGGATAATGCTTTGCCATCTAAGTGTTCAAGCTCATAAGCCCCCACTCCACACTACTAGTGATGTAGTATGGTCCTTCCCAATTTGGTGCTAGCTTTCCAATAGACCGATTGGTGACGTAAGCTCTTCAGAGCAGCAATCATCCTATGCAAAGGATTGCCTTAGCATCCTTCTAGCTTGAGCTTGAGCTATCGGCTATTGGTAAGTAGCTATCCACTGACGGGCTTGATTTTGTACTTTGAGGATGAGGTCCTTTTCTATCATCATGTCCTCCTCATTTATCTTGGGGTCATAGCTTTGTACTTTTTGAGAAGTTAGGCCATTGTCCATTAGTATGATGGTCTCAACTCCATAAGCAAGTTTGAAGGGCATTTGTCTGGTCATTGTTCTCAGAGTTGCTCTGTTGGCCCAGTGTATATTAGGTAGCTCGTCTGCCCTATTCCCTTTGGCTCCTAATATACACCTCTTCAGTCCTTATAAGATGGTTCTATTAGTTATCTATGCTAGGTCATTAGCTTGCGGCTAGGCAAGTAAAGTGAATTTCTACTGGATAAGAAGCAATTTGTAGAATTCCTAGATCTTTGAGCCATTGAATTGCTTCTTGTTATTGATCACCAAGGTTTGTGGTATTATGTATCGACAAACCACTCCCTACCAGAAGAATTCCTTCACCCTTTGTTCAGTGATAGTTGTTAGTGGCTCGATTTCTACCTATTTGGTGAAATAGTCAATCGCCACTATTAGGGACTTTTGTTGTCTTGAAGGTGAGGGAAAGGTACCTAAGATGTCCATCCCCCACTAATCGAAAGGCCATGGAGACTGAATTTGTTGTAGCTTAATGGAATCAACCTTATTTCTCAGTCAATAGTAGATCTTGTAACTAGGACTTTAGAGGTCAAGTGAGGGAGATTGTAATTTTTTTCTTGACAGAGTATAGGAACTTGTAACTAGTCTTCAAGGGCCACACTTCTTGATATGACAAAAAGGTAGTCAGTTATTTTAATTGATAAAACTTTTGTAAATTACTTACATGCCATGTTCAAGGCAAAGCTTTGCCATCTAAATGTTCAAAGCACCGTTTGATTCAAGATCAAGCTCAAGCTCAAGCTCAAGATCAAGACTATAGTATGAAAAGATAGTTTAGTCAAAATTTTCATATTTGGATGCTAGTCTGGCTAATGAATGGTTTAAATAATTTTTTAGACCTTTATCCCTTTAGGTATATTATTTATTGAGGTTTGAATGAATAAAGGTAATGATAGTATGGTAATTTAGTTTTTTAAAGTAAAGTAAAAATAGTCTAATTAGCTTGAAGGCATGTTGTCAATTGCTTGTGGAGTTAATTAGCTTGAAGTGTCACCAACGACTTTAAGCATGTTGTTGATTGACTTTATGTGGATAAGGTATTGTGGCTGGTTAACTAAGTAAGTTTGAGTCTACCTTAGTTTAGTTTGAATTGATGCATTGCCAATGCTTTTGTGTTGGCTTAACTTTGAAGTGTGATCGATGACTTTTATAATACACCCAATGAGACTTAGTTTGACCTTACTTAGTTCTATTTGAACTAATTTTTGTTCGAGTCAGGATGGTAATATCACCCTTTGTTCATAGTCTTGGAGTATTGCCGAAGATTCAGCATATCCAGTGGGACTTGGTTTGACTAGTTCCACTAGGACTAACGTAGTTCAAGTCTGAGTTCATTTCAAAATTAGTTTAATACTCAATTTCAATTTGAGTCTAAAATTGATTCAACTTGATATTTGAAACTTGATTGAATTGTGATTTACTAACCCCTTCTTAGCAGATAGTGATATATTCTAATCTTTCTATTTCTAGAATCTTTGATAATTGGGTTTGCACTGGCACCTTATAGCATGACTAGGGGAATCATGTGAGATATCAAAGTCACTGAATATTCAGTAATGAATTCAATCCACTAAGTTTAACGTCAATTTTTAGAAAAACATTTGTCAAATACTAATTATTGACTCTAGTTGGAGCAATGTTGATTTTGATTCAAGCTTGATCTAGCTTAGTTTAATGTTCAAGACTTGATTTTAACTCCAGTTTTATTTCACTTGATTTGGGTCGAGTTCAAACTTGTATTGAACCTCTATCAAGTTCTAGTTTGTATCTTTGAATCAAGTTCAAGTCAATTTAGTTTAACTTGATTTTAGTTTAGGCTTAGCCTAGCTTAGCCTTGGTTTGACTTTGAGTTTGGACTTGATTTAGCCCAATTAGGGTTTGATTTGAGCTTAGTTGAATTCTAGATCATATTTATTTTGAACTTATCTTGATTTTAAATTAACCCATCTCGAGCTAATTAGGGTTGAGTCCAAGTTCAAGTTAATTCGATTTGGGTGTTAGTCCATTTGCTTGATCAATGTAGATCCATTTAAGTCAACTTGGCCTTTGTCTATTTATTTTGACTAAGTTTAATTTCAATGTGATTGACTTACTTCATGTTAAGCAATTTGATTTGAGGGTCTTTGGCTATTTATGATAATTTTAAGTGGATCCATGGCCTAGTCTTAAATGTATGAACCCAAGGGCTACCTTAGTTCATAAGCTTGAAAGTTGGCTTAGAGGTGTAAGCCCAAAGGCTGATTGGGTGTGGGATCAAAGACTAGCCTAGATGTGAATCCGAATGTTGGCTGAGTGTGAGCTCAATGGTTGGCTAAGGTGGAAGCTTGAAGGCTGGCTGAATGTGAGCTCGAAGATTGATTGAGTGCGAGCTCAAAGGTTGGCTCTAATGTGAGCTCGAAGGATGGCTTGGATGCAAGGCCAAAGGTTGGCTAAGTGCTAGCCCAAAGGTTGACTAAGTGTAAGGCCGAAAGTTGGCTTAGTGCGAGCTCAAAGGTTAGCTTAGTACAAGCCCAAAGGCTAGCTAAGTATGAGTTCGAAGGTTAGTTTCGATGCAAACCGGAAGGTTAGCTAAGTGTGAGCCCAAAGACTGACTTAGTGGGAGCTTGAAGGCTAGCTAAGTGCAAACTCAAAGGTTGGCTGAGTGTGAGCCAGAAGGCTGGCTTAGGTGCGAGCCCAAAGATTGGCTTGGATAAGAGCTTGAAGACTGGCTAAGTGCGAGTCTGAAAGCTGGCTTAGATGCAAGTCCAAAGGCTAACTGAGATGTGAACATAAAGGCTGATTGAGTATGAGCCCAAAAGTTGGCTTGGTGCAAACCCGAAGGTTAGCTTAGTGCAAACTCGAAGGCTGATTAAATGTGAGCCCAAAGGCTAACTAAGGCATGATGAGGATTCACCATTTTTGAGGGAGGCTGCAGGTGGCCACATTGTTAGTTATGGGTTCACCATCTTCATCACTATCTTTGAGGGACCACGGATGGCCACCGCATGATCATGGATTCGCAGTCTTCATCACCATCTTTAAGAGGCCACGGGTAGCTCTAGTGGAGTTATGAGTTCATCTCTTCATCACCATCTTCAAGAGATTGCAAGTGACCACACCAAGCTATTTTTATCACCATCTTTGAGGGGCCGCGGATAGCTATAATGAGGTCATGTGGCCAAAATTGAGACAAGAGAGAGTCCTTTTCTTTTCCCTTTTTATTTCTTCATTCCTTTTTCACCAAGTCAACCTGCATCTTGCTTCTTGTCAGTCTCCCATAACTGGGCCATGGCGGCTCAGTCTCTTCTCCGACTGAATCCAGCCATCCCTTTGCTATGGCAGGGTAGGAAGCGCTCCATCTTCTCCTCTTTGACTAGATCTAGTCATTTCCTAACCAAATCTAGCAGTCTCTTTGCTGTAGGGAACGGGAAGCACCTTGTCTTCACCTTTTGAGTCGAATCTGACTATCTCATGGCCAGATCCTACCTTGGTTTTTGCTGCGGTAGGGAGGGAGGCAGTTTGGCTACACGAGATGGAAAGTAGCGACAGGCAAGTGAAGGCAAAGCAAGTGGCAACAGGGCAGAGCCCTAGGTGAGGTCAGGCTGGCGGGCCTGGGTGGTGAGGGATTTCCAATAGGGTGTAAGCATGAGTATGGGCAGCTAGATGGTGGACCATGTTGGAGGCGAGGGTTCCATGGCCTAATCTAGTCAGCAGATGGGAATAGTGATTGGCAAACATAGGAAGTAGGTTGTGCAGGCAACGGGCTGGTGGAGGAGAGCAGGGCAGCTTGGTGGTTCTACGAGAGAGGAGGAGAATAGGCATAGGGAAGAAAAACAAGTAGAACAAAGCTAAGTTTGAAATTTCACCTCCTTAGCCGTTGATTTTTCGTAATAAACTCTTTGATGATGGCCTTCCAATCCTCTCCCATTTTGTTTTGATCTTTTTTTTTTTTTCAATTTTTGTTGTAAGTCTTTGATCTTTCTTATAGGCCTTGAGAATTTAAAACTAAATTGAGGAGATTTGAAATCATATTCTTGACTGGTTTGGTTTTGAAATATTCAAGATTGTGATTTGTGATTGGATTAGATCTCCAAATATTGTGATTGGCATATAAATTCCTTTGATTGGGATTTGGTTTCCTAATAAAAAAATTGTAATTTTATACTTTTTTTAGATAATGAATTTTCATAAGGTTATTTGTAAATTTTTTTTGAAAAAATCAGGACCAAATATAATTTTATAAATTTCATGAACTTCTTTATAAAAAATATATTTGTAAAATTTTAAAACTTTCAGGGTCCTTTTTGAATGAAATTTGGACTTGTTTGAAAATAAAAGTTTTTGAGGGCTTATTTGCAAATTTTTCAGAAAAATTGGACCAAAGGGGGCTTTTGCAAAAAGGTTTTATTTGTAAAAATTTTGAACTTTCCGATGTCTTTTTTGAATAAAATTTGAACTTACCCATAAATAAGAAATTTTGGAGGTTTATTTGCAAGTCCTGATTTAGTTCAAATTTTATTTTAGCCTTTGATCTAAATTTGGGCCCATATCCAATATTTAAATTTCCCTCATCACGAATCCAACTCAAATTCGGAGTAGAGTTTCAAAATTAACTTAAATAAAGTACCTCTTTCATATCTATTTCATGAGTTTTCTTGGCAAAGGGAGTGGAAGCAAAAAGAAGAGTGAGCACCTTACTTTCTATTACTGCCTCCGCTAGTGTCTAATCAGTAAGCTTGTATGTTTATTCTTCTTTCTACTCACAACAGTGTCTTTTTTTGTTGTCCCATATCTCTTATTTGCCTAGTTCATATTTTTTTTGAAGGTACCATAGAACCTTTTGTGATCAAGAGGGTTGGGAAGGAAGGTTGTTTGGTTTTACATTATTTCCTCCTAGTTTTTGGGATTGATGCCGAAGCGGCCATTGCATACTAGCTCCAAGAACATCAAAAGTGGGTGCATTTCAATAATTGTCATCCTTTAGCCTACTTTTTGAAGGAAGGGATGTTGTGTGCTAATGGGGTAGGTGGTTGCTTTGTGCTAGAACTAGTTGAAAATTTCATATAGTGAGAATCTTCAAAGACCCTGGGGTTTTACATTCTTAACAATTGTTCACCTATTTAGGGTTGATCATTCCCGTTTGCTAGTACAATACCAATTCTATAGAGTTATTCAGAGTGGGTCGATGATATAGTGTCTCATTTCATAGCCTAACTTGTGGGACTCGGTATCCTAGGGGGAATCATAGCATCTAACAGAAAATATGCTAGAGGCTTAGGCATTTAGCATAGCGTGATCGATATGTGTAATCAAAACACTAATACCTTCCATAGTTCACATGATGAGGTCAATGTTTCCTTATGGGATATAAAGTAACTAGCTGGTATTCCTATCCTTGGGGACTTCTACGACGAGCACATCCCTACTAACCATCATACAGGCCTTGACTTTGGTTATGCTTTATGTGATCTCCTCAGAGTTTATGAGTGTTTAGTGGCACACTTTTCAAATAATCAGAAGAGGGTATATTTCAACCATTGAATTGAGATCTTTTATTAAAGAAGTCTGACAAGTGAGCCAATCAAATTTGATCGGATTATAGACGACATGGGAGACATCTTTCCAGAATTCGGTCTCGAGACCTATTTTGTTGCCTTCATTAGTTTATGGCTTTGACACTTTATCATGCCACACAGTGAGCAATATATGTGTTTAGAGCAAGGTTTAAAGTTTCGGCTGAAATCGACCCGTTTTGGCTCTGTTTTGGTTGGTGCCAAGATGAAACCCTAAATATAGTTTCGGTTTTAGGGTTTTCAATTTTCATCTTCGTTGGCGGCGAGCAGAGCGAGCAGAGTGGGTGGGGCGAGCGTGGGGCAAGTGCAGTGTGCCCGCGGCGAGCTGAACACAGCGCGGCATCTCCGAGAAGTCGAGCTCAACTGGCGGTGAGTGCAGCGCTCTTGCCACATCTCTGGGAATTCAGGCTCAACTGGAGACAAGCGCAGCACTCCCATGGCAACCGCAGCATGCCCGCGGCATCTCCGGGAAGTCGGGCTCAACTGGCGACGAGCGCAGCGCTCCTGCAATAAGCGCAGCTCGGCCGACGAGGACAAGCATAGGTCCCCCCGCAAGCGCAGCGTGTAGGGTTTACTATTTTTTACTATTCATTTGTTTTATTTGGTTAATCACAAGCATGATGACTATAGTTTATTACTATTGGTTTGTTTTATCTAGTTGATCACCGGCATGATCACTATAGTTTGTTACTGTTAATTTATTTTATTCCGTGGATCACGGGCTGATGGCTGTGGGTCAGTGCAAGTGGATGTGTTGATTCATTGATTATTTATTTGTTAGTGACAAGTGGATGAGCTTTATCACTTATATATACTTAGTGCAAACTGTAAAGTTTGCAAACAATATCATTTGAGATTTTGTGGATCTATTGGTGTTCAGCCATTGTAATACTATTGGTGTTTCAGTTGCAGAGGTAATAAATTTTCATATTGATAATTAATGTATCATAAATAATTAGGTTTTCATGGTGAGATTTGAATTAAAATCAAGAAATTATCTTCCTGCATGTTTCTATTATTGGCTTAGAATATGGTGTTTGGTCTATCTGAATATTTCTGTTTACGGTTCTTGGAAGTTAATCTGTTAAAAATATGTTAATTATGTATTATATATTAAATTATGTATTAAATGATGTATTAAATGATGTATTAAATTATGTATTATGTATTAAATGATGTATTAAATTATGTATTACGTATTAAAGTAGGTATTAAATTATGTATTAAAATATGTATTAGTATTAAATTATGTATTATGTATTAAATTATGTATTAACTTATGTATTATGTATTAAATTATGTATTACGCATTAAATTATGTATTATGTATTAAATGTAAAATACTTCTGATACAAGTGATAGTAGCAATGGTGGCATAGCTGGTGGCGCCAATTTTCAACAATCACAATATGATGACTCATTTTCATCTTTTCCACAGTATGGAGGAAATGAGTTTTTAGACATTAATTTATATGGCAGTTATGTGCTACAATATCCATATGATTCACATGGTACACAGGATGTCAATTAAGGTCCAACAGGCAATGCGAGCTCTAGCTATTATGACAGTTATCATAGCGAGATGTCTTCTTTCAATCCAGGATATCATCAGTCAATGCAGGATCATACGACTTCATACTATCCGCATGTTGAACAATACTATTGATCACAACTCCATCGTACTGATGAGTATGGTGATGAAGAATACCAATCTCTTTAAGATCCACCTCGGAACAGCATGTGGTTATAAGACGTGGTTTTATGCTATCTATGAAAATGATGTTTTCATTATTGTCTTAAATTAATATTTTATTATAATTTTATGATATTTAAATTTAATGTCTATATGGTTTATTTTATCGCATGATAATTTATCTATTTGATTAGCACAATTTATTGTAATATTTTTCTTTTGTCTTATTTTTTATTATCTATTTTATACTCATAAATTCTGACAATTATAATATTTTTTTTGGAAACAAATAATGGCAAATCTAGATGATTATATTACAGTTCTAGATCAAGTTATATTGGAAACAGGAAGAATAATTATGTCCATTCTTCATCAAAAACTTATATTTTATCGTAGAATGATTCCACCTTCTGCCTATGATATACTTGGACAAGTTTTAATTGAGCAGATATTACAAAACCGTGGAAGAGTAAATGATTAAATTTATCGTGCCTCTCAACAAGGTTCACTTAATGCTATCAATCAGCGTCTTATCGTAATTTCCCCTAAACACTTCACACAGTGTGATATTTATTTCTCATGGGTTATTGGACCACTTTTATTATGTGTTGTCAATGAATATGGTTATCATTTTTATTTTGGACCTTCGATGTATGGTTATACTTCAGAACCGCTATCACGAGATTGCACAAAACTAGTTGTTCTAGCTCATATGCCTACAAATACTCGTCCGGATCATTCAGGTATTGAATTTACAATTCCACACCCAGATATTCCAAACTCAACTGATGATGATTAGTTGTATTATCATATAATTTATAAATTATGTATGTGTAAAGTATATTTTAATGAAAAGTTAAATTTGCTGATGTTAATTTTTAACTTTTAATCATATTCATATTACTTCTTGTATGTTTTTTTAATACACTGATATATATTAAAAGTAGACGGTATTAATGACTAACTATCAAAATTAATTTTAATTAACTAAAATAATATTTAATATTATGGTAGAATTAAGTATAAATTTCTTCCTAATTTTTTAAATTTTTTCAAAATTTTTCCAATATTTTATCATATGTTTAATTTGAAGTCAAAGTACAGTCAAAATATAGTCAAACTCTGGTCAACACATAATTAATAACTAAAAAAAATCTTTTGCCCGAAACCGAAATGGTCGAAACTAAAACCGAAATGGCCGCAATAGCCGAAACGTATCGATTTCACTAGGTACTGAAACCGAAACCGATACCGATACTTTAAACCTTAGTTTAGAAACATTTGCAATGACTTGTAAGATGGCACATAGGCAGAAGGTTATCTTGTCTCTTGCGGCACTATGCTCAACATCTGTTGGTCTCAAAGCAATGGTGGAAAGTCCTATAGGACCAAATAATTCTTCAGTTTGGTTCCCCATTCATTTTCTTTATACTTAGATTTATGCCTACTTTAAGAGAATGTATACTAAGTTGGAGCCTAGTGATAAAATCAAAAATCTATATTAGTCACATTCGATCTCCATCCCTAATATAATTCGGATAATGAGTATAGCCACCTCTACTTTCTCCCCCAGAGAGGATAAGATGCATGTGTGGAACCTCCAAAATTTTGAGTGGTGAATATTTCCCTTCACTCTTCATGATTCTAACATATTAGCAGATATAGCTCATCTTCCATTATCTTCAAAAGCTTATGAGTATATTATCTCTTTGAGGAATGGCATGCTTCCGCTTCATTTTATAGAGCATTTAGCTGTGAAGTCTTATAATTCACATTGATTTTGTTAACAGTTCAAGTATAATCAGGGTTTTCTTGAGAATATTCTTGCTCCTTCACCACCATCATGTCTCAGCCAGTTAGCAAGCTATTGGATACATCTCACTCATATTCAGGATGATTTAGAGTATTATATTTTCGATATCGAGCATGAAGCCAAGGTACTTCGTTCCTATGCCACAGTGTTGTTTGACAGTATGGGTGGATATTTTCTTATTGATCCTTAGTTTCTATTCCAAAACAATCTTGGTTCACATAGCAAGAAAAAGTAAGTAGTGAGTAGTAGAGAGTCAAAACAGCAGAGGACTCAAGAGGCACAAAAGGCTTCGACTCATAAATTTGCTTGCCTTAGATCTAGTAGAGAGAGACCCATCCCTTCTTTCAAGGTCTATGATGGCTATTTTTGGGGTAATGCAGATTCCAGATTGAGCCTGAGGTGGGAGGTACCTTGAACTATATATGATCGCCATGTGACTGATTGTCCGAGGCACTCGATGACACATATAGGCTTGCTTATAGGTGGGAGTGTGGAGGCAGGTTCACATATACAATCTAAAGACTCAATTTCTCTATTTACCATTATTGACATGGATGCAGAACCAGGGGTGACTCTTCCATCACTTACTCTTGTATGACAATCCCTTGATATAGATTTGCATAGAGCAGTCCAACTGGCTTCTCCATTGCCCATATCGACAGACCATTCATCGAACATGAGTATCTCTAGTAATTTTATTTTCTTTTATTCTCTCTCTTTTTTATGGCTAAGAATCCCTCTTCTTTTAGATGAACGAGGATTTCAGAGGCCCTCCGATGATATTTCAAACTCAGATGGTAAGGAACACCTGAGCTTTGCCAAACATTGTGTATATACTAATTTTACATTTGTTGCAGATATGATTCCTAGGTCATGCTTTAGTCGAGGGATGTTCGCATACATGGGTATCCATCCACCATCACCAGCATCAGGTAATGACCCATCATCTTCTTCTTTTCTTGAAGGTCTTCCCATCTTCTAATCCATCACATGCCCCTTCAGGTGACGATGGACAGGTGTGAGTGAGTGAGTGAGTTGTTGTAATCATTGGGAGCACCATTTAGGCTTCATGTATCCTAGGATTATGCTTATCTGCTTTGCTTTGGTCTTCTTTATTTAGGAATATTACATTGCTTATGAAATTTCTTTGCCATATATTAGATTTGGTCTTGCAACCTCATATATCCCTTTTATTTTCTTTTGCACCCTAGCTATATGAAATGAGTTTTGATTTCTCCATTGATTAATGAGTGTGATGATGGACTTGTGTTGTCACAATGAGTGGATTTGCTTTGTCATGTAGAATCTACCATGTGAAAGTGAATTTGCTTTGCTACATAGAACTGGACTTAATTTACTATGTAAAAATAGACTGCATAAAAATAGACTTAATTTATCACGTAGAAGTAGACTTAATTCGCCACATAGAAATGGACTTAATTTGTTATATAGAAGTGAACTTAACTTACCACATAGAAGTGGACTTGGGTTACCACGTGAAAGTAAATTTAATTTGTCATGTAAAAGTGGACTTGATTTGTCACATAGGAGTAGACTTAGCTTGCAACTTGAGAGTGGACTTGATTTACCACATAGAAGTAAACTTAATTGCCATGTGAAAGTGGACTTGATTTGTCACATGGAAGTGAACTTGATTTGTCATATGGAAGTGAACTTGATTTGTAATGTGAAAGTGTACTTAATTTACCATGTGAAAGTAGACTTAATTTGCCACGTGGAAGTGGACTTGCTATAATAAGTAGGCTTTTATGGGGGTGTGGATTTGATTGTTACACAAATTAGGTAGAATTTTATGTCCATGTTTTACCTCAAGGAACATGGAGTGCAAGTTTGACTGGACATTTCCTTTTGAAGAAGTCAGACATCCCATCATAGATAAAACATAGACACTTTTGGTTGTTATTATTGTTGTCCTCAGTACTTAGGCATAACACCTCTTGAAGAATCTGCCATTGATTAGTAGCATAGACCTTTCCCCCTTGTCATCAATCAATTGGTAGGATTCTCCTTTAAATATCCTTTTGAAAATATAAGGGTCTTCCTAATTAGGCTCAAACTTGCCATTCTTATTTCAATTTGGGATTATGGGTTTTCTCAAGATTAAGACCATTTCTTCCTTCTAAAAGGACCTAAGCTGAGTTATCTTATTATAGACCCTGGATATTTATATTTAATACATTTTCAAGTTTTGCTATACTGCAAGTCCTGTCTCATCTAAGAAGTCTAGCTCATCAAAATTAAGATGAACGTTGTTTTCTCTTATGATTTCTTCTTACAAAGCAATCATTAGAGAGGAGATTTACACTTTCATTGGCAATACTACCTTAGTCCCAAATACCAATGCATATGGTGTTGATTGGATAGGGGTTCAATATGTGGTGCGACAAGCCTATAGTGCCTCAACAGGCTTTTGGTGCCAGTCTTTCTTATTCCTGATAATAACTTTTTTCAATATCTTGAAAGGGGTCTTGTTAGATGCATTAGTGAGCTCGTTGGCTCTGGTGCTATAGATGGATAAATATCTCCAATCTATCTTGTGATAATATGCGAATCATCTTGTGATAAGGACGGTCCATTATCAGAAATATTCCTTCGAAGGACACTGAATCGGTATAAGATATTTTCTTGAAAGAAGTAGATAATAATATCCACTATTATCTCTTTCAATGGAATCACTTTAGTCCACCAAGAGAAATAATCAATTGCTAGCAGTATGAAGTAGTGGTCTCTAGAAGAAGATGGTTCAATTGGGCCAATGATGTCTGTACCCCATACCTTGAATGACCCTGAGGGCACTGTTAGATGTAGAAGATTTGGGCATTGATGGATGAAGTTACCATAAATTTAACATAGGTGACATCCTCTCGCATATTCAATGCAATCGCCTACCATTGTGGGCCAATAGTAGCCCGTACACTTAATCTTCATCATCATTTTTTAATCTGACTGATAAGTCCCACAGACCCCAGAATGCACTTCATATATAATTTTTTTGGTATCTTTGTCTGAGGGATAGTGTAGAAGTAGTTGATCGAAAAACTTTCTATAAACGGTGTCGTTTATAAGTAGAAAGCACGCAACTCTCTTTCTGAGCTATGTCCATGCGGATTTTTCTTCTGAGAGTTCTTTACTTTTGAGCCAGTTGGTGAATGGTGTTCTCCAATCTATGGCCTCTTTTATTTGTTTAAATTTAATCCTCTTATGCTTAATGTTAAATACTAAGTTTATTACTTATCTATTATGGACTATAATTAGAATTTGTTTAGGGTTAGTTAGTATGTTAGCTAATTTGGCTAATGAGTTAGCTTCTACATTGATGGATCAAGTAACCTTAGTTATTTGGATATGTGAAATTTTTATTATGAGCTCTTGAGCCTTTTTATGGCATCTCAGGAGCTCAAATTTATGGGCTTGATATTTGCCTTGGACTTAACTAATAACCAGTTGCAAATCACCGAAAATATGTAGGTGATTTCTATATTGAGAGTCATTTCTAGTGCTACAATTAGGACTTCATATTCAGTTTTATTATTTGTGCATAGTTTTGAGAGGGAGTATGAGTATCCCCATTTGGAGTGACACAAACGAGTCCGATGCCTGAATTTGTGAAAGCTTTGGTTTGATCCCTAGATTAATGGATGATACTCCATCAAAGTATAGCTTCTAGTAAGGTTCTCCTTCTTCTACCACAAGGATTTCTTCATTAGAGAGATCTCAAGTCAGCGGAGAATCATCTAGTACTGGATACGTTGCAAGAAAATTAGCGAGAACTTGCCCCTTAACTACCTCTCGAAGAGTGAACTTGATATTGTATTCCATGAGAATTAGAACCTACTTTGCTAGCCTCCTAATGAGTACATGCCTAGTCATTACGTACTTTATTGGATCAATTTTTGATATTAAAATGGCTTGATGCGAAAACAAATGATGCATCAAGTTCTTAAGCATAAATATGAGCACCAAACAATACTTTTGATGGGGGAGTAGTTACTTTCTACCCCCAGCAGCATTCTACTCAGATATTAGAATATATTTTCTTTTACCCTCTTTATTATGCTGGGTAAGAAGTGCCCCCAAGGATCATTTCATTACTGCCGTGTAGAGGATTAAGAGCTTATCAGGTAGCAGTTCTACTAGGACTGGTGGCTTTAGAAGATATTGCTTAATCTCTTCAAAGGCCTATTGGTAGTCTTGATTCCAAATGAATGGAGTGTCCTTCTTCATCAACTTGGAAAAGTCTTGTATTTTCCAGAGAGGTTTGAAATGAATCTTCTTATGTATGTAAATCGGCCTTCGAACAAGCTCAATTGCTTAAAATTGCTAGGTGATGGCATATCCAAGATAGCTTTGATCTTAGATGGATTGATTTCAATCCCTCAATATCTAACAATAGAGCCAAGGAATTTTTTCAATGATACCCAAAAGCGTATTTCATAATATTCATCTTTAAGTTATATTTTCTAAGACAGTCAAATATCATTCCTAGGTCTTGGACGTGCTTGTCTTTGGACTTAGTTTTGCCCATCAACTCATCCATAGAACATTCTACTAATTGGTGTATGAGATTATCAAAGATTTAAGTCATGGCCTTTTGATAAGTAGCACCTGCATTCTCTTGAACCCAAAGGGCATTACCTTGTAGTAGTAAATGCCAATTGGTATTATGAAGGCCATATATTTCTCATCATCAAGATATATCTTGATTTGGTTATATCCTAAAAAATCATTCATGAAAGAGAATATTTCAAAATCGATCGTGTTATCAATCATAATTTTCATGTGTATGTAAATTGGCCTTCAAACAATCTCAATTGCTTAAAATTGATAGGCAGTAGTATATCCAAGATAGCTTTAATCTTAGATGGATCGATTTCAATCCCTCAATGTCTGACAATAAAGTAGAGAAATTTTTCCGATGATACACAAAAGTGCATTTCATAAGATTCATTTTTAAGTTATATTTTCTAAGACATTCAAATATCACTCCTAGGTCTTAGACGTGCCTGTCTTTGAACTTAGTTTTGACCATCAACTCATACATATCATATTCTACTAATTTGTGTATGAGATCACCAAAGATTTAAGTCATAGCCTTTTGATAAGTAGCATTTGCATTCTTAAACCCAAAGGGTATTACCTCATAGTAGTAAATGCCAATTGGTGTCGCGAAGGCCGTATATTTCTCATCATTAGAATACATCTTTATTTTTTTATATCCTAAAAAATCATTCATAAAAGAGAATATTTCAAAATCGGTCGTATTGTTAATCATGATTTTTATTATTAGCAATAGAAAATCATCTTGTTGATATGCTTTATTCAAGTCCTTGTAGTCCACACAAATGCAAATTACTCAATCCAGGTATTTTTCCTCTTTGACAAAGTCTACTTCGATCAATTTTTTTATTTCTTCTATCACTTTCTATTCTAGGTTGAGTTTTATCTTCCTAGGTACTTATTTGATAAGCAAAAGCTCGGGATTGATGGCCAATTTGTGGATTGCAACTTTAGGATCTAGTTCACACGTCTCCTTATAGCTCTATGTGCAGTAGTCGATGTACTCTTGGAGCATTATTTTGAGCTAGGTATGGCTTTCCTTTGAATGTTGAGTGCTAATGAAAGTCGTCATGGGGTCTTCCTCTAACCTTAGGTTAATCTCCATTAATTCATCAACTATTGCTTGCCCCTCATCCTCAAGTTTTGGAGGAGATTCTTTTGGTTTGAGAATTATTTCTTTATCAAGTGATTCATCATATCAAGTGAGATTTATGAAGGTTCATCTAAAGGAATTTCGGCTGTATCATGTCCTCTTTCTTTTAACTCTGATGAAATTTCATTGTGGATATTACTTTCTTATGATATTTGTAAGTCACGACCACTTTGGCACACATGTGTTGGCATTTAGGGTAATATAGCCTAGTCCTTTGTTGATCTTGCTTCTTCTTCTAGGAATGTAAATACGTCTTTGGGGTGGATCCCATAAATTCTTAAAGAAATGACTCTCTCTCTCTCTCTCTCTCTCTCTCTCTTTGTTTGTGGATGTCCATAGCTAGATTTATTAATTATCTAATGAAGCCAGTCTGAGAAATATTTAGACATGACTATCGGTTGATGGTTACCATCATCCGCCAAATCTTCAGTCCACAATATTTCATGTACACTTAGGGCATAAGGGATTGTCTTATAAAATAGTATTTTATTTTCTCCTTTGAGCCATGGAAGAATGCAAAAAATCATTGGTTCTTTCTTGACATTGATTCTTAGCTCATCTAATGGCTTAACTAAGCCTTTCGAAACTTTAGTAATAAGGAAAGTTTTTTTATTTAGTCTTTATCATCATCTTCGTCAGAAGTATAACCACTCAGGTAGACTTATGGGGCTTTTTTATCTGAAGAGGTTAGGTCAGAATCGCTTCCTAGTTAAGGAGAAACAAAGATCAAGCTCATCTTCTTTTACTTTACTTGATTGATAGAAGCAGACCCCCTATCAACGTTAGATCTCTAATAGCATTTTAAATTATCAGAATGTACCTCATGAACATTAAAAGGGTGTGCATCTCTGTCAATTCTGTGTCCTTCACTATTCTCGAAGTATTTGAGGCATTGATATAGGGTTGATAGTACTACTTTATTTTCATATAGCCACAGCTTTCCTAGTAGTGCTTTGTATGATGCATCAGTATCAATCACATAAAATTTAGCATATATCATCATTTCGCCTACTTTTAGAGGAATAGTTATGGCTCTCAGAGTTTTTTGGTTATTTTGATTAAACCCTTGTATGGTTATAATCTCAAAAGTGCCCCACCTCCTCTCTGGTCGAATCTAGCCATCCCTTTGCTATGGTGTAGCAGGAAGCACCATGCCTTCCCCTCTCTGGCTGGATTTGGCCGTCTCACAGTTGGCTCTGGCATTGCTTTTTTCTATGGTGGGGTGGGAGGTGATCCGGTTGCACAAGGTGGAGAGTGACGATGGGTGAGTTAGGGCGAAGCAAGTGGCAACAAAGCAGAGCTCTAGGTAAGGTCAGGTTGGTAGGCCTGTGTGGTGAGGGGTTTTCAATGGGGTGTAAGCATAAGTAAGGGAGCTGGACGGCAGACTGTGGTAGAGTCAAGGGTTCCATGGCTGGATCTAGGCAGCAAGAGATGGGAATAGTAACCAGGAAGCACAAGGAGCAAGTTGCATGAGCACAGGCTGGTGGAGCAGGGTAGGGCAGCTTGGTGGTCCTACGGGGGAGGAAAAGAACAGGCAAAGGAAAGAAAAACAAGAAGAACAAAACTAAGTCCAAAATTTCACCTCTTTAGTCTTTGATTTTCTTGATCAACTCTTTAATGATGGCCTCCCAAACCTCTCCCCTTCTATTCTAATCTTTTCCATCCTTCTTATAGGCCTTGAGAAAATTTGAAACTAAATTGAGGAGATTTGAAACCATATGCTTAATTGGTTTGGTTTTAAAATGTTTAGGATTGTGATTTGTGATTGGATTAGATCTCCAAATATTGTGATTAACATATAAATTTCTTTGATTGGGATTTATTTTCCTGATGAGAAAATTCAAATTTTATACCATTTTTGAATGAATTTTTCAGGGGGTTGTTTGGAAACTTTTTTTAAAAAAATTAGGACCAAAATATAATTTTATAAATTTCAAGAGCTCCTTTATAAAAAAATATTTGTAAAATTTCAAAACTTTCATAGCCCTTTTTGAATGAAATTTAGACTTATTTATAAATAAAATTTTTGAGGGCTTGTTTGTAAATTTTTCAGAGAAATTGAACTAAAGATGTGATTTTATAAATTTCATGGGCTTTTCCAAAAAAGATGTATTTGTCAAAATTTTGTATTTTTTAAGCGTACTTTTCGAATAAAATTTAGACTTGCCCATGAAGTAAGACTTTTCGAGGGTTTATTTGCATGCCTCGATTTAGTTCAAATTTTATTTTAGTCTTTGATCTAAATTTGGATCCAAATCCAATATTTAAATTTGGCTCATCATGAATCCAACTCAAATTTGGAATAGAGTTTCAAAATCTATTTAAACAATCTCTTATATGGTGGGAAAATATAGAAGGTTGTTAATTCTTTCATGACATTGATGCTTAATTTATCTAATGGCTTCAATAAGCCTCTTGGGACTTTTGTAGCAAAGGGAGTGATTTCTATTTGACCCTTGTCATTATCTTCATTAGAAGAATAGCCATCCAGGTGGATTATGGGGTTTCTTCATTTGAAGAGTTTGTGACGGTGTCACTTCCTAGATGAGGAGAGGCAAAGATCAGGTGAGTAATCTTTTTCTTCACTTGACTAATGGAAGCCGACCCTTTATCGGCATAAGATCTTTGATTGTATTTCACATCATCATAATGTACCTCGTGAACATCAAAAAAAATGTATATCATCATTAATTTGATATTCTTCACCATTTTCAAAGTACTTGAGGCATTGATGTAGAGTCGATAGTACTCTTTATTTTCGTGTAATCATAGCCTCCTTAATAGTTCTTTGTATAACGCATCGATGTCGATCACATAAAACTTAGCATCAACATTAGTTTGCCCACCTTTAGAGGTATAGTGATGGCTTCTAAAGCTATTTGACTTCTAATTAAATCCTTGGATGATTACGACTTCAGATGATAGATGGTCGACGTCCAGAGCTAGAGCTCTCAAGGTATAAAAAGTCATCAAATTAACCGAGGAGCCTGTGACGTATACTAGCTTGCTATGATCTATCATTCCTGACAGTAGGTTGTCGTTTGTGAGGATAATTATGGTATTCTAACAAGTGTACAAGGACTCCTTCATTTTCTCTTTAGCAAAGTGTGCTTGATAGTCAATTTGATTTCACAAGATATGTGCCAACGTATTCCTAAGCTCTTGTGATATAATTAGGGCATTAAATACACTTAGCATAGCAGAAATTTTCTTGAGATACGCCACTATATTGCATTCCAATTTCTTTGGTGTAGGTTCAACTTACAAAGGATCAATGTCCTCATTCATTTGAATTTTCTTCTCTTTGCCTTTATCCTTGGATTCCTATGTCTAGGTATTGGAGCTTGTCTCGAGGGTGAGACTTTATCACTTCTGAGTTGTACTTAGTTTGCATTCCTTAGTCAAATTCTAGCATTCTGAGACAAACAAGACTCATCTTCAGAATCAATATCGAAGCTAAATATGTGACAAGAGGCACTGGATCCTTACCCCCTATTGATAGTTCATTATCTATATTTGGAGGATGCGACTGACTGATAATCATCCCACTCAATACATTAGAGTTTAGCACATGAAAATTCATTGTAGAGAGATCTTTAAAGACTCTTTGGATAAACCATTCTATTTTGTCAATTCATATGATTTTCTCTGAAGTTGGTAGAAGACACATTCTACATGCTCTAGGACTAGGACTTCATCAAACCTAACAGATTAAGCATTTGCTACTAGATTACTTATGACACCTACTATTTCAGTCAATTTTGACAAAAAAAAATATAGAATCGAAATGCCACTGGATTATGATCCAAATGTAGGATTTAATTCAACCTAAATCATGATCAAATTCGAACAAAATTTGAGCTTAATTTGAATTTAAATTATTAAAAAATTTAAACTTAAACTAAAGAGAGCTGATTTGACCAAATAATCGAATTCAAAATTCATCAAATATATGTGCCAAAATGAAAATTATAAAATCTTTGTAAATGGGTCCCTAATAAGATTTTTCTTACAAATAAGTTCTTGAGATGAAGATCTTACCAAAAAATTTTTAAAAGTTTTGAAATTTCAAATTGATCCGGATAAAATTTAGGGTTTGTAAATAAACCCTTCAAAATTTTATATTCATAAATAAACCCCTGAACTTTCTAATTTTCACAAATAAATTCCTAAAATTTTTAACTTTTGCCAATAAATCGTTTGAAGATTTTAATTTACAAATAAGTCCAAATTTTATTCAAAAAGGATTCTGAAAGTTTGAAAATAGGTCTTTTTTACCCAAAGACCCCTGAAACTTATGAAATTATATTTGGGTACAGGTTTTTCGGAAAATTTGCAAATAAGCTTTCAAATATTCTTTTTGTTTAAAAAGCATCCAAATTTTATTCAAAAAAGCCTGTAAAACTTATGAAATTATATTTTGCTCCAAATTTTTTTAAATAAAATTGTAAATAACCCCGAAAACTCAACATTCAAAAATAATACATATTTTAAATTTTTTTATTGGGAAAATAAATTTTAGTCAATCAATTATATACTAATCACAAAATTTTAAAAATATAATTAAATATAATATATTACGAATTTGAATTCAATAATATTTTAAATGAGTCCAATCCAAAATTTGATTTTAATTGTCTTCAAGACCCATTAAAAATGCCGTTAACCTGCATAGGAATATGGAGTCGACAAAGATCAGAATAGAAGAGAGAAAGTGAAAATATCGAGAACGCCATCGTAGAGGGATTATTGGGAGGAATTCGAGATCAGAGCAAGAACAGGAAAAAAAAAAAACAAAAAAAAAAAAGAGTACCTTTTGCACTTTTCTCGTTCCTTCCTCCCTTTGTTCTTTTCTCGTCCCTGCCCTGTCGTTCTTCTTTCCCTGTGCGAGGTCCCGGGCCTTCTAATGCTGATGCTACCCGTCCTGCTACTCGCGCTCGTATCCTGCTCCGCCGGGCCTGACGACGCCGGCCTGCCCGCCAGCTTGGGGTACCTACAGCCGCCCGTTCCCTGCTGAGATGTCTGCACCGCCTCTCCCATGTAGCCGCTGCACTTCCAAGCCCTACATTGTTGCTTTCGGCGATCAACTCTACACCGAGCTCTGCCCTCACCCTGCATGGCCCGCTCACGCGCTCACTGTCAACTCGCCTGGCTCCGCTCCGGTGAACTTTTGGGCTCACCCGCCTGATCTCCTCCCGGATCTGCCTCGCTTCCGTGTGCCTCTATCCCAACCGTGGGTTGCCGTCTCGCTGCCGACCAAGAACCCAAGCTCTCGCTGCCCCCAAGCTCCGGCCTACCCGACCACCGCTCCGAGCTCCTTCACCGCCTCCAAGCACCACCATACTCCATGCAGCGGCCTTTGATCACCACTGCCTTACATCCTCCCACACCCCCCACTCTACCTTCTCCTCGTACCAGCAGGAGATGATGGAAATTACCTCGGCAATGGTGGTGAGGCTGAGTGGTGGATGGGGAATGCGAAGCACGCCCTATGAGCAGCCGTGCATGATGCCCGGGTGGTCGGTGAGTGGCCTGCCTTAGAACCTGGTGATGGAGGTGGCAGGGAGCTCCTGAAGCACTCCGACAACAAAGCCACGTTGAGTTCGCAGCCGAGCTCCTTTGCTCCCTGCACCCGTGCTCCGCACCCTACTGGACACTCCCCCTTTTCCCGCAACATTGTCATTGCCGGAGAAAGAGGACAGATCCGAGAATGAGGCATGGGAGAAGAACTCGGAGATGGAGAACCGGGTGAAGAGGTGGAAAAATGGTGAAGAGGAAGTGAAATTTGGGGAAGAAGAAGACGAGGAAGAAGGTTTGGAGAAGGTGAAGGAAAGTAAAAAAAAAAAATTAAAAAAAAAACAGAGAGATCGTTGCATCCACCCACATAGGAAGTGAAGGAATCGAAAAAAAAAAAGGGAAAAAAGATAGGAGTGTGCGCCGGCCATAGGGTGAAAAAAAAAATGAAAAAAAAAACTTATTGCAACAGAAAAGAGAAAAAGAAAATTTTTGTTTTGATTTTTATACTATTACTATCACAATTATCCACGGTTTTTTGGTATCTTGGTGAAGTTTCATTACATTGCAATTACCCGTGACTTTTTCTGACGAAGAATCTCGAATAATATTATGACCATCTGTGACTCTGCATATCAATAGACCTTCACCGATTTACAATCAACTTGTGGGCTCATTCGAAAATTAATTTCAGTCTAAGGCTAGCTCGCGGGTTTGCTCAAAATCAATTTTGGACTAAACACAGCTTGCAAATTTGTTAAATGTCTAGTCGGATTAAGACCAGCTTATGAGCTTGCTAAACATCCACTTAGACTAAAGTCAATCAACGAGCTGCCGAATATCTATTTGAATTAAGATCAACTTACGAACTTTCTAAACGTCTATTCAGATAAAAACTAACTTATGAGCTTACTAAATATGTATTTGAACTAATACCAACCTACGGGCTTGTTAAACATCTATTCGGATTAAGGTTATCTTGTGAGTTTGTCGAACTTTTACTTAGACTAAGTCTAGCTCGCAAGCTTGCTAAATGTGTCTTTGAACTAAATCGGTCTGCAGGCTTACTAAACGTCTATTCAGACTGAGGCCAGTCCGCGGGGTCATCGAACGTTTATTTGGATTAAGACCAACTTACAAACTTGTTGAACGTTTATTCGAATTAAGACCAGTTTCAGTCGCCAAATCTATTCGAACTAATGGTAACCCATAGGCTTGCTAAAAGTTTATTTAGATTTAGGTCAGCTTGCGAATTCATTGAATATCTATTCGGAGTAAGGGCAACTTACGAGCTCGCTGAACGTTTATTCAAACTAAGATCAACTTGCGAGTTTACTGAACATCTATTTTGGATTAAACCTAACTTGCAAGCTCGTTGAATATCTATTCTAATTAAGGCTAGCTTGCGATTTCACCGAATATTTATTCGGATTATGACTAGCTTGCGAACTCACTAAACGTCTATTCGAGTTAGGCTAGCTTATGACCTCGCTGAATATCTATTCAGATTAAGGTCAACATGTGGACTTGCTAAACATTATCATGATAACCTATGGTCTCTCGAACCAAATCGATTCAAATTCATATTAGACAGCTAGAACAAA
Source organism: Trichopus zeylanicus subsp. travancoricus (assembly GCA_005019695.1). Lineage (NCBI taxonomy): Eukaryota > Viridiplantae > Streptophyta > Magnoliopsida > Dioscoreales > Dioscoreaceae > Trichopus > Trichopus zeylanicus. The sequence continues at coordinate 2,612,670 of RXID01014226.1, forward strand.
TAGACAAAACTAAATTGATTGAAATAAACCACCAAATAGACATAAATTGATTAAATAAATAAATTAAAGCTCAAATTGAATTGGATTTAAAACCCAAATTAAATTGATCCAAATTAAATTAGCTGAGGGTCAATGCTAATTGGTTTCAAGTTGGATCGATTTAAGATTAATTTAAACTAAATCCAATATGGATCAAACTAAGCTCAAATTAAATACCAATTGGGTTAAATCAAGTTTCACTAAATGGTCAAACTCAAAGTCAAAATAGAACTAGGCCGAGCCTAAACTAAAATTAAGTTGAACTTGAACCAAAGTCCATCAAAATGTAAACTCGAACTTGATAAAGGTCCAATATAAGATCAAACTTGAGCTCAATCAAATGGAATTAAACTCAAACTAAAATCAAGTCCTGAACATTAAAATAAGTCAAATTAGACTCAAATTAAAATTAACACTACCCCAACTAGAGTCAATAATCAATATTTGACAAAATGCTCTTCTGAAATTTAATGCTAAGCTTGGTGAATTAGATTCATTATTAAACATTCACTATCAATACCAATAATGATTTTGGAATGAATGTTTCACATGGTGCTCCTAGTCAAGTTATAAGTATCAATGCGAATCTAATAACCAAAGGTTCTAGGAATAGAAAACCAAAACACATCACTATCTTTAAAGGAGTTAGTAAATCATAATTTAATCAAGTTTTAAACATCGAGTTGAATCAATTTAGACTCAAATCAAAATTGAGTGTCAAACTAATTCTGAACTAGATTTCAACCTGAACCATATTAGCTCCGATGAAACTAAATAGGGTCAAATTGAGTCTTACTAGGTGTGCTGAACCTTCGGTAATACTCTAAGACCATGAACAATGAGTGATATTACCATCCTGACCTAAACTAAAACTAATTTGAGTGAAACTAAACTAGGCCAAACTAAGTCCTATCGAGTATGCTACAAAAGCCTTTGGTAGTACTCCAAATTTATACCCAACCCCCTAAGTTATTGGTGATGCGACCAAATCAAAAAAATTGGATACTAATATGCTCAAAGCTATTAGTTATATTTCCAAACTAATCAACCCTAGAAGCAATTGATGACACACCCTTCAAACTAGTTAATTCTAGAAATTATTGATGATGTGCTCCTTAAGCTAGTCAATCATAGAAGCAGTTGATAATGCACCATTCAAGCTAGTCAACCTCAAAAGTAGTTGACGATGCACCCATCAAGTAACCCATAAGTAGTTGACCATACACCCTTCAAGTTAATTAACTCCAGAAGTAGTTGATGATGTACCCTCAAAGCTAGTCAACCCTAAAATTAGTTAACGACGTATCCTTCAAGCTAATTAATCCTAGAAGTAGTTGACCATATGCCCTTCAAGCTAGTCAACCCAAGAAGTAGTTGACTATATGTCCTTCAAGCTAGTCAACCCCAGAATCAGTTAATCACGCATCCTTCAAGGCAGTCAACCCCATAAATAGTTGACAATGTGTCCTTCAAGTTAGTCAACCCTAGAAGCAATTAACAATATGCTTTTCAAGCTAGTCAACCCTATAAGTAGTTGACGATGCTTTCTTCAAGTTAATCAACCTTAGAAGCAGTTGACAATGTGTCTTTCAAATTAGTCAATCCCAAAAGTAGTTAATGATGTGCCATTTATGCTAGTCGGTTTGAGAAATAGTTAACGATGTGCCCTTCAAGCTAGTCAATATAGAAATAGTTGATGATACAACCTTCAATCTAGTCAACCCTAAAAGCAAGTAATGACACATCCTCTGAGCTAATCAATCCTAGAAGCAATTAACTATGCACTTTCAAATCCCATTAGGGTTTACTGATATAAGCCAAGACAGTCAACCTCACCTATAAGCATGTTATTAACATCCACCAAAGACTGAGTTGAGATCCATCGAATTCAAACATCATATGGTCCAGTGCATGAGGGTGGGACAAAAGTGCATACTAAAGCTCCTTTCTCATTTCCTATATTTTCTTTGTTTTCATTATTCTTTTACTTTCCATAATTTTATTTTAATATTTTTTTGTAAAGTAAGGGCATACTCTTACTTAAGTCATGTATTATTTCTCAAAACAATCAATATCATGATTTTTTTCTTTTCTTTTATACTTCTATTTTATTAGTTAAGTTTCTTACTTTAGAAGCTTTCTGATAATTATTGAGATAATTAACAATAGGGGTTTGTGCCTATTGGAAGTTAATATTTATATAACACCTGATAATGCATTTTAAAGTAAAACAAACTCTAATTTAAAATTCGGGGTCGCTCTCGAGGTCTCTACTACTCTGGACTGTCAAAATTGATCCCGCAGCTACTCCTTAGATGTATGAGTCATCATGCGATAAGAGGCAATGAGCTCTGATGATTGTCCTTGAGAGTGTTTATGCTCTTTGATTTGTTTCTAGGGTGGGAGATGTAGATGATCATTCTAGTCTTAAGAAGGACTGGTAGGTAATTTTTTGCCACTCCTATAGAGTCTTTTATGTGGCTTTGCCTTTTTTGCTATCACTTTTTCTACCTTCTTAATTTCTTCACAGAGCATGATAGTCGTATTGACATGCTTTCCACGTGGATAGCCATAGCCTATATGCATTCTTTCAACACATGCATTTACCCCCTGACAAGCTTCATATTAGTTATAGCTAATTCTTTCATAGTATTTAGCTATAGTTAAGCATGCCATAATCGCATTCACGAGTGAACCATTCTCTGATATAGTTGCCTTAGATACAAACTTTAGGAGGGCTCACGGGATCTTTCATTTAATTAGTGATATTCTTAATGAACTTATTTGCTTCTTTTGTCTTGTGCTCTAAACTTCATCATCATTAGAATGATGAGATGACTTTTGTGATTGGCTTGATTGTAAACTTTCAACTATAAAAAGGCAGTGTACATTGTCATTGGAAGTTTATCTTCTACATTCCTAGTGTCAAAGCCTCTAAGAAAAGCTCAGAGTTCCTTCAGGAGGAATGCCTCAAGAGCTACCTAACTCCTCTATCCTTTCACATATTTCACCAGGGCATCAATATATTCCTAGATGGCTAATTTCTTGACGGTGTATTTATCTGGTTGAACCAATTTGTTCTTCTTATTTTTGTTTCTTGTCTTCTTGATATTTTGAGCAAGCAAGGAGGCTTATTTTGATGAAGCCTTCAATATCACTATCCTAGGCTTTCAAAGTTCTTAGCCATCTTCTTTATCAGCATTTTTAGGCGTTTAGAAATGTAAATTTTCCACAGGTGCTCTTGTTTAGGTATATATTGTGCTTCTTCCCAAAAAAGGAGTCCAACAAGTAGCTTATGTATTTCAAACATAGTGATATGATTGATGTATTCGGCAGACATATCAAATAAGGCTAATTTTGAGAGAGTTAGCTTACACTCTTGGTATTATTTTTTGATCTAGTCTTTGATCACAAAGCATTCTTTAATGGTATGACCCAAAACTTTATGGTAACGATAATAGTTTGGGTGATTCGTTTTATTTACCTCACTTGGCCTTTTGAACTATGACAACTAGAGACCTAACTTCAAGGTATCTTGTAAGATTTTGCCCACTCTCTCTCTTTTGAAAGAGTTTTTTTTTTCTTGAGTTTCTATTGGAAATTGTTGAGTGATTCTATTTTTCCATCTCCTCTAAGGATTGGTAACTTTTGAGAATTACCTCCATTTGTGGCAGAACTTATAGTTTTCTTCTACTCACTTGCTATGAATGTCGCCCTTATATTTTTTGGAGGGTTTACTGTGCCTTGCCTTATCCTTCTCTAATTTAGAATTTTATGGACCAAGTAAGGCTAGTGGGCTGATCCTTTTCAACTTATTGACTTGTGTAATGAAGTCTTGGAAGGTGTAGAAAGAGGAGACGCTTAAATAGGGTGTCATCCAATCCTTCTTTATATTCTCGAGGACTAAATTCATGGCCCCAAACTGGCTTATAGGTTGCTTACACCTGATATTGAGATTTCTCCACTTTGTAATGTAATCCAATATTGATTCATTGTCACATTTTGGTGTCGAGAAAAAATTTTTAATAGTCACCATGTCTCTGATCCATCCAAATCTATTTCAAAAAACCTCCTTTATTTGCAACCATATTTGCATAGATTTTGATTGTAGATTGGAATACCACTCGAATACTACCCCCATTAAACTTGTTGAAAATTGGTGGAGTAAAGAAGGGTTGTTACTTAAATCCCCATATGAAATCACGAAGTGAGCTATATGTTGTTTTGGGTTACTCATGTCATTAAATTATTTGAAGTTAGGCACTATGTAGCCCCTAGGGTATGACACTCAGTCATGATGACTAGGGTATGACTTGTTGGCATCATTTATTATACTTGTGTTACCTCCTTGCCTTAGTTGCACAGCCACCATTCATTACACTTGTTGTTGTATGTATACTAATAGCTCCATGTTATCAGGAATACCTGAGATCAAAGATTGGGTATTCCTTGCTGGCGAGAAAGGTGCTTGTGAAGGTCTTGCTTTTTTATGGATCTCATCTACGAGAGGGGCATATCGTCTACCACTTCTGCAGCTTCTTAAGGTGATTGTTAAGAATGCTCAAACTTGTGAAGCTTTTGTCTCATTTGCATCATCATCTCCATTAACTCCATGATCTTCTCTTGAGCTTCATCTTTCTTTTTATCTTGTTGTGTCAAGTATTATTGCAGTGCTTCTATAGTCATTTCCCCACTATAGCTTTAAGTTATGACCATAGCTTCTATTAGAATATGATAATCCATGTTTTGGGAGTTCGGTCTAGTCTTGTTGTGTTTTGGAGCAAGGCCAACTTCTCCCATTAGGTGGGTTGTCTCATTCAAAAGCTTTCTTATGGAACGACTAGTTACCCCTTCCCTTTGGCATAGTAACAAGTATTGATCTTCAAGGGCTTTCTCTTCCTACACCTCCTTGTTCGTAAGCCTTGTTTATACGACTTTTCGGTGCTTGGCCAGTTAGGGTGTGGGCTCATAATCCCTTCTAACATCATAATGAGAAATGACTATGATAGTATGAACGATTTCCCTTTTAGGGATATCAAGTTGTGTTATAGTATTATGATGGCTCTTATTGTTTTGCTTGGTTATTCACCTTTAGCTACAATCTTGAGATAAGACTGTGTCCCCTTTGTCTTACTTTGTTAGAGTGGCAGGCTTTCCAAGTCAGCTGAAAATTCCAACAACCATTCCTTTGCTTGTGACAGCTAGGATGGGTTCTTCTTTGTCCATGCATGTGTTTGGACCTACTTTAGGGCAAAGGCAATTGAAGATTGAGACTTGCCTTGTGCCTAGCCTCTGGAAGACCATTGCATTTGATGGTTGAGGCACAATTTCTAGTTCTTCATCAGATTGACCTTTCTCATGGGGAATAATAATATTAGACCTCTTTCCCTTTGATAAAAGGCAAGAAGTTGATTTGTCTTGTTCGGCAACAACATTGGTTGTTGAGCTCATAGGTGCTCTCTTGAATTGAATGACTCTAGAGATGGTTCTAAACATGATTTAAGCTTTGACTACTCCTACGAGGATTATCGACTGAGGTAAAAGTACAATCGATCTCTCCTTTAGGATGATAATATAGGTTGGGGCGGGGATGCTTTTTGTTAATACCATGTGATGTTTTCTTTTGCAAAAGAGAATATAATTGATTAGTCTTTAATTATAATTATACCTTATCAATGTTTTCATTGTTTAGCTAGGTTTGTACACTTGGAGGAGGAGTCAAGTCCCAATGGATATGCCAAAATTTGTGGGATCATGATTGGCAGCTCAAAATAGCAGAGACCCTAGAGAGTGACCTCAATACACAAATCAAAATATATATAATTTAAGTATACAAATAGGTATTATGGAAATATTGAATTTTAATAGGTGCAAGCCCTGTTGTCAATTACCTTGACAATTATTGGAAACATCCTAAAGTGAGAAACTAAGCTACTAAAATCAGAAACACAAAAAAAAGAAAAAAAAAAGTATGGTATTGATTGATTTAAAAAATGGTATATAGCTTAAATAAGGGGATGCCCTCACTTTACAATGAATTTTATTATCATGAAAAATGTGAAAAATAAGAAAAGAGAAAGTGAGGAAGAAGCTTTAATGTGCACTACTGCCTCACTTCTGTGCATGTTGGACCATGTGGAGTTTGGCTCAAACGGGTCTTGATCTGATCTTTGGCAGATGTTGATAACTTGATTTGATGATGTCATCCAGTAGTATATAAAGAGATGAAAAGAGGATAGGCTTGAAGTGTGACCAATGGACTAAAGCATTGGCGATTAACTCTTTTTGATGGCATTACTGATAGCTTATTAGGTTAGGCCTAAGTATAGCCTATAGCTTTAGGCATCGGTGTTTAACTGTTTTTGATAGTGTTACTGATAGCTTATTGGGTTTAGCTTAAAGTATGGCCGATAGTTTTGGGCATTGGCAACTAGCTTCTTTTGATGGCATTATTGATCACTTGTCAAGTTTAGCTTTAAAGGGCACATTATCAACATCTTTTGGGGGTTGATTAGCTTCAAAGTGTGCATAACCAATGATTTCTGGGGTTGGCTAGCTTGAACATGTATCATCAACTACTTCTAAGGGTTGATAGCTTGAGGGGCATGTCATCAACCATTTCGGGGGTTGACTAGCTTGAAGGGGTGTGTCATCAACTATTTTTGGTGGTTGACTAGGTTGAGGGGTGGCTGATAGCTTTGAGTGTATTATCGGTTGACCTTGTTTGGACAAGGCATTCTAGCTAACTAACTAAAGGAGTTCAAAACTATCTTTTATCCTATTTAATTTGAAGGAATGATCAATGGCTTTGGCTTATGCTAATCATTCTCAATTTGGTGATTGATAGCCTTTCTTGACTTGTCATCGATCAGGTGTAAAGTATCATTGATGGTTTTGAGCTTGTCATCGATTGGCTTCATTTGATCTTTATATTCCACTTCAGGTTGCGTTTCCATTGGATCCTTAATGGATTATACCTAGTGGGCTCAGTAATTGACTGCCTTCCTTAGCTTGTCATTGATTACGTCTGAAGTATTACTGATGGTTTTCATAGCACACCCAATGGGACTCAATAATCAACTATCTTTCTTGGTTTGCTGTCAATTGGGTCTGAGGTATTGTTAATAGCTTTTTTTGGCACACTTAATAGGACTCAATTTGACTCAGTTTAGTTTTGTTCAAACTTTCTATGGTTTAACTTAGGCTGATATCATCTCCCACTACTTATAGATTTGGACATAGCACTAGAGTATTGCCAAAGGATTTCATAGCGAGTCCAGTGGGACTCATTTTTTGTCTAGGTTTTGACCCATTTTGAATTTGAGATGCTTTCGATGGCTTTGGTGGCAAACTTGGTTGGACTCAATCTAACTCATTCGAATTTCTTTAGGTCGAACTTAAACTGGTTGAAGCTAGGCTAAGCCCAATTGAGTTTGGCGAACTTGAATTGGCCCAATTGGGATTTGGTTCTATCCAATTAGGTTTGGGTTCAAATCTAAATTTGGCCTATTTGGAACTTGGTTTGAACTTAACTTGGATTCATTTTGACTTGACCCAAATGTGATATGATTCACTCAGGATTTGATTTGAATTTGTTTTATTGTAGTTTGAATGTTGGTTAACTTGATTGAAGTCTAATTTGAACTTATTTCTTCTTCTGGGCTAGCATGGCTTGATCTTGAATTGATCTAGGTTGGGATCAATTGAAACTTGACATGATTTGGACTAGTTTCCGAATCCAAGTTATTAATTTTCTGCCTAAAATAGATGACCAATTGGACTACCAATTGACCAATTGTGAAAGTATCATTTGCCACTTCAATGTGAGCCCAAGGCTAGCTTATAGACATTCGGCAAGTCCAAGGACTAACCTATAGTATAAATAAATGCAACTTTGAAGGCTAGCCTATAAACATTTGGTGAGCCCAGGGTTGCCTTATAGTCCAAATGAATGTGAGCTCGATGGCTAGCTTATAAATGTCGACAAGTCCACAGACTGGTCTATAGTCCAAATGAATGCAAGTTTAGAGGCTAGCTTATAGACATTCGATGAGCCCTAGAGCTAGCCCATAGTCCACACTAATGTGAGCCCGATAGTTGATTTATAGACATTTGGCGAGACTGAGTGTTGGCCTATAGTCCGAGTGATTGCGAGCCCGAAGGCTAGCTTATAGACATTTAAGAGAGCCCAAGGGGCTGGCCTATGGTCCAATTATGAGTTTTTTTATAGTTGTTTTCTTGTTCAAGTTCAAGTGAACTCTTGTCATCGTCTGTCCTTTGTCTTAAAAGAAGTTTATGGTGGGCTTCAAGATTTGAGTCTCCTTGCAAGGGGTGGCACCTCGGAACACAAAGGGAGCAGCTACAGGTTGCTACGGTGGTGATTGAATCCATCAATATATAAGGGACCACAAGTGGCCATGATGGTGATGAATTCTATCGATGTGCAAGGGACTGCATGTGGCTGCAGTAGTGATGGAGTTCACCAATGTGAAAAGGACTGCGGGGTGGCTATAGTGGTGATAGAGTTGTTAATGTGAGAAGGACCATGCGTGGCCATGGTGGTGATAGAGTTCATCGATATAGAAAGAAGTGCAGGTGACCACAGTGGTGATAGAGTTTATTGGTATGGAAAGGACTATGGATGGTCACAGTGGTATTGGGGTCTATCGATGTGCAAAACTACAAATGGCTGTAGTGTTGATGGGCAAAGGGAGCACCTATTGTTACGCTTGGGCACCAATTCCCTCAAGTTTGGATGGCTAAACCGAGCAGCAAAGTATTCCTTGAAGTGGCGGCCAGAGCATGACACAAGGGCAGAAGCATGGGGCAGCAATGAACGCAAAATTCTTACCGAAAGCAAGAGGGAAGGAAAAAATAGAAAAAAAGAAAAGATAAAAATGGGGAGAAGTCTTACATTTCTTTGATTTCTTGACAACACCCCCTTGGTTTCCTTCTTGAAAGCAAGATCTCCTTTCTCTCATAATTTATCTAGAGTTTCTCCTTTAACTTGCATAGAATTTCTCTAAAATCAAATGTTAATTCTTATTAATTAGTGTTCCCTAGTCTTCTTTTTATAGGGTTGAGAGAATCTTCAATTTAAGTCATTAATTGATTTGATTTCGAGATTTGATGGATATCATAACCTTATATTTGAATCTCAGATTGATATATTTTAAGATTACAACTTTATTTTTTGATTCTTGAAGGATTTGGAGAAATTCTATTTACATTTTGCAAAATCGCACCCGAACAGGACTAACAATTAAGAAACCGATCATCTGACTGGGTATAGACATGCTCAGCCTATGAGGTTTGAGTGCTCAAATCTCTCAGGTTTGATCGTCTACACACGATTCGATTTAGACCCAATTTTCTAGCCTTTTCTATTTCAAATTGGACCCCACTCATCATGAATTGAGCTCAAATTTCAGCGCTAATTCTTGTCAAACTTGAAGTTAAAATTTGGGTTGCAAAAATTACTTAAACATGGACCAAGTCCATCTAAACATAACATAAATCTATTCTAGGTCACCCTAGCAAGATATCTGCAGTAAACCTAAATGTTTACTAAGGTTATTAAGTTGCCCTATGTCATGTATAGTAGTTCGTCATATTGAATCATCATGCATGAGATCTAAATAAAACAATATTTTGTTTTGTGCTAAAACTTAGAGGCATCAGAAAAGAGAGACATAACTAATTTGGTGTGTTCAGTGGAGGAGACCTAGGGTGAGACAAGGGGGCTAGGAAGTGATGTAAGAGCCACAACAGATGTCATCACAACTAGTACAACAAATGTTGGAATTGTGATTATTGGTGTTATGGTGGTGTCAACCACGACAACACTGGGTGGTGTAGTCTTTTCTAGTGTTTAGGTAGCATTTCGAGTGGTCAAAGATGGAGCAATTAGATGCTAAAAGAAGAGAAGGTTGGCAAGAGCTTTAGAGAAGAGGGAATGGCTAAAAATAAGAGAAGAAGATGGCTCGATCTTTTATAGGCTGCTCATCTATCAGATGCCCCACCACATGGTGAAATATGAGCCATAGATGGTTAAGGGGCAGAAATCTACATCTACCATCCAAATCTCGATGAGCACATGTTGTTTGCCAAAATTTTTAGAGATCAGCTTGACACCGAAAATCATAAAGCCCACACATCACCTTAGATTAGTCTCCTTAGGGCTTGAGCTGATGGTTCAAAGCCATTGCCTCAAAAACAAGTGCCTAATGATTTTGCATTATTTGACAAGTCAATGGCTCATTTTCCAAAGCATCAAATGGTTGACAAGGCATGCTTAGTTTGGTGGAGTTAAGATAACTCTATGTCCAGAGTTAAGAAAGGCCAACTCTTACAGTTAGCGATGTTGATGATACATTGAACTTCTTACCAACTTAGATAGCCAAGGCTGTTCATGCAAGCCAAATCATTAGTCAAAGCTAACTAAATAACAATTTCAGATCCAATCCCTAAATTGATAGAGGCTCAGTGGATTTGTGGCAAGCAGCGACAAGGCAATACACTGGACTTGAGCTCTTTAGTATACATGTAATAAGTTCAAGTTAACTTAGGAGATCATACATATTTTTAACTTGAGAGTCAATCTCAATTATTTAATCCATTGCTAAGATAATGGTACAAAATCTGATGAGTATCTTAGCTAAGTTTAAGAGATCTAATTTGTCAGGCTAACCAAGTTCTCCTTAAATAGACAAATGCATAATGAAAATAGGACTAATGTCTAATTCTCTTCTCTTCTATTTTTAATTAATGGTAATTGACTTATGTGTTAGAGCGGTCATTGTTGGTAAACTCTCAATAGTCTTTATGATTCTCATCTTTTGCATATTAACGAAATAGATCGGCCTAATGGATCAAAGTCTTAAAAAATCTCTTAGAGCAAATTGACGATGAACCACGCTTTATCAACACCTACCATTGATTCATGTAAAATACAAATGTAAGACAAAAACTAAAAATTATTTTCAAAAGACAAGAGAAGTAAAACACCTAAAAAGAAATTGTATGGGACGTAATAAGTTGCATGGATCTATTAGTGTGATACAACTTCAAGTATGAACAACATGGCAATAGCAAACTATGGATCTATTTCCTTCCAAGTTTGTAAATAATGCTATAACTTAGTCAGCGAAAACAATAGTTTAGATATAAAAATTCTAACACAAAGCAAGTCAAAATCAAGAAACATGATGATCACTTTCTTGGGGTTGAATTGCATAATAGTTTGTTTTACAAAAAAATTATAAGTCGGTAGATAATAAAAAAGAGATGGAGAATTTAATATGATTAATCATAAAAATGCAGAATAGTTTTGCAGCAATTCTCAAGCTTTATTTATAATGAAAGCTTAAAAGTTTGTATGATCTAAATGTCAAATCGCATACTTTTCACTTTTGTTATTCAAAAGTTTATCTCGCCCCCGCAAATATGAAATTTTTTTTATGAGAGCCAAGTATTTACACATAAGAGATTAGAGGTTATTTCAAAACTGAGCATACTTCTATATTGTAAATAAAAGTTCACATGAAAATAAAAAAAAATTTCTGATGAATTTATAATACTCAATAATGACAGTATATTCAAAATGGCAGCCTTCTATTTTTATCAAAGTGGCACTAACCACAAAATCACCGTCAACAATACTATAACGCAGCAAGGTACAAGCCAAAATTAAAGTAAAAAAGAGAAGAAATCATAAGAAGATGAAACATGAAGAAAAAAAAAATCTAAATACAAATACTTACGCTAGAATCAAACGAGTCAACAAAAGCCCTAGAGCTAAAACAACAGGTTCTGACGGAAATAGCCGGCAAATGAGAACAACGCAGAGAAGGCAATAGAAGGGAGAAGAAGGCTACAAAAAGTTTGACTGTTGGAGAGAGAGAGCCCGTGGAGGTCGACAAAAGAAAGAGGATTGTGATTAGAATAGAGGGAGACCAAGGCAGACAAAGCAAGAGTCAGGATGGGAAAATTGGGGACAAGGTTGTTGGAGATATCACACAGACAGGATGGACGTCGTCAACATCAGGATGAAGATGTTTTGACCGTTAAAAATCAGGCCCGGTTTTGAAAGAGATGAGCGGAACAACTAAGAGAACAATATCAGAAATTAATCAGCGCAGTCAACGTCATACAGCAAAGAAGGGCTAAAACGAAAATATTGAAAACAGTACGGACTAAAATGAAAAAAATTGAAACTTGGGCTAATCAGATAAAAATATTTCTTTGAAGGTACAAAAATATTTTTCATTAATAATACCATAAAATATGTAAATTATGATCCTTTAAATGCCATAAATATCTTACGATAATATTCCAAAATTTTATAAAATTACGCCAAGGTCGAAGTCCATAGAGTAACTCTAGTCAACCATTTCAACAGATTGACTCTTCTGTTTTTGCATGTTCGAAATTGGTGCTCAAACACATTGGTAAATAATAAAATCCTCTCCGTGGAAAGGAACTAGCAACGGGTGTGTAAACCAAAACCTTGTGGAGGTTTGGGTATTACTGAAATTGAAAATTTCAACAACGCTCTTCTATGAAGCTTTCTTTGCTGGTAGTGGTGCAGATTCTTTCATCATTCAGATCCATTGTGGGCTAATATTGTGAGAAGCAATTATTTTAGGACTTACAGTACCTAACCTTTGATCGGAAACCGAGAAGGGCTTCTCATTTCTGGAAAGGGGTTCTTTCCATTAAAGATATTTTCAGAACTTACATTTATGGAAATCTGGAAATGGAAGAGAAATCAAATTATGGCTGGACCTATGGTTATATGATTATCCCGATTGTCTCATTCTTCTCATCCTTCTCATCCTTCTTTGCTAATGGCATGAACTCTCAATATGTCTTTAATGCTTGCTGCAAACTTAGTGATTCTTTACGACTTATGGTACACCAGAAGCAATAGATTTGTGGTTAGAATGTAATAGGTTGATACGCGTCTCCTTTTTGGAATTTACCACCAATAATAGTATGTTATTTGACATTTTAGGAAATAACTAAAATAATAATAATAATAAATCTTTAATTTAACAGATTTTATCGCTAAATTTTATAAAAAAAAAATTTTAAAGAGTACACTTTTAATAGAGAAGAATTTTTTTTCCTAAAAAGATATTTTGATTAACTTACTATAATTATTTTTTCATTACAAAAAAACATATATTAAAAGGTACATACACATCTATTTATACGGACCTATTCAAATATTTCAGCTATGACAAACCAATTGAAGACTAATTACCTTAACAAAGAACTCATTGTGGTCGCCCTTTTATAGGTTTGCTCAATGGGTTTTGGTTTTGTCTCATGCTATACATTGGCCTCGATCCGCTTGCTTGGATTCACCAAGGCTTGCACATGGTTGAGAATTGTGCACCTGATCTATTGAGTGTATGATGTTTCGAGGAGGTGTTGTGGGGATTCTCTTCATTAGAGAGGCATACTTCCCCTAATAGTTTTTGCCTTGCTTTCGTGTATCTAGACAAGAAAAAAATGTAACCCTATAAGATTCTTGATCTAGAATCATGTTAAAAGGACAAAGAAAATAAAAGAGAGAATTAGAGGAAATTTATCCGTTGCTATGCCATGAGAGAACTCGAAGTTTCCTCCCTAACCCCTATAGATTACTTAAAGGTAAAGAACTTGTTATGTCCATCTGGTTTTGAGTTAGAGTCTACGAGTTTCTTTTGGTCCTTTTCAGCCAATTTCAACCTACACAAAAAAGAAAAATACTACTCATTCAGTTATGACCAGAAGAGGATGCTCTAACACTTAAGTCAATAAGTCATCCTTGCTTGATTCTTTTGCTCTCAGGGGAGTTAGAATTTCTTGTGGAATGATATGTGGGAATTAAACTTCCTAAGGAATGATAAGGAATTTGGAACCCCTTATCAAGAGGCTTTTGGCCCTCTTATATTAGGCTTTGTGAGTAACTTGACTATGCCCGTTTGAGTGACTCTACCATAAATGGTGTGTGAGTTAATTGAGCATTTTGAAAATTCTACTTGGAGTTTTATACCATGATTTGATGGAATTTTGTCATATAATGGGAGGTGGAGCAGGTGTAGTAGTTGGCTTAAGTGGCACAAGAAGTTGGTGGTGCAAGTGGTTAGGTGTCATGAGTGTTTGTCTCTTAGAGGCGCCATTGAGATTATTTTCCATAGGAACAGAGAGAGCATATAGAGTTTACCAACAGTTTGTTATACACATGTCATAGACATACAATGGGCAAGCTATAGAGCCTGTCTCTCAATGGCTGGGCTGTGAAGTCCATTCTCGTGAAGCTCATCTTCTAATAGCTAGACTGTGAAGTCCGTTCTTTAGTGGCCAGGTTGTGAAACTCATTTTCTAATAGCCAGACTGTGAGGCCACTAAATTATGAAACTTAGTCCTTCAAAACATTATTGGAATTGTGTGCAGTGATAAGCTTGGTGGTTTTAGTTTCAACTCAATCCTCTTTTTGAATTGTCTTGGGGCCTAGCTTTTATTTGCATTATTTTTTGACACATTATGACTTCCCAAGCCCTTCATTTGATTCTAAGCTAATTGAACTCAAGGGCTTGTTTTGAACATTACTCTTAATGGCTATTTTCACTGGTGAACATGTTGTCTTTGGGAACCAAAAACACCATATTCTTGATGGCTTTCCATTCAATATTCTGGTGGCCTTTGCAGCACTTCAAATTTTAGGACGTTTCTTTGAACATCATTTCTGCCTGTTGGTTTTTTGAGACGCGACTTTTCATCAACAATTGATTTCAGCCTCTTAAGCTGTCTATCCGTGGCTATATAAGGAGTGGAAATAAGGCATCTTCCATCAACTTTTGGAGATCTTGTTTCTTTTCCTATATTATGTTGCAGTTATGCCTTCTTTGCTCATCATTGGCAACTATGCGTTCTTTCTCATTGATGTCACTTAGTAAGTTGATCATCGTGGCTTGATGCTCTCAAGGGCAGCATATATTTATGAAATTTTGTGCAAAGATTTGTAACCCCACTTCCATTCACGAGGAGAATCCTCATATGTCGGGATTGCTATAAAATATTCCAAATAAGAAGGAACTTTCCAACGGTGCTTTGGTTGCACTCTATGTGCTAAGTTTCAGGGGAAGGTAGGTGTTGCTTACCCATTCCTTGCCCTTTGAATCGTGCCACTAAACTAGCCTTCTTTTTGGCTGATCACAATTTTGTGATGCTATCTAAAGGATGTCCAGACACCTTTTGGCCTGCATGGAGGAGGGCTCTCAAGCCAAGTTGGGTCAATGCTCTTTATTGTAAGAATTGGACAGCTACAACTAGGAGGTGTCAAAATTGCAAAGGATGCTTCAAGCCACCCATGCCGAGCTCTCTGAAAATAGGGAAAGACCAAGCTTCTTTCTAGGCAAGCACGGCTCGAGACCTTGCTCGAAGGGAATGAGACATAGACGTGGAATAATTTTGTTCTATTGATGAGTTTCGAACCTTGTTAGAGCAAGCTCAGGAAGATGGGGTCATCGAGGGAAGGCGACTCCTAGCTAAGAACAGGTCAGTCTCGTTCTTGCAAGGGTATGCCTACTGTACGGTTGATGTGCTCTACCATCTAAGTGGTCATATGATCAACACTAAGCAGCTCTTTGTTGAGATTGTGGAGGAGACTGTGGTTCAGCAATGGCTGAAATCCTATCTTACCACAGCCTGAGGCATGATGTTTCTTTGGGACCCCTTCAATCTCACCGTAGCTCCTCTCTCTCTGTCTCTCTCTCAATTGCCTCTGTCTACTTCTCTAGCACCATCTTGGATTACTTCATCTCTTTCTACTTCCTTGATAGCTCTATGCCTCTAAGATTCCCCCATTGTAGGCTACTACATGGGGGAGAGCTTTTGCACTGCTAAGGACCGAGTTGTGGAGGATGAACTACTATAGCCTTGAGGGGCCCTACTATACTTGTCATGCCGCAAGAGCTCGACTCTAATTTATACTTTTTTTGAATGAGTAAGCAAATTAATTTTCTTACATCCCTCTCTCTCTCTCGTGCTGAAGTGAAATAAATGACTACTTTTCCCCATTCAATGTGCCTTAAGAACCTTGTTCCTTGCAAGCTTCATGCCTTGATGAATATGAGATATCAACCATTCTTTTCCGGGGGTGGAGCGATGTCATGCTGCCATCCCTTTCAAAAAAACTAACCCTAGTAGTGCTCCAGCTAGGTGGTGTCACATCCCACCCATATTAATTATCATAGCAGGGGTGAATGCCTTTGGCATCAATCTCAAGACAAGCTAGGCTTGATATTGGTTGTTGGTTAGTAATGGCTACATGTTCTTGGTGCTGATCTCAAGGTGGGCAAACTTGGATCTTGCCATCAGCTTCCTCTTTATAAGCAGGGAGGTTGGGGTTTGGGGGGGGGGGGGGGGGGGGGGCGCACTCTTCTCCTCGATGCCTTGTTTGCTCTTCAAAATCAGGTTAGTTTCCATCTGCCACTTATTCCTCCATCTCCCTTACTGATGGCTTGTTGCTCTTTACTTCCTCTTTCAATCTTCTTTTCTGTGCCCTTTTAGGATGTCAAGTTTCCCTCTTTAGCCTTGTCCTTTGGATCCAATGCTTCTTCAAAGGTTTCGACTTTATTTTTTGAGTTTTACTCATTCTAATGGCTGCCTTACTATTGCTAGGTTTTGGTAGGAGCTCAAGCTCAACTTTCTCGGGTTATGATGAGGAGAGTCACTCTTATCTCCCCAACTAAGGTTCGGGGTTGGGATTCAGGTAGCAACCACGGTGGGCCATCTTCCAACCCCAAGTGGGAGTTTAAACCTCCCTAGGAGTGGCCTCTTGTGCCCCACCCTCTCTCATGCATTCTCATTTGGTTGACCCAGCAGACCAAGTTCGATATGCAAATCAGCCATCTCACCTCCCAAACCACCTTGAAATAGCTAATTTCCCTAAGGATCCTAGTGTGATGGATGCACCACAAGGTTTTCCTTTCTACCATGACACTTTCTAGATCCAATTTAAGTTTGGACTCTAGTTTCCTTTCTACTCATTCCTCCAACACCTTTTCCAAGATTATGAGCTGCCTCTATTGTTAGTGACACTAAACATAATGGCGGCAATCTTTGCTTTATGGGTATATTATATGGCTACGAGGGAACCCCTTCAGTGAATATGTTTAAGGCTACTCATAGAATTTGCTGAATCAAGGACCATGATGGATATTGGTGCATATTCCCTCACACGGGCCAGAGGTTTTCTCTTGGAAACCCTTCTTCCATTCATATTTGGAAGGAACACTATGTAAGATTTTTTTGCTCTGTTGATCTGGGACTACCCCTGAGAATTGAAGGGTCTTCCAATTGTGACAAGTGCCCTAAAATCTTTGATTGTGAAGCCAAAATTTTGGAGATCTAGGCCAGGTTGGCCCTCCCTAGTGAAAGGAGTGCTCCTTAGTGGAGTTTCAAGAAGTGCCTGTGCAAGTATGGGCTCAATGTAGCTTAGAACTCTGGTGAGTGGCATATCCCGAACTGTCATATTTGCATGCCCCCAATGTTTATTTGCCAATAATGATTTGCTTTTTCTACAAGAGGCAATGAAGCTTGGCATATCAACCACACTCTAGGGAGTAGACTTCCTCTTCTAGCTTCCTCTAAGTGAATAATAAGAAAAGAAATCTCCTCCCACTCCCCCATTCTCAAGAAGATATGATCCTTGATTCTAGATCAGGTGGTTAAGGCCGCTTAACTTTCTTCCTCTCAACTATAGAGGGAGAAAGGGAAGAGGGGCATTGTACTTCTATCTCGTCTATTGCCAATTGAAGCAGTGCTCTCACTATCCTCCCTGTCCCTGAGCCTATCCGAAAATATGTTCCTATGGCACTACTCTCCCTTGCAACTAAGGGGGGCATGACACCTCCACTAGAGCATCACTCCCCTCTGGGGCTTAGTTGACTTGCCCAAGTGTTATGCATCCAATGCAGGTGCCTCTCAATAGCTACTTCAATCTCTGAACTATTGAGTTCATCTAGTATTCTGAGGGTAAGGCAATCATTGGCCTTCATTCCTTCATCTCTTTTTCCTTTTTCATTCCTTTTGGACCACTACAGTTTGCCGCAATTAACAATGAGACTCTTAGGTGGCTAGGAGCCACCATGGATTTTGTTAAGAAGTCCTAGATTATGCTCAGTGCTAGAGCTTAGGAGGTGACCTAGCTCAAAGGGGAGTTTCCTCGAGCTCAGAACTTGCTCAAAGATACCAAATAAGAGGCCTCTAATGTGATTCAAAGGGCCAAGAGGGTTGAGAAGGAGGTAGAGCTCTCTAAAGGCCAAGTTGTAGTCTCCAAAGAGAAGACTAAGGTGATGGAAGAGGCTTACGATCAGGTAGTAGGCAGAATCTAAACTTCTTGTAAGGAGGCTACAGAGGAGTTCAAGGACTCTGATGAATACAAAGATGAACTCACCAATAGCAGTGTCGATGGACTTTTTGATGGCTATTTGTATTGTCAATACGATATCCTTGGTAGCGTAAGGACCCTTTTGAAGATTTGTTCCTTTGGTCCATCGACCTTTAGCTGCTAAAGGAGTGTTGTCATTGCTATCAATATGATGCTAGTTGCCTCCCTCTATCCCACCTTAGCCCTAAAGATTGGCCTTTTGGTCTGAGGTACCACCTCTGCCTGAAGATGGGGAGGTTGGTCCTTTGATGGGCCCTACCTAGCTTCTTGAGAGGCATATATGCTAGGTGATTTTGTAATCTTCTACTCTTATTGATGTAATGGAGGTTTCTCTCTCCTTCATTGCTTTCTAATGAAAACTTCTTTTTTCTACAATATGAGTATTTCATCTTAAATGTAATTTAAAGGAGAAGACTTTAGTCATACCTTTCTTTATTTGAGATGACTCATCAAGTCATTATATTGGAGGGTTGTCCCTTAAATTTACGCCCATGCCCTAATCAACACTACAAGAAGTAGTCCTCTACGTAGGGTTCATGGCTTTCATTATTTGAGGAAGCCTTTTGGGTTGGTTAATTGGAGTACTTTACCCCAGAGTGATGATTATGTCTAGGTCATCAATATGGGAGGTGATCCTCCTTGCCAGGTTCAGAGCTTATAATATTTCAATGAAGAGAAATGGACTACTTTTAATGAAAGCTTTTATTTTCTACAGTGTGATTATTCAATATTGAAATATAACTAGAATACGAAGGTCCTAATCATACCTCCTTTTGTTTGGGTGGCTCATTGGGCCATTAGATCCAAGGGCTTCATCTTGGAGTGTTGTTCATATCCTGACTATGATATGGGAGAATGATCTTTCTCATTGGATTTGAGACCCATGTTGTTTCACCAAATAGGGAATGACTGCTTTTAGCCTTTATTTTTGGCCATTAGTTTACGTTCCTTCATAATCTTTTGTTTGTAAGGGCACCTAGGTGCTTCATCAGTCAAGTGTTGAGCTTGTAATTGAACTTTGGAGTTCAAGCACGGAGCCTTTTCCCATATGATATGTCTCATCAGGCTATTTTACCTAGAAAGTCTTTAGAGGTCAAGTGCAAGAGTTTGTAACTCTTCTCCTGTAAAGAGTGGATCTTCTAACCAGATCTTCAATATTTTTTAATGGCTTCCAATAAAAGTTTTATTTTTTGGCAATTTATTGCTCTAATTTGAATGCAATTAACAAGTGGGGTTATAGGTGTACCTCTACTTGCATAGCATAGTTTGTTGGCCATTTTGGTTGGAAAGCTTTCGGAGGTTAAGCATGAGAGCTTATAATCATACTTCAATTAAAAGTGGATCTTGTAACTAGAGGCCTTTAGGGAGTTAAGTATGAGAGCTTGTAACTATACCTTTAGGGAGTCAAGCCTTTTAACTTGAGGCCTTCAGGAATCACGAATGAGAGATTGTAACCATACCTTGGTCAAGAGTGAATATCATAATCGGTCCTTTGGGGGATTAAGCATGAGAGTTTATAATCATACCTCAATCAAGAATAGATTTTATAACTGAATTATCTAGGAGTCAAGCATGAGAGTTTGCAACTATATCTTGATCAAGAGCAAATCTTGCAGTTGGACCTTCTAGAGGTCAACCATGAGATCTTGTAACTACTACGATCAAGAGCAAATCTTATAATTGAATCTTCGGAAGGTCAAGTGCTAGAGCTTGTAATCATACCTCAATTAAGAGCAGATCTTATAACCAAGTTGATAGTTACCCTTCTTGTGAAGACAAAATAAAGAAAAAAAAAAGAAAGAGCAATCATGTTTCATTAGAAAAATGATAGTACATCATTCACATGTCCAATTTGGGGTGGTGGTCTAATGGCCTTGTTTTCTCTTTGATGGTGAGGGCTTTTGTCGCTCCTTAAGTAATGTTCATTATCTATTTGTTGACCTCAAGTTCACACCATGGTTTATTTTCCACTTTCTTCTTTCCTTTGAGCTTTCTTCACTATTTGAGATGGGCAGTATTGCAATGGTGCACCATGTCTTTGTCTCCTAGTATTTCTCCAATTTTGAACTTTGTGAAAAATTGGAGGAGCATATGGTATTGGAGATCATTGCTTATAATCTATTCAAGATAGGGTGACCAATAGTTGCATTGTAAGGGGATTGGGTTCTGACCACAACAAAGTCAATAAAGAAGATAGTGCTTTCACAATCTTCTCCCATGGTCATGAGCACTCTTACCACTCTCTTGAGGTTTAAGGAGTCTCTAGTAAAGCCAGTTAATTTGCTCTAGTAAGGGCATAGTGGTTGATCACACTTTATCTTGTTGTAAGCCTAAGCAAACAGGATGCTAGTAGATACTCCCATATCCACCAATACTCTTCTTATTAGATATCCCTCTAAGATGAGGGTGACTATTAGAGCTTCATCTCAATATTCAAGGTCATTTTCTAGGGTATGATTGTCTTCAAGCTACTTTTCCTCTTGCAAGTGTTTTCCAAGCTCGGATGCACATATGAGGGTTGGGCATTTCATTGTGGTGGCAACCTTGCTCTTCTGACAGGTGTCTTCCCAAATCATAGAAAGGTAGCCCTTGATAGTTTAAGCTGGGAAAGGGGATGGTGACCTATCACTATGGCAATGGTCTTTCTTGTCCTTTATTGGATTGCCAACCTTTCTAGCTTGGTCTTGCCTTTCACTTCAGATAAACCTTGCCAAGTGGCCTTAACAGATAAGGTACTTGATTTCAAACTTCAAGTTTCAACAATCCTTTGTGTCATGGCAATAATGAGGTATCAAGCCTTCTTCGCTCATGGCAAAATGGAGGGGGATTGCACATGTAGCCCCAATCCTCGATCTATGCCAATATCTCAGTACAAAGATGGTTGAGTGGGGTGTAACTCTAGAACTCAGCTTGTGATCTTGTGGCTTGACCCTCGGCCTCTTAGGCTCAAGTAGATGTTGCTCTCTTTTCTCTTTCTTTCCTTGAGAACCATTAGCTTCCCATTGAACTGCCATTATTTCTTTCACGTCAATGTGCTTACAGATTTGTTCCATGAATTCTACTAGTGTCCATGATAGCCATCATGCCATCTTGTATGCCACTCTATTGATCTTGAGACCATTTATAGTAGTAGCTAAAATAATTGAACTATCAAGATCATTTACCTAGATTTGGGTTGTATTGAATCAGGAGAGATAGGCTCTGAGGCTCTCTCCTTCTGCCTAATAGATTGCCAATAAGGTAGAAGGGTCACGGTACCTTGGGACCAATGAGATGAACCAGTTCATGAATTTGTATTCCAAATCTACAAACCTTTCCACTAATTTTGCCGGGAGACTGGAGAACTAATCCCATGCTAGACCTCGGAAGGTGGTTTGGAATGCCTTCCATATTATAGTCTTGGTCACTCCATGAGTATTATACTATTCTTAAATGATAAAATATGGTTTAGCAGGTCTCTGGTCTTATCGTATAACTCCTAATATAGTTGTTGGAACTTGGGTTGTAAAGGTTCAGCTATAATTCAGGGGTTTATCACACTCATGGTGTTGCTTAGTGTTGGGTTGGGTTCGATTGAGCCCCATAGCTTTTTGTTCACCAGTTGGGTGATGCATCTATCTATTTCTTTGGTGCATCATCACTCCTATCTCAATAGATGAGTCATAGATTTTATCAAAGGGGTTAGTGTGAGCTTAACTCTCCTATCAAGCTAAAATTTCCAAAGCATGTTAATCTTTAGCCTAGTTAGCATGGCCTTTGGACACCTGCTAATGCAACCCATCCTCTTCTTCAGGGCCCCTTTGTGTCATGAGACTACCTAGGGGATAGTAGTTGGGTATACACACCAATGTAGCCTGGGTCTATGCTGTCACCAACTAAGTAATGGCTTGATTCTCTATCACTAGCTAGGTGAACTCGCCCTTAGAGATTGATTCTTCATTCTAGCCCCCAACTCTAATTCTAATCAGCTAGGACTTGGCTCTAGAGAGCCTATCATCATTTTGGAATGAGGATTAGTGGCATCTCCTATGGAGGTTTACTGTGATGACATCTGCTTTAAAATGCCAATTGCTACCTGCTTCCCAAGGCACTATTGTTGTGACAACATAGTTGTTGTTGGCTACATGAAGAGGGGTCTTCTAGTAAATCTCAATAAAAGTACTAATGTTATGTCTATCCAATTTTGGGTTAGAGTCTGTGAGATCTTTTTGGTCCTCTCTAGTCAATTCCAACATGTATAGAAACAAAATACTACCCACTCGATTATGATCATGGGAGAACACTCCAACACTCAAGTCAGTAGGTCGCCCTTGCTTAATCATTGTCACTCTCAAGGGAGCCAGGACTTCTTGTGGAATGATATGCAGGAATTGAACCTTTGGAGGAATGAGAAGAGAATTAGGATCCCTTGCTTGGATACTTTTGGCCTCCTTAAATTGGGTGTTGTGGGTAACTTGACCAAGTCTCTTTGAGTTACTCTATCATAATTGGTGTGTGAGTTAGCCAAAAGCCTTTGAAAACTCTACTTCGAGTTTCATACCATAATTTGGTAGGATTTTATTATGGAGTGGGAGGTGGAGCAAGTATAGCAGTTGGCTCAAGTGGCACAAGGAGTTAGTGGTATAGGTGGCACAGGCATTTATCTCCGAGGGGTGCCATTGAGGTTAACCATTATAAGGACAAAAGAAACATACAGAGTTTACCAATAGTTTATTGTACGTGTGTCATAGTCATACCATGGGCGAGCTATGAACTCTATCTCTCAATGGCCAGATTGTGTAGCCCATCTTTGGTATTAGAGCTATGGAGCTCATCCTATCATAGCCAAGGTACGGAGCTCATTCTCTGGTAGCTGAGCTGTGGAGCTCGTATTTTAATAGTTGAGATATGGAAATTATCCTCTAGTGTCCAAACTATGGAGTTTGTCTTTTGATTGTTGGATTGTAGAGCCCACCCTTTGGTGACCGAGCTATGGAGTTTATCTTCTACTAGCCAAGTTATGGGGTCCATCAAGCTATTGGACTTAGCCCTTTAGAACCTTATTGGACTTGTGTGTAGTGGTGAGACTGGTGATTTTGATTTTGGCTCAATCCTATTTTTAGTTTGTCCTGGAACCCAACTTTGATTTATCATTATTCTTTAACACATCAAAACTATATGCTAGAGAGGATGTTGATTAGGCTATGAATCTAACCTAGATATAAGATAAAATAAAGCTAAAAAGAAAGGGAATAAAAATAAGCCTAATGATGCTAGCATGACTCCTTCTCTTTCTAAAAATCAATCATAGAGTACTTTTGCCTGACTTTGAGAATTGGATGAGAATTTCTAGAGGCTTATGCATTGAGAATTCTATTTGTGTTCTCTCCTTTCTATGTCCCTTTGTTTCATGGGAATAAGGGTATTCATAAGTTAAAGGAATGAAGAAGGTGTGGGCAAGAGTTAACTAGCACCCAACTAGCTAGCGCTAGCCAGCAAGATTCGCTGTCATTTCGAGCATAGCACATGGGTGGTCATAGAGGATAGCATTAACAAACTGGCACCCTTTCCTTCAAGGACAGCAGCATGTGGGTTCCCATAGCTAGTTTCATGGCACCTAGGGCCATTAAGCTCTGGCCCACTAGGTTCTCCTAATTTTAGCCCACTTTTCTACTAACATTTCAACTCAATTTTTGATGAATTTCAAACCCATTTTTCTAAATGTTGTCTTGATGTGTCATAACTTGCAACCCCTAAAAATTATATATCTGTGAACAAGTTCACCCAATTTTGCAATGAACACTTTTAACGCCTTCTAAAAATTAAAGGAATTTTAAAGTCCAATTTTATGCAAATAGGCATCTAAAGCTCTTAGTTTCGTGAATGAGTCCCTACAAGCTATGCAATCACAACTAGAACTAGATATTGGTTCAAACACAAAAACAGGCTAATAGGGCTATTTTGGGGTTATGTGATGAGACTTTTAAGACCGAAAAGGTGATTTTATATAGTAACTAGTGAAGAGTTTGAGGATCTTTCTAGGGAACACAAGGAGGCATTATGTCAAGCGAGAAAAGAGACATCAAAGTGCTATTCGTCCTACATCAGCTGGTGAAAGGCTTGACGTGCAAGAAGTTGATGCAAGCCAACACTGCAAAGAAGGCTTGGACTATCTTGGAGAAGAGTTACAAAGGAGATGCGAGAGTAAAAAAGGTACATCTACAACTCTCAAAGCAAAGTCTAAAACTTTGTAGATGAATAATGCAGAGTCTATCGAAGACTACTTCAAAAGATTTCAGCTATGATGAACCAATTGCAGCAAAACAATGAGGAAACCAAAGACAAAAAGACTGTGGAGAAAATCCTACACATCCGTCCAGCAATATTTGACCATGTTATGGTCACAATCAAGACATCAAGTCAATGACTGTGGAGGAACTTATGGGCATATTGCACCTTCAATAGTGATTGACAACATATATTTAGCAAGCACTCAAGGCTCAACTGGTCATTAATGAAAGAAGCAGCAAAGGATTCAACAGAGGCTTGAGTTGATTTTGTGGCAGAGGCTGCAATAATGGAGGTGGATGCAAATATGGAGGAGCACAATGTACAACCAATGAAGATCAAACATGATATTCTAACTTCTTTCAAGGTAGTGGAGGCTAAGGCAAAGGATGACACAATGCATATGGGATAAGAAATAGTGACAATTTGAATGCTCATTCTCGCTATTGTAAGAAGTTTGGTTACTTCCAATATGAATGTTAAAAGAAGACTGCATATGAAGGGAACAATGTGAACTATGTTGAATGTGCGATGAGACTTCACCCTTCTATTGGTGTGCAATGTGGCAAATAATTTAGAAAATAACTTATGGTACTTAGATTTTGGTTGCAGTAGCCACATGTGTGGAAGGCGAGAAATGTTTAATAGAATTCAACAAAATGTGATGTCTGTGGCAAATTTGGCAATGACCTCAAGATTCCTATGAAGGTAATTTTAATTCATCTATATAGTGGAGATCACTTAACCATTTTAGATGTCTTCTATGTGCCCAAACTTGGATGCAACTTACTAAGCATTGGCCAATTTCAATAGAAAAGACACAAAGTCCACATTGAAAGAGGAATATGCAAGGTGAAAGATCATCAAAAGTGGCTTATTGCAAGGGTGCCAATGACTAAGAATCACGTTTCTTTTAATGATGCAAAATGGTTTTTTTTTTTTTGCCTTATTTCAAGACAATAGTCCAAGATGAATCATGGCTATGGCATCTTCGAATTGGAAATTTGCATTTTAGAGGATTGAAGCAACTTGCCAATGTTTGGATGGTAAAGGATCATAGTTGAAGGCTTCATCAAAAGTAAGCATCATAGGGATTCATTCCTTGATGGCAAGTTGACGAGAGCAAGAAAACCTCTCGATTTGATTCACATGGATTTGTATAAATGGGGGCTAAATCTTTTAGAGGTAACAATTTTTTATGACATTTATTGATGAATTTTTGTAGGAAGCTTTGGACTACTATCTCAAAGAGAAATATGAAGCATCCTTCTATCATTTCAAATACATGGTGGAAAGGCAAAGCAGGCATCGTGTGGAGATTCTCTTATCTGATGGTGATGGAGAATGGAAGACTCATAGGAACATGGAGTAGAAGAAAGCTCATGGTTGGCCATCTTTGAGTTGGCTCCATTGCTTATGCACATGTTCTAAATCAAAAGAGAACAAAGCTAGATGATAAGAGTGTTCAATGCATCTTCATTGACTATGCTGAAGATATGATGGTAAACAAACTCCACAATCCAACTCAAAAGGTGATTGTTAGTTGAGATGTGAGGTTTGATGAATCAAAAGTTGCGGAATGGAAGAATGAAGGACAAATACCTCAAGACATGGTGTTTGATTTTGAAGAAGAGATGACAGCTCTAAATGAATCTTCACCGAATTCTCTAGCTAGGTCTTCATCAAACTTTCCTTGTTTTCCATCCACACCATCACCTTCTACTCCTTAGAGTGAGTTCTCCTTGACATTCATGTCCAATTTAGAGAAATATTTGCGTCCTTCTATAATTCCTCACAATTATAATAATTATGTACTTAATTTTGTTATTATTGACGATGATAATGACATAGATTATGGTGAATTGATTCACTATGTTTACTTGACAAACTATGACCTTATAAAGTATAAAGAAGCAAATATAAAGGAAAAATGGAGGAAGGCAATGGATGCAAAAATCGAAGCCATCAAGAAGAAAAAAGTTTGGGAGCATACCGAACTTCCAAAAAGAGCATGAAGCAATTGGCATGAAGTAGGTGTACAAGACTAAATACAAGCAAGATGGCTCAATAAATTGCTATAAAGACATATCAACAAAGGCTAGAAACAAAAGCCTAGACTTGACTATCATGAAGTCTTTACTCCATGTTTGAGATGATTTTTGCCAAACCCAAGTACATTTTACAAATAGACCCTCATCCAAAATTTTCTTATAAAAAATCCTAAATAAATAGGTCCTTTTTCCCAAAAATATCCGTGAAATTTACAAAATTATGTTTTGATCCAAATTTTTCAGAAAATTTGCAAATACCCCCTTGAAAATTCAACATCTAGAAGTACTACAAATTTCAAATGTTTTCGTAAGTAAATAAATACCAATGGGATTACATGCCAAACAAAATTTTGAAAATTCAGTTCAATTACAAATCGCAAATCCAACAACATCCTAAATTCGATCAATCAGGGATTTGATTCTGATTCTTTTCGAGGCCTATAAAAGTTATTGAAAATCCTCCAAAAGACAAAGAGAAGAGAGAGGATCAAGCCATCAGAGAAGAAGCTACGGATCAAGGAGAAAGAAATAACAGAGAGAGGTGAATAAGTGAAATTCTTATCTCTTCCTTATTTGACTTTTGCATTTTCTTTTCTACTTGCAAGGCTTTCTTTGAGCTTGTTGCCACCCCTCCCCCCTCTTTGGTCGAGGTACCTCCTACCTTGCTCCTACCTGCCAAGCTGACATAGGGTCCTCGGTGAAGAACCACATAGTTCTGACCCACCTCTCTTCTCAATCGCGCCAATTGAGGCTCGCCCACATACTAGCACTGGCACTCTCAAATTCATGTCCCACCTAGCTCCACTCTAGCAAGCCCTTGTCCTGCATTCACCTTGGCATCACTCTGATTAGCCCCATCCCTCACCACCATCTCCATCTCTCCATGAACCTTGAGGAGGAGGAGCCTCAAATCTACCCTATCTCATGCCTCTTCACCCACACAAGACCACCACTACAACTCCTTGTCACTACTCACCATGAGAAGGGAAAAGCCCCGACCATCTCCAAGGAAAAGCGTCCTCCATTGTAGCCTATTCCACGCCAACTAGCTTCTACTGCTAGAGCCTCCACCACTCTAGCACATGCTGGCCTGAGCCTACCATCGCCAATTGCACCCTCCTCATCTATGGAAACCTATTGAGTTTTAGGTGTCTCGAACTCAAAGTAGAGTTTGAGTTAAAGTAGGAACCCAGAGCTGGATTTAGATTTATGATTGATTTATAATATTAGGAGTTATAATTAGAGTTTAGTTGAGTAAGAAGGAGTGAAGTCTTTCTTGTAGACTCTTATAAAAGCCTTTTCTTTTGATAGTGGATCTCTCGCTGCATTATCTTGTTATTTTCTTTTATCTTATATTACTTTTCATTTCTTGTGTTGTTTAAGAAAAAGGTGATTTATGAACCTTCCACTGTGAATCCCAATAATTGGTATCAGAGCTTAAGAGTAAACAACCAAGATGGCAAAATCCTTACTCGAGGTGGAGAAGTTTGACGGCAAGATAAATTTTGTCTTATGAAAGAAAAAGATGAAAGTAGTTCTTACTTATCAAGGTCTATGAAAGAGGTTAGAGGGAAAAGAAAAGAGGTCGACCAAGATAAGCGATGAAGACTGGGAGGAGACAGATCAAAAAGTATTGAATTTAATTATTCTAAGACTGACTGATGAGGTTTTGTATAATGTCATTGACAAAGAGACGACAATGGATATCTGGACAAAACTCGAGAAGTTGTACATGTTAAAAAGCCTCACGAATAAGTTTTATCTGAAACAATAGTCTACGGACTGTGTATGAGAGATGGTACAACTATATTACATCACCTGAATGTCTTCAATAAGATTATCAATGATTTGCTAAAAGTTGATGTGAAGTTTGGAGAGGAAGATAAGACGCTGATTCTCCTGATGTCTCTTCATGTTTCGTACAATCATATTATGATCACAATTCTTTATGGTAAAGAAACTCTCAAGATGGAAGATATGACAACTAGTCTTCTTTCTAATGAGAAAAGAAGAAACTCCAACATTAATATGGAGTTTAGTGAAGGATTGGTGGCTCACGAAAGAGAAAGATTAAGAGAACGTGTAGAAGGCAAGCGACAGTTCAAATCAAAATTGAAGGTGAAAATACAATGTTATTCATGTAAGAAGTATGGTCACATTAGATGGTATTGCCCTGAATGTGGAAAGATAGAGTCCTCCAATATGACAATGGCAATAGCGGATGATACTTCTGAGAATAGTGCAGATGGAGACGTTCTTGCAGTATCCACAGAAATCGGCACTTCTGGTAAGTGAATTTTAGATTCCGGTAGTTCTTATCATATTTATTCCAGGAAGGATTGGTTTACTTCTTATGAGGAGAATAAGAAAAAAGGTACTGTTTGGTTGGGCGATAATTCAGCCTGTGAGATCACCGATGAGGGAATAGTCAAAATCCAGATATTTGATGGAGCGATTCGTACTCTTACTGGAGTGAGGCATGTCCCCAAGATGCGAAGGAATCTAATTTCACTCAGTGTACTAAACTCAAAGACTATAATTATTCAGTAAGAGATGGAGTTGTGAAGGTGACGCGGTATTAGAATCCTGATGAAAGGTGAGAAGTGTGGCAATGTTTATCGATTAATAGGGAATACCATTGCAGGTGAAATTTTGATGGCTATAGTAGTGAAGAGGAAGTATGATACTCGGAGTAATTTGATGGGAGATAAATGTTCTCCTCGAATTACTTTTACTATAACAGTAGACACAGGTCATCTGAAAAGCTACCAAAAGTACAAGACTGTGGGTATAAATAGCGAATTCAAAGTTGGCTCGAGCTCACATCTTGCGATTAGCTGAATAAGCTAGTAGTGAGTTCATGCCAAGGTGGAGATTATTGAGTTTTAGGTGTCTCGAACTCGAATTAGAGTTTGAGTTAAAGTAGGAATCCAAAGTTTAATTTAGATTTATGATTGATTTGTAATATTAGGAGTTGTAATTAGAGTAAAATTTAGACTCAATAAGGATGTATAAATACACTATAATACATAAGGCTTAGGTAAGGTGTAGTATTGAGACTGAACTAGAGAGAAATAGAGAGAGAGGAATAGCGAATAGAGAGGAAGAAAGAGAGAATGTGCCGGCTCTCGTGTGTGGGTCTTTCTAATGCTTCTCAGTGGTCTCTCGTGGTGGTTCCTCGTGGTGTTCTTTTGGAGATTCTCTCTGAAGGTGGAGACATTGCCGAGGCTTGGTGAAAGAGTTTAATTGAATAATAAAGAGTGAAATCTTTCTTCTAGACTCTTGTAAAAGTCTTTTCTTTTCATAGTGGATCTCTCGCTACCTTATTTTGTATTACTTCTCATTTTTTATGTTATTTAAAAATAAGGTGATTTATAAACTTTTCACTGCGAATCCTAAGAGAAACCTAACTCTATCGGCCAAAACAAGGCACAACACTGGCACCACCTCCCTCCGCCTGATAGGCAGCTTCCAAGCTAGCCACCAACCTGAACTCCACCCGCTCGATCGCCATAGCTTCCCCAAGCTATCTCTACCACTGTCAGCCAACAAACATGGCCAGATTTGACTAGAACTAGCAGGCTTCGGCCTAGAAAGAGCTTCGGGCCACCATGGCCCGGCTAAGATGAAGAAGAAGAAAGCTTGGGTGAAAAGAAGGTAGGGGTGCAAATGAGTCAAGCTAAGTTGGCTTGGCCCTAGAAAAAGCTGGCTTGAGCTCGTGCTCGGCTAGATCAAGCTCGCAAGCTTCAATGAAGACAGGGCTAAACGGGAGCAATCTATATAGAGGATATTGGGGCACATCTACGCAGAGGAGATTGGGGCGTAGCCACGCAGAGAAGATCAGGGCACGGTTGGCAGAGGAAATCGGGGACACGAAGTGATGGTCGGTGAAAGAGGTCGTCTGCACATGATTGGTGAAGGATATCAGGGCATGGAGGTAGAGCTACGATCATTGCAGGCCGGCACGGAGTGAGATCGAGGCATGCCACACGGATTCATGGAAGACAAGAAGGGTCCGAAGGGTAGGAGATCAGGGTTTGAAGCTTCGATCAGTGGAGGAGCTCTGGATTCAGGGTGTGGAGTTGCAGTCACCATCTCCGAAGGAGATTAGGACGGTAGCTAGAGGAGATCGGGGTGATCATTAGAGGGGATCGGTGTCGGCTAGGGTTTCTAAGCCAGGAGCAGGCTGTGAGACTCAAGAATAGGACGAGAGGAACCAGGTTTACTTAGAAATAGTAATTACTCAACTAAGCTAGACCCAAGTCTCGAGTTAAACTTGAGCGAGCCAGTACTATCTTGAGCTCAGCTTATTTTATAATCAAGTCAACTCATTCAGCTTAAACTTGACTTATTTTTTACCAAGTCAAGTTGAGTTCAAACTGAGTTCAAGTAGTTTATGAGCTATGAGCCAAATTGACACTCTTAGAAGAAGGAGGCATGGATAGAAAGAAGAAAAGAAGAGAAATAGGAAATAAAAAATAAAAAAAGTTGTTAAAGAAAGACAGTCTGTAGGTTTGTTGATCGTCTATTCAAACTTGGGTAGTCTGTGAGCTCCCTTACTATCTATTTAGACTAAGTCTAGTCTATGGACTTACTAACCATCTATTCAAACTAAGTCCAACTTGTAGGTTCATTAAACATCTATTCAAATTAAGGTTAGCTTATGGGCTCGCTAACTATCTATTTGGACTAAGATCAGCTTGTGAACTTACCAATCGTCTATTTGAACTAAGTCCAGCATGCAAGCTCGTTGATCGTCTATTCGAACTAAAGTCAGCCTACAAGTTGTTGAACGTCTATTTAGATTAAGACCAACCTACAAGCTCGTTGATCATCTATTCAGACTAAGGTCAACCTATAGGCTTGCTGAATGTCTATTCAAACTAAGATCAACCTCAAACTTGCTGACCATTTACTTGGACCAAAGCCAACTTGTAGGCCTGCTAAATATCTATTAGGACTAAGGCCAACTTGCGGGCTCGCTGACAATCTATTAGACTAAGGCCAACCTGCGTGCTTATTTAACATCTATTTGGACTAAGATCAGTTTGCATGCTCACAAATCATCTATTCAAATTAAGGCTAGTCCATGGGCTTATCTAAAGTTATCATGATAGTCTGGAGGCTCTCGAACTAAATTGATTATCACAAATCAATCAAATAAAGATGGTTTAATCATATTGGGCTCAGCTAGACCTTAACAAATAAGCAAAATGAAATTAACTTAGATGGACCACCAAATGGACCTAAATTAATCAAATAGATGAGCTAAAACTAAAATTAAATTGGACTTGAGATCCAAATTGAGTTAACCTAAATTAAATCACCTCAAACTTAACCCTAATTAAGTTCAAGTTGGGTTAATTCAAAATCAAGTTAAGTTTAAATCAAATGTAATTTAGGCTGAACTAAGCTCAAACCAA
Organism: Trichopus zeylanicus subsp. travancoricus; assembly: GCA_005019695.1. Classification (NCBI taxonomy): domain Eukaryota; kingdom Viridiplantae; phylum Streptophyta; class Magnoliopsida; order Dioscoreales; family Dioscoreaceae; genus Trichopus; species Trichopus zeylanicus. The sequence continues at coordinate 2,644,895 of RXID01014226.1, forward strand.
ACCCTAATTATGTTAAATCAAATTCAAATTGAAAGTTAAGCATGGCAAATTGAACACAAAGTCAAACTAGAATTACGCCAAGCCTAAACAAAAACTAAGCTAAACCAAAATCAATTTGAACTTGAACAAAAATCCATTAAGATGCAAACCCAAACCAAATTAGTCTGAATGGAACTGAATGGGGTTAAACTGAGTCCCATTGGATGTGCTAAATCTTTAGAAACACTCCAAGGCTATGAATGAAGTGTAATGTTATCATCCTGATCTAACCCAAAAATAGTTCAAATAGAACTAAACTAGGTCAGACTGAGTCCCACTAGGTGTGCTACAAAGCCTTTGGTAGCACTCTAAGGTTATGCCCAACTCCACAAGTAGTAGGTGATGCTACTTTCAAACTCATGAATTCATGGCTTATGCCCCATTGGCTATGAAAATACTTCAAACTCATGAAGTTATCGCTTATACCTTACTAGCTATGGAAACACTTCAAACTCATGAAATTATCACCTATGCCTTATTGGTTATGAAAATACTTCAAACTTATAAAGTTATTACTTATGTCTCACTAACTATGGAAAAACTTCAAACTCTTAAAGTTATCGCTTATGGCTTATTAGCTTCGGCAACACTCAAACTTATAAAGTTAGCACCTATACCTCATTAGCTATAAAAATATTTCAAACTCATAAAGTTATCACTTACATTTAATTGGCTATGGAAAAACTTCAAACTTATAAAGTTATCACCTATATCTTATTAGCTGTGGAACACTTCAAACTCATGAAGTTATCACTTATGCCTCCTCAGTTATGCAAATACTTCAAACTTATAAAGTTATTACCTATACTTCATTGGCTATGAAATACTTCAAACTCACAAATTTATCACTTGCACCTCACTAATTATTAAAATACTTCAAACTCATAAAGTTATTGCTTACACCTCATTGGTGATGAAAATACTTTAAACTTATGAGGTTATTACCTATGCCTCATTAGCTATGAAAATATTTCAAACTTAAAGTTATCCCCTATGCCTTATTAGCTATGGGAATACGTCAAACCAAATAAAGTCATCACCAATGCCTCATTGACTATGAAAATACTTCAAAACTCATGAAGTCATCGCTTATGCCTTATTGGCTATGAAAATACTTTAAACTCAAGAAGTTATCACTTATGCCTCTCTAGATATGGAAATATTTTAAACTCATGAAGTTATCACTTATACCCCATTGATTATAAAAATACTTTAAACTTATGAAGTTATCACCTATGTTTTATTGGTTACGAAAATACTTTAGACTTATGAAATTATCACCTATACCTCATTGGCTACAAAAATACTTCAAACTTATGAAGTTATCACCAATACCAAATTGGCTAATGGAAATATTTGAAACTAAATGAAGTTATCACTAATGACTTATTAGCTAATAGAAATACTTTAAACCTCAAAGTTACCACCAATGTCTTATTAGCTAATTAAAACACTTTGACGAAGAAGTTATCACCAATACTCATATTACGAGAGATAATTCAATCACCCCCCCCCCCCACCCCCCCCCCCCCCCCCACACAACCACCCACACACCACACACACACACACAACCACAATCCCATGTTCCATTGGACAATGCAACCAAACTAAGTCATCAGTATCCCTCAAAGATCAAGTCAAGACTTTTCAGAGTTAAACTCCACATGGTCCAATGCACGGGAGCAGAGTAGCAACACATCTCAAAGCTTCTTTTCCATTTCTCTCTCTTTCTTATATTTTATTTTATTTTATGATCTTATTCTTGTAAAGTGAGGGTATGTTTCTATTTAAGCCATATACCATTTCTTAAAATTAATTGAATGTCTTCTTCTTCTTTTTTTTATGTCTCTATTTTATTAGTTTGGTTTCTTATTTTAAGAGGTTCTTGACAATTGTTAGGGTAATTAACAATAAGGGCTTGTACTTATTAAAAGTTAATATTCCCATAAATACTTGATGTCATATTTCAAACTAAACACACTTTGATTTGTACATCGAGATTACTCCTCGAGGTCTCCGCTATCCTACGCCACCAAAATCAATCCCACAAATTTTGGCATGTCTAGTAGGACTTGACTTCTCCTTCAAGTGTAGAAACTTAGCTAATATGATAGAGATATTAATAAGATAGAATTATAATTGATAATTACTCAATTGTGTTCCACTTTATAGAAGAAAGTATCAAATGACATCAATGAAAAACATCTCCACCTCAAGGTACACTATCACCCTCGGGGCAGGATTGACTGTGTGTTTGCCTCAGTTGATGGATGTCACACGAGTAGTCAAAGCTCAAATCAAGTATTGAACAATCTCTGAGGTCATCTAGTTCAAGAGGGCATCTACTACTACACCAACTAAATTGTTATGATGCAAGACAAGCCTACTTCTAGCCTTCCATCAAGGGAAAAGAGGCCCAATGTCATTATTTCTAATGTAAAGGGCCATTCATATGAAGAGCTAGAAGCCACGCCTCAACCAACAAGTATATCAGTCTTCTAAAGGTTAGGACCAAAACAAAGCTCAATCTTTGATTGTCTTTGCCCAACTCCTAACATGGGGCAATCAAAAGCAAGTCCAGACACATGCATGGATGAAGAAGAACTTATCCTAACTATTATTAGGAAAAGCTACAGAAATTTTCAGCCAACTTGGGAAGCCTACCCCTCAAATGAAATCGATCATTACTATTCCCACCTCCAACTCTTTCGCTCCATTAAGTAATTTAGAAAGGAGAAAAAAAAATCACAAAGGGCACATTCTTACCTTAAGATTATGGCAAAGGGATGAATAGCCAGACAAAATTACAAGAGTTACCATAAGGATACAACTCAGCATAAGAACTCACAAAGAGTAACCACCACACTATTAAAATTATTTCTCATCATGATTTTGAGAGGGACTGGAAGCCCACACCCCAACTGGCCAAATATCGAAAGAAGATTGCCCAAGTGAGGCTTACTGATGAAAAATCTAAGAGGAAAGAACTCTTGTAAGCCAATTCTTGCTACCATGTCAAAGAGAAGGTGTGCCAACTTTCTCCATGAGCAAGCTCTTGAATGAGGTAATCTGACTAATGGGAGAAGTTAGCCTCGACTTGAAACCTAGACCTAACTCTCAAAACATGGACCATTATGTCCTAATAGGAGCTTTGGTCATAATTGAAAGCTCCAATTAAGAAGTGACCTAGAATCATTGAAAGAATACTAAAATAGCAAGGGAAAGAGAAAGATAGAGCCCAAAAGAAGGTCATGGAATTGATGGAGATGATGCTATAAATGAGCCAAAAGCTTAATAAGTTAGAACAATCTCAACAGCCATCTCAAACAGCAAAGGTAGAAAAAGATGCATCTCTTGTAGATGAGATCCATGAAAATATAGGCCAATTATAGGCACCTCCTCCACTAGTAAGGGATATTCAATCCCTGATTTCTGAGATCCTTAATAACATGGAACTGCCAATATACATACAATGGTAGGTGTAATGAATGATGACCATACAATAGAGCCAAAGAAGTGAAACAGGTGGATACATGATACTAACAAATAATACCCTAGTCATCACAACCAAGTGCCACATCCTAGAGGCTATACAGTGCCTAGATTCAAATAGTTTAATGGCATAGGGAATCATAAATAGCACATAGTTTACTTTGTGACTTTTTGTGGATATTCAAGTAATAGTCCATCATTGTTACTCCACCAATTTTCAGTAAGCTTGACAAGAGTATCATTCTAGTGGTATACCAATTTGTAACCAGAATCCATATAGACTTAGGCACAAATGAAAGAGGCTTTCCAAATCAGGTTTGAAGAAGTCAGTGACAAAGTGACCATTGCAGACCTCGTCTTGATATCGAGCGTGACAATGAATCAATCCTTGACTATAGCACATGGTGGAAAAATCTCAATATTAAATGCGAATAACCCAAAAGCCAATTTGAGGTTGTAAATCTAGTTCTTAGCATTAGAAGAGGGAAGTGGATGGCACCTTATCTTAATGCTTCTTCTATCTACACCTTCCAAAACCTCATTATGCAAGTCAAGAAATTAGAAAGAATTGGCCCACTAACCTTACCTAGTTCACAAAATTTAAAACTAGAAAAGACATGACAAAGCATGGAGAACCTTCCAAAATGTAAGGGTGGCATTCACAACAATTGAGCAGAAGAAACCTCCGAACCCATCACGAACAAGGGTAATTCTTAGAGACCACCAACTCTTGGAGGAGATGGGAAAGTGGAATAATCTAATGATCTCTAACAAAAGCTCAAGAAAGAAATATTCTTTCAAAAGAGAAGAAGTGGGCAAAATCTTCTAAGATACCCTAAAATTAGGTCTTCAACTGTCAGAATACAAAGGCTGAATGAGGCCAATAAAAAGGATCACCCAAACTACTATCCTTACCACAAAATCATGGGTCATACCATTGAAGACTACTTTGTATTTAAAGATTGGGTTGAAAAAATAGTACTAAGAGGACAAACTAACTCCCTTAAAGGCAGCCCTATTTAAAATACCCATTGAACACATCAATCATACTACCATGTTCGAAGAGCATAAACCACTTTTTATGTTCCTCTTTAGTAAAGAAGCACAATGTATTCCTGAACAAGAGCACTTATGGAACATCTATGTTTCAAAAAAGCTGAGGAAGTTGATGAAGAAGCTAATGAAAAAGATGACTAGAAATCCTGAAGAGTCTAGGATGGTGATAAAGAAAGCCTCATTGGAGTAAACTACCTCACTTGCTCAAAGCATCAAAAAAAAAAGAAGAAGAAAAGCAAGAGAAAGAAATTGGTTCAACCAAATGAATATAACATCAAGAAATCGGTCATCCAAAAATACATCGATGCTCTGGAGGAATATTTCCAATGAGAAAAATGCCAAATAACTCTTAAGGAGTTCCTTCCTGATGAACTCAAAGTTTTGTTTGAAGTCTTTGACACTAGGAACCTAAAAGATGAACTTCCAGTAGCAACATATGCTACCACATTTACTATTAGACGTCTACAATCAAGACAACCATTGGAGTTGTCTCATCATTTCAATAATAATGACTTTTGGGGTGCAAGGCAAGAAAAAATGAATAGATTCATTGAAGATATTACTGATGAAATGAAATATCCCACGGGTCTCTCCGAGTATTGCTCCTGGAATGACTATATTAGAGAGTGGTTCATTGGTGAATACAATTATGGAATATTCAAATTATAACTAGATACTGTAAAAGAACTAACTACAACTAACATGAAGTTTTCAAGAGACAAATGCAATGTTGACTGAACATATGTAGGGTATGGCTAATCACATGAAAAGTATATCAAATATGAGTACAAGGAGTCTTTGAGGATCTCTCTACAAGGAAGCCCCGCATATCTAATTCTAATATTGAGTGGGATAATTATTAACCAAGCATATCGTCTAAAAATACATAGGGAACTATCAACTAGGAGCAAGGATTCACTACTTCCTACTGCATGATTAGCCTCAGGAGTAATTCTGAAGATGAACATTATTGGTCTCACGACACTAGATTTTAATTAAGGAGAATAAACCAGATGCAACTCTGAGGTGGAAAGGTACTACCTCAGAGATAAGCTCCAATGCTTTGGGACAAGAATATCCCAATGATAAGGAAAAGAAAATTTAGCTAAATGAGTGCATCGAGCCTTTGCAAACTAAACCTATACTTAAGAAGGTGGAATACCCTATTGCATCCTATCTCAAAAAGATTCCTACTATACTAAGTATGTTTGATGCCCTAATAAAGTCACAAGAACTCAGGAATACATTGGTGTATATTTTGTAGAATTCAGCCAACTACCAAGCATACTTCGCTGAAAAGAAGATGAAGGATTCTTTGTATGTGTGTCAAACTCCTACCTTCATTTTCACAAATGATAATTTGCTATCAAAAATAATGGACCACAATAGGCTATTGTACATAATATGAAATAGTGATGGGATCGAGATCAATCACATCTTAATTGACCCATGTTCCTCAGTCAATTTGATGACTCTTTGAACTCTAAGAACTCTAACTTTGGATATGTGCCACCAAAAGTATAAGATGATGACCATCCAACGGTTTAATCAAAATAGTCAAAGAGCTCTAGAAGCCATAACCATATTTTTGAAAGTAGGTGAGTTAATGAAAAATGCTAAGTTCTATGTGATCGATACTAATGCATCATACAAAACACTAATAGGGAGGTTGTGGCTATATAAAAAGAAAATAGTGCCATCAACTTTGCATCAATGCCTTGAATACTTTGAGGATAGTGAAGAACACTGAATTGATGGAGATGTATATTCTTTTGATGTCCATAAGGTGTATTATAATAATATAAAATACTATCAAAGATCCCATGCTAATAGAGGGTCTACTTCTATTAGTCAAGTAAAGTAGAAGATTGCTAGCCTAATCTTCGCCCCTCCTCATCTTGGAAGTGATACTGACTTAGACTCTCAAATGAAGAAATCCCACAAATCTACCTAGATGGTTACACTTCTGACGAAGATGACAATATAGGTCAAATAGAAAATACTTTCCTTGTTACTAAAGTCCCAAAAAGTTTATTTAAAATGTTAGATGAGTTGAGTATCAATGTCGTAGAAGAATTAATGACTTTTTATATTTCTCCAAGATATAAAGGAGAAAAGGAGATACTATTTTACAAGGCAATCCCTTGTGCCCTAAGCATATATGAAATCTTGGAAACTAAGGATCCAATGGATGATGGTGACCATCAACTAGTAGTCATGTGTAAATATTTTTTGAAATAGTTTCATCAAATAATCAAGAAATTTGACTGTGGATGTCCACAAAAAAAGAAAGCGAGTCATTTCTTCAAGAATATATGGATCCACCTCAAGAATATGCTTACATTTCTAGAAGAGAAAACAAGGACACCAAAGGATTGGGTTATATGCACATGCCTTATGGCCATCATTGGACCTTTATTTGCTCTCCAAGATGTCCAAATGATATCAACACCCTTTGAAAGATGTGCCAAAGTAGCTATGACTCTTCAAACATCATAAGAAAGTGACATCCTCAGCAAAATTCCATCAAGACCAAAAGAAAGGGGACATAATGCAGCCAAAACATCCTCAGACAAACCCTCACCAAATATCACTCAACATGATAAACCACTTGGTGAAGAAATAATTCTCAAATGAAAATAAGCTCCACCAAAACTTGAGGATAGGGTGCAAGCCACAATTGATGAATTAATAGAAATCAACCTAGGTTCAAAGAAGGACCCCAAGCCAACTTTTATTAGCACTTAACTCTCAGAGGAAAGTCAAACCCAACTCAATGTAGTGCTCCAAGATTACATTGACTGCTTTGTGAAGGACATACCTCGACTAGATCCTAAAGTTATAGTCCATAAGTTAGTCATTAATTATGAGCTTCCACCCATCAAACAATCACCTAGAAAAGATGAAACTTGGCCTAGAATAAAAGGTAATGGAAGAAATAAAGAAATTGGTCGAAGTTGGCTTCACTAGAGAAGAAAAGTACCTAGATTGGGTGGCAAGAATTTTGCCAATCAAGAAGAAGAATAGCTAATTCTACATTTGTATGGACTACAAGAACCTAAATAAAGCATGCCTAAAAGATGATTTTTTATTGCTAATAATAGAAATCATGATTGATAACACAACTGACTTTGAAATATTATCCTTTACAGATGATTTTTTAGGATATAATCAAATCAAAAAGCATTCTGATGATGAGAAGCATACGGCCTTCAGAACACCAATTAGTATTTACTATTACAAGGTGATGCCTTTCATATTCTCTTGTGCAAAGGGTTAATAACCTTGAGTACCCTATCTCTCTCACCAGAGCCTATTAATGCACACACAAGTAATTGTGATGTGCATCCAATAAAGAAATTATGCACTTAATGCCTAGGATCCAACATCACGCTCAATATTCAATGAGAAAATTTCAAACATGAGGCTAAAGGAAATAAAGTCAAGCTCCCAATTCATCAAGATGGTCAGTCATTAATGAGAAGGGTAGCAAAAATGGCCTGGTGAGAGTCTTCTCACATCCTCAACCACTATTCGAGATGGCTGCGCTTGGATTCTTTGACATCCCTATGCGCTGCTCCAGCGAACTTCTCTCTTCTAGAATATCCACCTACTACATTGAATGCATGATCCCCCGGGTATAGAAGTATGAGAAGAGCCTCGGGTAAAGGGGATCCACTTGGCACCACTTCTTTTTTATTTTTGCACACTATTTTATGCCTATGCATATTCTTCCTCCACGAGTCCTGACATGGTCAAGCACCTTCTTCACAACTATGAAATAGCTCCACATTTTTGGGTTTTTTACATAAGCCCTATGCATTCTATAAGTCTTAGGCATTCTAAGTCTTGAGCAGCTTAGGCGTCTAAACCATGGTCAATCTAGGCACCTCCTTATTTGCATGCTATTATATTCAAAGACTCTTCCAATTTGAGCATCAGAGGATCTTTGCTGGAGGCACTCCCACTAATCTAGACTTGCCTTGTAGGTGACATAAGATGAACCATTGCAATGGCCTAGAGCCTGGACCAGTTTCATCAACCCTCAGAGCAACATCATTGTCCTCAAGTTCTACAACAACACTTAATGCAAATTGGAACACTTGTCTCAGACTTGCTCTCCATCACCAACTAAAAGCACTTGTGACATAAAAATGCACATTTTTAGATTGTGCTCTTTAGATAATCTACATCTCTAGCCCAGTCACTATCTATAAAGCCAACATGGCTCAGTTGTTGCATTGAAGTGTACAACAAGCCATAATCAATATACCTTAGTGTAGTGTAAAGTTCATTTTGCAACTTGTAAGTGACATTACCTTGGTGCCTCCATGTATTTGTTGATAATGCTGATGCTATCAATGATGCCTAGTTGTGTCATAATCATGTATGACATACTTCCAACAATCTTTTTGTAGCATGTCAAATCAACGTGATTGCCTTCTCCCTTCATACTTGCCTTTAATCTAATCTCCATTGTAATTTGCACTATATTTGAGTTCTCCATCTCGAAGTTATTCCAAATCTCCTTTGCATATTGCTTCTAAGAGACAAATATCCCATTGTCTCTTTACCCTAGTTCAATGCTTAGATAATATGACATGAGCCTCATGTTTGTTATTTTAAACTCATGGACCATGACCATCTTGAATTCTTCAATCATGATTGCATTATTTTCTATAAATATGAGATCATCAACATAGAGTAAAACCAGAAGTACATCTTCTTTCTCCTTCATATTAGATGTCATGTTCATATGGGCACTTCTTAAATCTATTTTTCTTAAAATAAGAATAAATGCAAGTATTCCAAGCCCAAAATGCTTGCTTCCATCCATACAACACTTCTTTAACTTATAAACTTTGTCTTCTTCTCCTTCCTTCACAGATCTAAGAGGTTGCTCAACATAGACCTCTTTTTTAAAAAACCCTATCAAGAAAGCTGACTTCACGTCCATTTGGTGTATCTTCCACCGATGTTGAGAGGCTAATGTAATCACAAATTTTATTAACTCCATCCTTGTAACTACAGTGTGTTATCAATTTTGGTGGCCCAAGATAGCAAAAAACCTAGGGAGGACCTCGATGCATAAATCAATTATATTTAATTTGAAGTGCACTATCAGGTGTTTATGAAAACACTGACTTTCAATAGGTACAAGCTTTTATTGTTAATTACTCTGATAATTGTTAGAAATTTTCTAGAATAAGAAACCTAGCTAATAAAATAGAGACAAAAAAAAGAAGAAAGCGTTCAATTGATTTTAAGAAATGGTATATAGTTTAAGAAAAGGTATACCCTCACTTTACAAGAAAAAAATTTATAAAATAAGATAAAAGAAAGAGAGACAAATGGGAAAGAAACTCTGAGACAAGTTGCTATGCTGTTGCCTTACTCCAATGCGTTGGACTATGTAGAGTTTAACTTAGAAGAGTCTTAATTTGATCTTCGAAGGATACTGATGACTTAGTTTGGTGGCATTGTCCGACGATGGGATATAGAAAGGGAATGTTGGGGGGGGGTGGGGGGGGGGGGGGGGGGGGGTGAAGTATCTATGGTAGCATGAGTGTTGGTGACAACTTCTCTGGGTCGAACTGTTTGCATTAGCCAATAAGGCATTTATGATAACTTCAAGGTTTGAAGTATTTTCATTAGGTAATAAGGCATTGAGGATAACTTCGTTTGGTTTAAATTATTTTCGATAGCCAATAAAGAGTTGGTGATAACTTCATGAGTTTGAAGTATTATTGTAGACAATGAGACATAGTCAATAACTTCATGAGTTTGAAGTGTTTCCATAGCTAGTGAGGCGTAAGCAATAATTTCATTAGTTTGAAGTATTTTCATAGCTAGTGAGAAGTAAACGATAACTATATGAGTTTGTAGTATTTTCATAGCCAGTGAGGCATAAGTAATAACTTCATGATTTTAAAGTGTTTTTATAGCCAATGAAGCATAAGCGATAACTTTATGAGTTTAAAGTGTTTCCATAGTTAATGAGGCATAAGCGATAACTTCATGAGATTAAAAGTATTTTCATAACCAATGAGGCATTAATGATTACCTCATTTGGTTTGTAGTATTCCTATAGCCAATGACGCATAGGTGATAGCTTCGAGTTTGAAGTATTTTCATACTTAATAAGGCATAGATAATAACCCATGAGTTTGAAGTATTGCTATAACCAATGAGACGTAAATGATGACTTCATGAGTTTGGAGTATTTCCATAGCTAGCGAGGTATAAGTGATAACTTTATAAGTTTGAAGTATTTTCATAGCCAATGAGACATAAGCTATAACTTTATAAGTTTTGAAGTATTTTCATAGCCACTGAGGCATTGGTGATGACTTCATTTGGTTTGAAATGTTCCCATAGTCAATGAGACATAGGTGATAACTTCAAGTTTAAAGTATTTTCATAGCCAATAAGGCTTCCTGAGTTTGAAGTATTTTCATAACTAATGAGACATAAGCGATAACTTTATAAGTTTGAAGGATTTCCAAAGTCAATGAGGTATACGTGATAATTTCATGAGTTTGAAGTATTTTTATAACTAATAAGGTGTAGATAAAAATTTCATGAGTTTAAAATATTTCCATGGCTAATAAAGCATAAGTAATAACTTTCTAAGTTTGAAGCATTTTTATAGCCAATGAACTGTAAGCGATAACTTTATAAGTTTGAAAGTAGCATCACCTACTACTTGTGGAGTTAGGCATAGTCTTGAAGTGTTACCAAAAGCTTTTGTAGCATACCCAGTGAGACTCAGTCTGATCTAGTTTAGTTCTATTTGAATTAGTTTTGATTTGAGATAGGATAGTAATATCACCCATTGTTCATAGTTTTGGAGTATTGCCGAAGGTTTAGGCATATCCAGTGGGATTTAGTTTGACCCTATTCAATTCCATTTAGACTAATTGGTTCAAGTTTGTGTCTTAATGGACTTTGGTTCAAGTTCAAGTTGATTTAGATTCAACTTGATTTTCATTCAGGCTAGGTCTGATTCTAGTTTGACTTTAGGTTCGATTTGCCTTGCTTAGCTTTTATTTTGAACTTGATTTAATCTAATTAGGGTTTGTTTCAGGCTTAGTTTGACCCAAATTGGATTTGATTTAAACTTAAAATTTATTTTGATTTAAGCCAACTTGAACTCAATTTGGGGTTGAGTCTAAGCCAATTTGATTGGAATTAGCTCAATTGGATCTTGAGTCTAATTTAATTTAAGTTTTAGCCTATATATTTGATCAATTTAGGTCTATTTGGTGGTCTATCCAAGTTAATTTAGTTTTTCTCATTTGGTCTACTTTAGCTGAGTCCAATATAATTGAACCACCTTTATTTAATCAATTTGTATTAATCAATTTTGTTCGAGAGATCTCGGGTTGTCATGATAACTTTGGGCAAGCCTACGGACTGGTCTTAGTTTGAATAGATAAACTGCGAGCTCGCAAACTGACCTTGGTCTGAATATACATTTGGTGAGCCGACAAGCTATCCTTAGCTTGAATAGACGGTTAATGAGCCCGTAGGTTGGCCTTGGTCTAAATAGATATTTGACAATCTTACAAGTTAGTCTTACTCCAAATAGATGATCAGTGAGCCCACATGTTGCCCTTAGTCTAAATAGATTATCAGCGAGCTCGCAAACTAGCCTTAGTCCAAATAGATGGTCAGTGAGCTCGTATGGTGGTCTTAGTCTGGAGAGACGGTCAGAGAGCCCGTAAGCTAGCCTTTGTCTTAATAGATATTCGCGAGCTAGCAGCCTAGCCTTAGTCTGAATGATGGTTAGTGAACCTGCAAGCTGGCCTTAGTTTGAATAGATGATCAGCTAGCCCACAGACTTGCCTTATTCTGAATAGATAGTCAAGAAGCCCACAAGCTGGCCTTATTCCAAATAAACGGTCAACAAGCCCACAGGCTGGTGCTAGTTCAAATGGATAGCCAATGAGTTTACAGGCTAGTCTTAGTCTGAATAGATGATTAGTGAGCTTGCAAGCTAGTCTTAGTTTGAATAAATGATTAGCGAGCTCGCAAGTTAGCCTTAGTAAATGGTTAACAAGCCCATAGGTTGGCCTCATTCTGAATAGATGATTAGTAAATCTGCAGGCTAGCTTTAGTCTAAATAAATAGTTAGTGAGCCTGCAAACTAGTCTTAATCCCAATAGACGATCAGTGAGCCCGCAGACTAGTCTTAGTCTGTATAGATATTCAGTGAGCCTGTAGACTAACTTTAGTCCAACTAGATGATTAATGAATTTGTAGGTTGGCTTTTATTTGATTAAAAGTTCGATGATCCGCAGGTTGTCTTTAGTCCAAAGTAGATGCTCAATAAGCCTGTAGGCTGGCCTTAGTCCAAAGTAGATGCTTAGTAAGCTCACAGGTTAGCTTTAGTTCTAATAGACATTCAACGAGCTCTCAAGCTGACCTTAGTCCAAATAAATAATTAGCTAGCTCGCAAGCTGGCCTTAGTCTGATTAGATATTTGGTAAGCTAATAAGTTGATCTTGGTTTGAATAGACATTCGGCGAGCTTACAAGTTAGCCTTAATCTGATTAGACATTTAACGAGCCTGTAAACTAACCTTAGCCCGATTAGATATTGGGTGAACTTGTAAGCTGGGCTTAGTCCAAAATTGATTTTCAATCAAGCTTGTGGAGTGGCCCTATATCTGTGGTAATAGCATGGACACTGAGGGAAGAGAACTTTTTTTCAACAAATTCTTTTCTTCTCTAATGCCTAGGTAAGGAGGTCGGCTTCAAGTTGCCAGCTTAGTGTATATAGTTGCCAACTTGGAATGCTCCTTTATTAGTTGATCTTCCAGCAAACATGATATAGTTGCTCTCTCAACTACTGAAGGAGCGTATGTAGCTACATTGGCATATTTGAGATAAGTCTCGTGGTATTGAGTTTTAGGTGTCTCGAACTCGAATTAAAGTTTGAGTTAAAGTAGAAATCCAAAGTTGAATTTAGACTTATGATTGATTTGTAATATTAAGAGTTATAATCAGAGTAAAACTCATACTCAATAAGGATCTATAAATATATTATAATACATAAGATTTAGGTGTGATATAGTATTGAGGTTGAACTAGAGAGAAATAGAGATAATAGAGAAAAGAGAAAGAGAGAGTGTGTCGGCTCTCGTGTGTGGATCTTTCTAGTGTTTCTCGGTGGCCTCTCGTGGTGGTTCCTCGTCATGTTCTCTTGAAGATTCTCGCTGAAGGTGGAGGCGTTGCCAAGACTTGATAAAAAATTTAGTTGAGTAAGAAAGAATGCAGTATTTTTTTGTGAACTCTTGTAAAAGCCCTTTTTTTAATAATGGATCTTTCGCTATCTTGTCTTATTATTTTCTTTTATCTTGTATTACTTCTTGTTTCTTGTGTTGTTTAAAAACAAAGTAATTCATGAACCTTTCGCTGCGAATCCGAATTCCGTGGCTCAAAAGGATGCTTGAAGAGTTGGGCTCTCCACGAAGTGATCCAACAAAAGTCTTTTGTGATAACACCCCAGTGATTTCAATTGTGAAGGATCTAATGTTTCATGAAGAAATGAGCATATTGGGGTTCACTTTCACTTGATTCAGGAGCTTATGAAGTTTAAGATAATAAAACTTGCATATTGTCAGAGTGGAGATCAAATTATAGACTTATTCACTAAAGCAAAGGCAAAAACATAACACATAAAAGAACTTGAGTTAAGGGAGACTATTGGAGATAACTAAAATTTTTAGATGGTTTATCAGATATATTTTCAAAATGATTTAGATAAAGTCAAATTTTAAATAAAGATTATCTTGTTATTTAGATAAAAATTATCCTATTATTTAAATAAAATTGGATGAGATAAGTGTTAAATTTGAATTTCAAATTATGTTCTTTAGTGAGTATATGCTTATAAAAGACCTTGGGATTATTTATCTGTGTTGAGAAGTCATTCAATAGAAGTTATATCACTCCTTCATCTGCTCTTCTGTCTTCTCCGTAAATTCTTAACAATTCAGATACGTATTTGACTAAAGCTCCAAATTTGCCACTTGATTTTCCGGTGTCTTGTCCTGTGGTTGTAGTTTGTTTCATCGGTGTATTGTACTAATGCTCTGCTCTGAATTTTACTCCCAATACACTGTTAGATTGTATTTTATTTTAATGTTAGCATAATTACGTCATTTGTTAGCATAATTACGTCATTTGTTGTATTTGTTCCGGCTGGCAGCCAAATATTTGCACTGATACAGTGATATTTATCATGTTTTACGTTTCATAACACATGCTTATTTAATTTTAGTCTAATCAAAACGTACTCCTGATTAATTATCGTGCATTTTTGTTTCATAAATATGAATATAAAACAAACCCCATTATTGAGTGAGTATCGTTTTTGCTATACATTTTTGTCGTGATCAATGAATATCCAAATAAAGAATTTTGTCTCATAAAAGAATCGTTATCAAGTAAAGAATCAACTCGAGACTTGTAGATCATTACTTATTCAATCAAAGTGACGTGCCGGTCACAACCAACTCGACCTTGCCCAGTCATAACCCACCCCGACTTACTCTAATTATTTTTATTTTTCTAAATTTTTTTGAGACCGACAACAGTTACGTCACCGCGATCCCAAATCCATTATCTGCTGCTTCCCGAAAAAATCCAACATTTTCTGAAAATTGCAAAACAAGCCCTAACTTATCAATATTTGCAAATATCAATCGCGTTTTAACTTTTGCAAAATAATCTACGGTTTCCAACTTTTGCCGACAAACTCCTATTTATTTGATTTATAACATAATTGTATATAACTCTTTAAAAGTTTATTAAATTATATATTTCTTCTTTATATTTAAAGAAATTACATATAATTTCTTTAAATTTTGTTAAATTATATATTTTTTCTTAAAATTTTAAAAAAATTACATATAACTCCTCAAAATTTTTTTAAATTGCATAATTTGCCTCCAAATTTAAAAATCAAATATTTTTTATATTACTATATATATTATAAAAATTTCATCGAATATATATTTATCGTTAGAATTAGCAATATTTAAAGGACATATATCATTTAATGATAAGTAAAAAGACGAAAATACTCCTGATTTAATTAGAGATGATTTTAATAGTGGTCATTATTGCGAAAAAAATTTTATTCCATTGAAAAGTTTATCTCATATTAAATTTCAACTCAATATATAAAATTACTATTTTACCCATGATTTGTTTTCAACCCATTTTACTTTGATCTCGAATTAAATTTAAACTCGATATGTAAAATAATAATTTTACTATGATCTGGTTTAAACTCATTCCGGTTCGATCTTAATTAAAACTAGAGTTCAATTTAGGTCACGTCTAACACCAAATATAAAGCAAATTTGAAGAAAATTTTTACTCATGTTCTCCATTTCGCTAATTTATACTTGATCGGAAGGATCTCTAGTTTTTCAGTTTAACCTAACTAATGTCAAGTAATATATATTTTCTAAATACATCAGATGGAATTTTTGTAATGTATATAGCAACCTAAGAAAAAGTATTTAAATTTTAAATTTGGAGAAAAAATATTCGATTTAGTAAGATTTGAAGGTGTTTTATGTAATTTGAAAAATTTCTAGGAGTTGTGTATACTTTTTTAAATTTTAAGGAGAAATATGTAATTTAGTAAGATTTGGAAAAATTATATATAATTTTTTAAATTTTTAAAAAATATAATTTAATAAAATTTTAAGGAGTTTATATAATTTATCCTTGATTTATTTACAAAGAGCATCGATTAATCATTACGCATCAGTATTGATATAATAGCGATATTTCTTATTTTAATGATCTTATTATTTTAAAAATTAATTACTAATTGATTTTTCAACCCCTAATAAGAAAATGGTCGATATATTTATCAACAAATATAAAATATTTATCAACCTAAACTTGGATTCAATTCGAACTCGACCGGCTTACAGCCAGGGGTGTGCATTCGGTTAAAACCGAACTGAACCGAACCGAACCGGCCGAACCGAATTTTCCGAAATTTTCGAAAACCAAAACCAAACTGAACCGAATAGTAATAGAACCGAACCGAACCGAACCGAACCGAACCGAAATATTTCGGTTCGGTTCGGTTATAACCGAATTGCAAAACCGAAATTGACAGGGTTTGAATCTGGTCATTTGCATAAAGGATTAAGGGGGAAAAAAATTTAGTACAAGATATACATTATACTTCAAGTAAATCTAAATTTTCAAGTTGCAGTAGCAGCACAGCAGGAGGTTAGGAGCAGGCTGAGCTGCAAAATACTTCAACATCAGGAGCAACACAGCAGGAGGCTAGGAGCAGCAGCAGGCAGCTGCAGGAGCAACACGGCAGGAGCAAGTGAGCAACACAGCAGGAGCAGCAGGAGGCTAGGAGAAGCACGGCTGGAGCAAGTGAGCAACACAGCAGGAGCAGCAGGAGCAAGTGAGCAACACAGCAGGAGCAAGTGAGCAACACAGCATGAGCAGCAGGAGGCTAGGAGCAACACAGTAGGAGGCTAGGAGCAGCAGCAGCAGGAGCAACACAGCAGGAGCAAGTGAGCTATACAGCAGGAGCAGCAGGAGGCTAGGAGCAGCAGCAGCAGCAGGAGCAACACAGTAGGAGGCTAGGAGCAGCAGCAGCAGGAGCAACACAGCAGGAGCAGCAGGAGGCTAGGAGCAGCACCCCTAGGAGCAACACAGCAGGAGCAACTGAGCAACACAGCAGGAGCAGCAGGAGGCTAGGAGCAGCAGCAACAACAACAACACAGCAAGAGCAACACAGCAGGAGGCTAGGAGCAGCAGCAGCAGGAGCAGGAGCAACACAGCAGGAGCAGCACAACAGGAGGCTAAGAGAAGGTTGAGTAGCAACAGCAAGACAATGTATAGTTGCAGACTAGCAGTCTAGCAGAAGCGGGCAAGCTGCAAAACACGTCAACAGCTCAAATTCATGTAACAAGACAGTTCAAGACTTCAAGTTGTAGGAGCAGCAGAGCAGCATGAGCAGCAGAGGAGCAGGAGCAGCACAGCAGCAGGAGCATGTATATTGTATAGTATCAGAAGCTGGCAAGCTGCACTGCTGCAGAACACTTCAACAGTTATGTGGTTTAGAATAAATATGATCAACTGTAATTATGTGGTTCAGAATAAATAACAGTAATTATGTGGTTCGGAATAAATATGATCAATTCAGTAATCAGTTAACATTTTAACTTTGAAGGATTATATCATGCCAAATGATCCATTAAAAAAAGCTTGAGAAATCTCTTGTAGTCCTGTGTATAGAAGTAACAAAACAGAAGCCAGAACTCAGAAGGCCCAAAACCAGAAGTTCCAACTTCCAAGCAACATAACATTACTAGGGTGAAGCCAAAGAATGAGACAATCGTCCAATCAGTCACTTGCCCATATGCGAGCATAGCATATGGCAATGAGCCAATGATTCAACATCTTCATCTCCTCAAACAGCTTATGAAAAATTCAACAAGTATCATTAAAAAAACCATAAAATAATTCCAAGAGGGTCATACTGTCATATTCGCCTTATACCGTCATACCCAGCATCCCTCTCTGGCTGTCCCCGTGAGCGAATGGTAGGTAGTGGTTGCCTTCACAGGCCATCCAAATAACCATGCCATTGCTACAAGTAGGGGTGTGCATTCGGTTAAAACCGAACTGAACCGAACCGAACCGAACCAGAGTAGGGGACCATTGGAACACCTCCGCATCAAAACACCAAAGACAAAAAAAAACCTCAAATAAAAGCAAAAATTCAAGAGGCTCAGATGGCTTTGATGCATTATCAAAAACGAAGATGTCTCCCCTCAGGCATCAACCTGCTCGGCTGCTCCTACAAAATAATAGTTGGATACATACCTGTCCCTCGATAGTTGGATCATACTGTTGAACCTAAAAAACATAGTAAAATATCATCACAGTAAAAGCAATTAAGAAAATATCAGGGTAAGTAGGTAACTGGGTAAGGAACTAAGGACAGTAAGATTATAACTTCACACATGCACTGATGCTGCGATGCACATGAATGATAAGGATATATAAGAATGAATCTGCAAGAGATGACCATAGAAAGTTAGGAACATGAACAGAAATGTATAAAAAATAAGTAAACATATTCAAACCTTAAGATGACTTTTCAAAATTCAACGGTTGTGACATCCAATTTCATCTTTATCAACTCTGAAATAAAAAAATCAATCAATGATTATCTGATCATAATAAAGAAATATACAATACAATAATAAAAATATTAGCAATGCAAATCTTACCCTCTTGAATCTTTTCAAGTTCTTCCAAACTTTCCTCAACATTGATTTCTGTTTTTGAATTTTTAATCCAATCTTGAGTGCAAATGAGAGCTTGTACTAGTGTAGGAGTCAAAGAGCTACGAAAATGATCAAGTACGCGCCCTCCTATACTAAAAGCTGATTCAGAGGCCACTGTAGAGATAGGTATAGCTAACATATCACGAGCCATGTGTGACAAAATAGGAAATCTGCAGCTATTCACTTTCCAGAAGCCCAGAACATCAAAGTTTGGCTCATTTTTTTCAAGATCCTCTGATAAATACTTGTCTATCTCAGACTTCATTTCATTACCCATGAAACTTTTTCTATACTCAGCAAATAGACTACTTAAGATGTACTTACCTGATTGCTTTCGCAGACTTGATCCTTCACCAGATGGCATTCCTCCCGGCTGTAGTCGCATTCTGTACTCTTTGAACAAATCATATACAACTTCATGCAACATTCTCCTCATCATAACACCTCTTTCACCTTCATACATTTTTTCAACTCCAAACTCAACATATTCTAACTTGCGTCTTGGATCAAAGACAACAGGAACAAAGAGAAGCATATTAATCTTTTCTGGCTCACCCCAATACTTGTCATATTTGTCTTTCATCACAGCAGCCATTTCTTGGATTTTTGTATCACCGCTGACCTTCCACAGATTCAAAAGAAGGTTAACTTGACAAATTTCATCAAAAAATAAATTACTTGTAACATACATAGAGCCAGAAACTCTAAGAGTCAACTCATAGAAATGCTCTAAGAATGTAATAAGTCGCCTGACATTCTGCCAGTCAAAAGACAGAGGAGTTCCATTTTCATCATTAAGCTCATGATGGAAATTGCTATCTTCCTCTTCAAATTTTTCAAAAGCCCTCTCAAAAGTTTGAGCTGCTTCAAGCATCATATAGGTGGAATTCCACCTTGTGGATACATCTAAACAAAGACATTTCCTGCTTTCAATTTTTTCAATTTTCACACATTCTTTGAACCTCTGCCATCTTACTGGAGAATATCTCACATATTTAACAGCAGATCTAACCCGAGCAATGGAATCTGCCATCTCTTTCAAACCATCTTTCACCATAAGATTAATGATATGTGCTATGCAACGCATATGAATATATTTTCCTTGTGCCAAACAAGTGCCCCAATTCAAAAATTTTTTCTTCAAATAGAAAATAGCAGTATCATTTGAAGAGGCATTATCAACAGTAACAGACAAAACACTATCAATTCCCCATTCAGAGAGGCATTTTTCAATTAGTTTTCCTATAACTTCACCCTTATGACTTGGAATCTTGCAAAAATTCAAAAGCTTTTTCTTCAAGTTCTAATCAATATCAATGTAATATGTTGTGATACACATATAGTTTATGTTTTGAATTGAGGTCCAAGTATCAGTGGTCAAACAAACTCTCTGTTTGGACTCTCTGAAATACTGTTTCAACTTTACCTTTTCATCATGGTAGAGTTGAAAACAGTCTCTAGTCATAGTCCAACGTGAAGGCATTCGAAATCTAGGACAAGCTTGAGACATAAAATATTGAAAGCCTTCATGTTGCACAAAGCTAAAAGGCAGTTCATCTACAACAATCATGTGTGCCAGTGCTTTTCTAATTTTTTCTTGATCAAACTTCCAACTTGTTAGCACAGGCTCATTTGCTACTTCTTTCTGAATAGGTTGCATAGCAAGTTGTGTTTGATGTGTATCAACATTATATGGATATCGCTTGCACTGATTCATGTGATGTTTAAGAGAAGAAGTACCATTTTTTTTGAATCACACAAGAATTCATTACCACAGTAGTTGCATTTGGCTTTGGTTGACTTGTCCGGGTCTGTGAACTTTGTGTAATGCTCCCATACAGCTGATCGTGCTGCCATTCTTTTCCTCGGCATTGGAGGCTTTGTACTGCTCGTAGATACATTGCCCTCATTTGCAACTTCGATAGACATAGGCGTAGAACTTTCCTGCGAGGCAGAAATTGGCATTGGACTTGGAATAACTGGATTTGTGCTTGAAAGCTGCTGCCTGTCATCCTCGTTCAACATCTGTCAATAGAAAAATACAGAATTACATATTAAATTGTATGAAATCAAAAAATCCTAATTTAATTTCACAAAATTCAACCCTAACCTTGCAATTTGATCCCGATGATGCCGTTATAGAACCCTAATTTCACAAAACCCTAATTTAATTTCACAAAAAATCAACCCTAAATTTCATAATTTTCGAAATACTCTCAACTTGCAGCTTAATCTGTTGTAGAAAAATGAGAGATTGAAGCTCAGAGCGCGACCAGAGAGATATTGAGGCGTCGGGACTTAGAGTCAGAGCCTCAGAGGAGAGGAGGAGGGGGGTGGTCCGGGGGTGGACCGTGGACGAAAGGATTAACAATAAAATCGTATGAAATCAAAAAAATACTAATTTAATTTCACAAAAAATCAACCCTAAATACCCTCACCTTGCAGCTTAATCCGTCGTAGAAAAATGAGAAATTGAAACTCAGAGCGTCGACCATAGAGAGGCGTCACCGCGTCGGGACTCAGAGCCTCAGTCCTCAGAGGAGGAGGGGGGTCCGGGGGTGGACGAAAGCTAGAGGGATGAAGGCGCAGCACCGCAGGTTCGCAGCGGCGAGAGCGAGAGAGGCGAGAGCCAGAGCGGCGAGAGTTAGAGCGATAGCGGCGAGAGCGAGAGCGGCGAGAGCGAGAGCGAGAGCGCCGAGAGGGTTAGGGTTAGGGTTAGCAGCTGCAGAATAGCATGCGTCGGCGAAGTGGCGAACCACTCTGAAATCGGAGATTATATAGGCTGTCTGTTTGAGCCGATTAGACTAAAACCAAAACCAAAACTGCAGTATATAGATATATATATAATTCGGTTCAGTTCAGTTTTTATGGTTTTCGAAAATTAGAAACCAAAACCGAACCGAAATTTAATTTTTTTTTTTTTTCAAAATCGAAACCGAACCGAATTGGTTATTCGGTTTCGGTCGGTCGGTTCGGTTCGATTAAAATCGAATAGTGCACACCCCTACTTACAGCTCCTGATTTTGGCAACTTTACAAGGGGGTGACAGAAAAGTAGAGCTTTAATTTCAATTTATTTTTATTTATTACAAATAGAAGAATAACTTTTTTGTCGGATAAGAATATTCCTATATTCGCGTTTCAGCATAAAATATTCCTCGCATATTCCGAATCTAGTGGAGTATTTTCCGTGCCCGGCTTCTCCTCTTGTTAAACTGTCTCGCATGCTTCCTTCACCCATCATCTTGGAGTGCTAACAAGCAAGCAACTATTACTTTCTGACCGTTCGATCTGAAACTGATTGGCATGTTTATTTGATTAATTTGTACCCGCGGGTGAGTGTAACCATCGAGAGATCTCTGCCCTCTGCCGGTTTTTCAATCCGGCAGGTCAGAGCCGGTGAAGGTTACAACCAATCAAGTAATGACACGTGTCTCCGAATCTGGATCATTGGATCGTTGCGGCCGGAGGAATCTCGTTTCCCATCCACCATGGGAAACGGCTTTAGTTTGAGGAAATAATAGCGAATTGAGAATTAATCCTAAATTTTAAAAAACGAAAACATAAATAGGGAATATTTTATTTTTAAAGTGGAAATTTATATTTCGATATTATTTTATAAACAGCGAGTTTGATTTATATGTCAACTTTATGTACACTTTCAATTTGGTTTCTTACTTAATTGATAAATAAACAAAATATTTATTATTTATTGACAGTGTAAAATTTAGTGGTCAGTTGGCTCATGTTTTTCAAATGAATAATTAGCATTTTATAGTTTTATTTTTAAAACTTGCTTAGTTTTCTAATCTATGGAACAATGTTATTCGCAGTTTAGTTGTGTTTTATCCATACATACAAGCTATATAGATGTAAGATATATTGAATAAATAAAGCAATATAGTAGAACTTGTTTTAGAGTGAATTATTGTATTTTTAAAAAACATAAAGAATTCTATTTTCCGCTTTTGCTTTCGGGTCCATTTCTCATTTTCTTATTAGAAATATAAAAATAAGCTTAAAACAGGAAAGAGAAGCGCGTTCGAAGTAGACGTTTCCTTCAAAAATAGAAAAGAGATCCCGCATCGAAACCGGGTCAATCCAGCAACAAGAGCCGATGTGCCCCATCATCCTCCCGCAACATCCGCCACTTGCTTCCTTGGTTCTTGTTTCCGTTTCTCTCACCAATTTCGTCGAACAGCTTTCTTTTTTTTTTTTAGTGAGAAAGTAATTCGTCGAACACCTTTCCATTTTTTTTTATTTTTTTATTTTTTTTATTTTTTTATTTTTTTATTTTTTTGTGAGAGAAAGCAATTCCTCGAACACCTACAACCGCAACCAATCAGACAAGTTAATGATTATCTTATTCTCCTCTAAATTATCCCTATTTTGCATATAAAACCTCCCCCTCGCTTTCTCTTCGGCACGGAGCCATGGCCGCCGGCACCCGCCCACAGCGCGAGCACGCGGCGGCGGCTCTCGTGCTTTCGGTTTTCATAGCTCAATGCTTGTTTTGCTCCGGTGAGCTCCGGAGACTTCACCAGCCGGCGAAGGGAGACGGATCGCTTAGCTTTCTTGTTGTCGGGGATTGGGGCAGGGATGGACGCTTCAACCAGTCAGAGGTCGCCGAACAGGTTGGCTTTATGAGGCTTGCTTCTTCTTCTTCTTGTGGTTGACTTTTTGGTGTACAGACTTCCTTCTGGTTCTTTTTCGTGTTCACGCTGTGGCTGACCTTTTGGTTGCGATGCTTTTATCAGTCGAACTTGATCGGTTAGGGCTGTCTACGTCTTAGCTCATCTACAACTGCATGGTGTCCTTTCGCCGTATTCTGAAAAAATAATAGATAAAATTACTAAGCTAATACTTAGTGTATATATATAGGATCAATCAGAGATGGTGGGAAGATTTTATTAAGACGATTTTGTTCTTCTTTTTATTAGCTTTTTATTTTTCTCATCATCATTTTCATTTTGTTCTTCTTATTTCCGTGGATTGTTATTGTTGATCTTTTTCTTTTCGTCTATGGGGAGGCCTTGAGGTATCTGTTGTCAAAAAAAAAAAATTTAATCGAAATTTTGTCATAAATTTCAGTCATTAATTTATCATTATTCTCCATTATTATTATTATTATTATTATTAATTACAATTTATTTAATCGAGATTCGTGGTTTAGCAAAAAAATCAACATATTTGACCATCATTTTGTTGTCAAATACCAAAATTTTCCTCATCCTTGGTTTAATATTTCTTTTTCCTAAAATTTTTTCACTTTTGCAAAATATTTCAAATGATTACAATTATCCTCCAATGCGGAACATGGGGTCAGTACGCAAGACGGAACGCAGGCCAGAGCATCACAGTATTAGGTTGTTGGTTGCATTAGATGCAAAGAGAGGGACGGAGGGAGGGGCCTCGTGAAAAGTAGGTTGGTGGTTTTTCAGGTCCCTCCTGAGAAAATCAGTAATTCCAAATCAACCTCTCTTTCTTTTTCATTTATGAAACTTTTTGTATATATTTCTATTATTTTTTACATCCCTGTATAAATTGTAATATATTATATATTTCTAAAAAGTGATATTTTTTCAAATGCCCCTTCAAGTTTTCTATATATACCTAAGATTTTATTTTCATTAAATGTCCATCTCAAAAATATATTTGAGAAGAAAATAAAATTTTTTGAAAAAATATACAAAAACTATAATTTTTACAGGAATATAAAGAAAATATCATGATTTTGTGAGTATATAAAAATTTTCTCTTCATTTTTCTTAGAGTAAAACTCTCACCCGATTAGGGTTAGGCTCCAATTAAAATTTTCTCTCTTTGAAGGGCATTGTCTTTCCATTTCTCGTTTGGCTAGGGTATATACAGAAAATGCCATATTATTTAAAATTTGGTTAATTTCATATATGTAGACGGGTGTATATGCAAAAGTCTCCGTCTTTCTTTGCATGCATCAGGTGTGCGTTCAGCTTTCTCCGCATCATTATTCTTCAGTGCTTCACTAAGTCATTGAACTTGGTATGAATTCAGATGGGAACGATTGGAGAAGAACTGGATATTGATTTCGTCATATCGACCGGCGATAACTTCTACGAGAACGGATTAACCGGTGTCGATGATAAGAAGTTCGAAGATTCGTTCAGCAACATCTACACTGCAAAAAGCTTGCAGAAACAGTGGTACAGTGGTAAGTAATTGGCTCATTCCATCGCATTTCATCATGAATAACTGAGACATATATTTTGATCATTTCTGCAACATTCTTGTAGTTTTGGGGAACCACGATTATCGGGGCGATGTGCTCGCGCAATTGAGTCCTGTTCTCCCGAATATAGATTCGCGGTGGCTCTGCATGAGATCGTTCGTTGTCAACGCAGGTAAAACTGCAACCCCAAGTCCACTTTTGTAAGGCCCGTAACTTATTGAAACCAATTCTTTTTGCTTAGAAATCGTCGATTTCTTCTTTGTCGACACAACTCCTTTTGTTCACAAGTATTGGGTGACGCCGAAGGACCATCGATATGACTGGCGGGATGTCGCTCCTCGCGATCAATACATTGCTAATCTATTGAAGGTAAGTTCAATTAATGCTGATCTTGACGATCAAAATCGCAAATGTAATCAATTACTATGTTTCATTATAGGACTTGGATTTGGCATTGAAGGAATCAACGGCACCATGGAAGTTCGTCGTTGGGCATCACACGATGCGAAGCGTTAGCGACCATGGGGACACTGTCGAGCTTCTGCAAGAGCTTCTTCCGGTGCTCGAGGTACCCACATTGCTAGCTCTTAACCACATGTGGTAATCTTTGTTTCAGTAATGTTCTGATGGGCACAAGTTTTTTCAGGCTAACGAGGTTCATGTTTATATGAATGGGCATGACCATTGCCTGGAGCACATTAGCAGCACTGACAGGTAAAATTATCTATTAGTCTCTGGCGAACGGGTTTCCGACTCCTTAATCCTTGAAGCTTTTAGATTTATCCTTCTTTCGATATCTTATCATTCGAAAAATATTGGTTTTTCGTGTAGTCCAATCCAGTATTTCACGAGCGGAGGGGGATCCAAGGCATGGAGAGGGGTTTATACCCCGAATGCGGATAAATTGAGGTTCTTCTATGATGGCCAAGGGTTCATGTCCTTGCAAATGACCAAGAGCGATGCACAATTCACATTCTACGATGTCTCAGGCCGGAGATTGTATGGATGGAGCATGAGCAAGAACCTAAACTCCTTCATGTAGGAGATGAAAGTTAGGACAAGGTCGAGTGGCGATTCGAAGTGCGTCCGCGCTCTAGATTCGTCCGATTGAAGGAGTTCAACACAAGATCTTGTCTTTCTTCTTTGAGCAAAACTAGAAATTCATAGGTTTGCATTTTTAAGATGTTAGTGAGAGAAATATGTGAATATGAAAATTCGTAGAATCTTATATTTACTTTAGCAAGCAATATAAGTAAATGAATCATTACATCTCATCTAATATTAATATATATTAATTATTTATATTATTTTAAATTTTTTATAATTTTAATATTATTGTATTATATGGAATATTATTATTATTAATTTGTGCATATAATGAGTCCAGTGATAATGTCACGATTACGGAGACATATGTTTGATGAGTGCAATTTAATTAGGGTTTTTGGAGGAGATGCGCCGAAATTTAAATCCGAATAGTAATAATAATAAGATAAGTAATTTTTTATAAATTTATAATAAAATAGATAATTTTTTATTAAAAATTCTAAAATTAATAATATAATTTGTTTGTTGTCCAATCCAATCATGTGCGACTAGTTCTATCTAGATCAGTAGTTGGTCTCTTTTATTTAAGAAAATTTTTCCTCCTGGCGAGCGCATTTTTAATGTAAAATAATCTTATTTGTTATTTAAAATAAATTATTTAATTTAAATAAACATTAAATTAGAGGTATTATTTTAAAATAAAATTATCTCAATTTTTGGCTTTAAATCAAACAGTTCCCGTGGGTTAAGTCTCGATTTCGATTTTTGATTTAAAAAGCAAATGCGAAAATGGGTTATTTTTGAATGGCAAGGGAAGTTGGATATATATATATATATATATATACATGTAATTTATATATTATGTGGGTGTAAATAGGTAATTATATTGTTCGTTTTCTTTTGAAAAGGCATTTTATAAGGACGCAAATGTAAAAATGAAGCAACAGAAGATGGTGTGGATGTTTGTGGCCAACCGGGGGAGACAATTGCGAAAGTCGCAGAGCATTTTTGGGGATTTGTTCTGCCCCAAACATCATCCGTTGATCCAACCTGGCAAAGCACTCGTTATGTATTTTTCTACTGTGTCATTGTCTAGAATCAAGATGCGCATGCGATGGCTCAGACTCGGTGAGGTCCCATCTGAGGGATACTAACAATTTAAATGTTTAAACTATGGACTATTGTTTTTAGTTGTGTAAAATAACAATATCAAACAGTAGTAGTCATAGTCAGCGTACACAGTGTACAAATAGCACAAATCGCGTGAGCAAATTTTAGGATTTATACGGATACGACCAAATTATGTAGGAATTCAGAATTTTATAACATTTTTTTCCGTAAGATTTTTTTTTTTTTCTATGAGTGTCCCGCCCGACTTTCTAATTATTTAAAAATTATTTGAAATAATCGGATTACATAAAAATAAAAAAAAAAGGTTGGACTTTTTTATTATTCTATGAAAACTAACTCGTTTGCAAATTTTTTCATTACTGACTTCAATTTGTCAATCTTACCGATGAGTTGTAATTAAATATGACAAAAAAAAATTTTTTAACAAAATGAAGATATTTTTTTATGATAAATATTTTAGATTCAATACTTGATTTCAATATATTATGATCATAGTGTTTATTTTACTCTCATCGTAAATATATTCGAACAATTTTAGGTAGATTTATAAAGTTACATTCATATAACTTGTCATTTTTCTGGTTATATTACATAAATTTTAAGGCATTTTTTATGTATTGTAACTACATTTTCTTTTTTTATTTCAAGGATTGTCATGCATAAAAGCTTGTGTTGTAATCTTCTTAATCCTAACAACTAAGTTGATGTCTTCATTGATGGCTACTTCAACGTTAACAATTATAAAATTATATGTGAAGATACCATCAATTCTATTGTGACACTACTAATTAAGTACAATATTGTTTCTGGGTGCTTACGGTCTATCGAATTGTAGGGTTTTATTCTTTTTGGCTTTTGTTATTGGATTGATGATAGTCATCATATTTATTTCAGTTCCAACTCCTACATTTTATTGACCAATCTTCAGTCACACTAATCCTCGTCCTCATAGCTAATTGGCTTACCTCCGGTCATGGTCCTCGCCTCTATACCATACATTAACAAATCAAATGATAAACGTGACTGAAGGATGAAACGAACAATCACTAAACTGTGACTCAACCAACACAAAAAAAGGACAGATCAAGTTGCAAACATTTGATGTAAGACCACTACGATGTAAACGATGCAAGGAGATTGAGCATAATAGAAAGACATAAAATGCGATGATTGCAGATTGAAAAATATTGATAGTTTTTTTTATTTTCTTAATTTGTCATCTAAGCCTATGTTCGATTTCCTTATAATGTGATTAGGGGTATAAACAAGCTGAGTCGAGCCCCCCAAAAATAGCTAACTTGAGCTCGAGCTCTCAAGCCGAGCTTAGGAAATCTAATTTTCAGAAATTAATTTATAAATTTTTTTAAATTAATTTACATTAAAATAATTTTGAAAATTATAAAAAATTAACCACAGCATCACAAATTATAATTCACAAATTTATAATAAAAAATATTAAACCTAAAAATTTTATAGGTAATACTACTAATATAAGTAAACTAAAAAATATAGATATTGAAGAAATAATGCTAATAAGATAACATCTAAATATAACAAATATATATCAACTATAAGATCACAATTAAATAATTAAGTTTATATTATATATTATAAGATATATTTTTTAAATTATATTTTTATATATTAAAAAATAAACGAGCTCTTGAGTTAAAATCGAGAGAGGCGGATTTAGCTCAAGTTGTGCTCATTTGATAAATGAGTCAAGCTTTCGAGTTTGAACTTGACTCATTTTCTAGTGAGCTAGGTCAAATTTGAGTGAAGCTTAAGCTATGAGTTAAATTAACACCCATACATGTGACACATAGTAGAACTTATTTTGGACAACATTATTTTGTTGAATTGTAAGATAAAAAACTTTTTGTTGGATAGGAATGTAGTGCAAATATTTAGGTGTTGAAAAAATTATTTAACCCAATCAAATACTAAGCAAAATCGAATAAAAGTAATTATTTCACTGAATTTATAATAAGATTGTAGTTATATCTAATCAACAAATGAAGTATGCATATTTTCGAATATCTAAATTAATATCAATACATCAAAAGATCTTTGGATAGTAGTTAAGTTAATAACATATTAGTTTTCTATCTTTACATTATGATACACTAAACTGGTATAAATTGTTATGCACAAAAATCTTTTACTGTAAAATACACAAACTATATTGTTGACATTGATCAAGTATTACACTTACAAAATAAATAGAACCACACAAAAATAAGCAATAATCTTTCAAAATGAACAAAAACAAATTATGACATCCAAAAAGTCAACAAATTCTTTGTAGTGACCACAAAAATTGGATTTTTTTTCATATGAATATATCCAAATTTTAAAATCAAATATGAATCATCCAAATTGACAACATAAATAAAAAATTATAACTTTACTAGTTTTTGAGGAGGCCGCTTGAGGGAGGACCTATAAGATCTTGCGGAAAGCAAGGGGTTGTGTTCATGACTCGAACGACAGAGTGACCGTGGTGGGTGAGCCACGATGAGCCACGATGGCCTCTCAACTGGGAAGAGAGAATGATTGAGATAATGATATCGTAGGAGAGAGTAAAAACTTTCACCAAAACCATTGAAAATTTTAAATTAAGACCGTTTGTTCAATAATCTTGAAATAACATTTGAAACTACCAAAAATGTTTGTTTGAGCGGTTGTTAGTTAAAAAACTAAATTTGATCAAAACTTGGGAAGAATAGAAACTTAAATATTATTAGATTATAGCTCAAATATAAATTTTAGGTGGGCTAAAATTACAATCGAGTTGACAGAAAATTCAGCTTGATTGGCACCTAAATTATTGAAAAATTTAGCTAAAATTAAATTCAGCCCAAAGTTGATTAAAATTTTGAATTTTTTTTTATAAATAGGTCCCTATACTAAAATAATATTTATAGAAAAGTTATTAGCCAAGTATTTCTTAGAAGTGGATTCTTATGATGAAAATTTTTACGAAAAAATCCATAAAATTCTTTAAATTAGAAATTAGTCTCACAAAATCTAAGACTTGCGAAAAGCCCCCTTCGATATTTGTATTTATAGATAGATCCTTAGGGAGTTTTCTAAATTTACAAATGAACCCTCAATAAGATATTAAATTATAAATTTAATATTTTTATAGATTACAAATAAACCCCTCAAAGGTTTTAATTTCTTAATTAGTCAAAATTTCATTAATTTACAAATAAAACTTTATCTTCTTTGAAAGTCTTTAAACTTTACAAATTAGTTCTCACAACCTATTTTACACATAAGTCCTTGAATTTATAAAAAAATTCCAAAATACTGGAAACAAAAAAAAAAGAAGAAAATATTGCCCCTCAAATTTGCTATATTGTAAATGAATTCAACTCGAGCAATCATCAGAATCGTTATCCATACAATCAAATAAGATATCTCATCAACATCCAACAAGCAAATCATAATATCCGATGATTTAAAATTTTAAATCACAATCTTATTATCCAACGACAACTATAAGAGCCAGAGAGGTCTTGCAAAGGGAGAGGAGAGATCAGAGTCAGAGGACACAAGAATGAAGAGAATAATGGGAAGATCGAAAATTGAATACAAAAAAATTGGTAAGTTTTCTTTCACGTTCTTTATTTCTCTTCTTTGTTGCTTCTGATCCTCCTTTCTCTGTCCTTTGCGAGCTTGAGAACTGTTCATTTTCGTTGCCCCGCCACTTTCGGCTAAGATTACTGCATCTCTCACCAAGTCCCATAGGTCCTACTGCACTGTCAAGTTCAAACGTCCGAATCCCAAGTTTGGGTGCCCAAATCCTTTCACATTCGTCTATCACCTGCTACACCTCCTCCTACCAACGCTGCTGCCTACCAACCACCTCTGGTGCTCTTTGGCCTATACCTAGCTGCTCACGAGTTGGTCTCCACCACTAGGCTATCTCCAAGCCTTATTGGGCCTACTTTTCATGCCATCAGCTGCCACGATTAGTGATTTGCTACTACACACCACCACTGCCGCCATGCGTGAAGCTCTCGTCCCTTACCAGCTTGTGTGCCCGAGCACTCGCTAGCTCAGCTTTATCTTTGACCAAACCACACTGCCAAGCGACTGACCTCAGCTCGTCCATGCCTTGCTCTTGCAACCACACTTTGCGGCCCACCTGCTGCTGATCCAGCCCCTCAACCACTGATCCAGCCCATCAGTAGCCGATACCTTCCATATAGGCCGTGTTTGTTTCGATTCCCGGAACTGGGAATCGGAGGAATGGAGAGAATTGAGAGCCCAATTCCCTCCATTCCCGTGTTTGTTTCGATTCCCAGAACCTGAAATCGAGAGAATCGGCTATTTTCCAATTTCCCCGATTCCGGTTTTTAATTCCCGGTCAAAACGAAGGGAAAACACCAATTCCCGTGTTTTCCCCTCGTTTTTCACTGTAGCACCCTCGGTTATTTCCCATGAATTCCTCCCCATTCCCTATCTCATCCAGCCTCGTCTTCTTCTCCGACGAGATTCTTCTCCGACGAGATCTCGTCCAGCCTCGTCTTCTTCTCCGACGAGATCCTTCTCCACCGATCTCGTCCAGCCTCGTCTTCTTCTCCGACAAGATCCTTCTCCACCGATCTCGTCCAGCTCGTCTTCTTCTCCGATGAGATCCTTCTCCACCAATCTCGTCCAGCTCATCTAGCTCGTCTTCTTCTCCACCGATCTCATCCAGCGAGCTCCTCATTCCCGATCTCGTCTAGCTCGTCCACCTCCCCATTCCCGATCTCGATTGCCCTGATTGCGGCCTGACCGTTGCCCCGACCGCTGCTTCGACCGCACCCCGACCGCTGCCCCTGCTATTCACTATCATCATCAAGCTGTTGAACGGTTTTGCCGTAATTTTTAGAGGACGAAGCTGAAACCCTGATAATCTAACTAATTGGGTTCGGATTTTGATAAAGGTGCCATTTTTAATCATTTTTTGATCTATTTTGATTGTTTTTTTGGTTGGATTACAGATGATCGGATCAGGAGAGCGAGAACATGTTTTTTTTTTTTTGGTTTGGGGTTACTCGGTGTATTTATATTGAAATTTTGCAGCGTCTGGTAAAGAGAAGGGCTGAAGAAACGTATTGGATCACAATAAATTAATTTGTTGATCAGGTCAGATTTGTAAAGTTAATTCGTTAATTGGTTACACTTGCAGTGTTAAAAATATTAAAAAGTCAATTGAGAATGTATGAATAACTTTTTTTTGACAAATATTTGAATATTAGATGGACAAAGACGAGTTAGATTTGTTCAGAATACGAGCTGCTGGATATTGCTACTTAATGACAGCATATTTGATAATGTTGATTATTAGTAGAAGAAGAGGAACCCAATTGCACATTGAACCAATAACCAACAGAGAGTCTCTGAGGGGTGTCAATCTTCACAATATTTTATATGGTGGTAGAAGTAACTGTTTTGACTATTTGAGAATGGATGTGCCTGTATTCATCATTAGGATTTAGTTGTGTCTGTGAACATATTTTTGTGTTTATCCTTTTTTGCTTATATCAAACTATTTCGCTTGTGCCTATATTTACGTGACTTGTATTGTGAATGTCCTATTATTACACTGGTTTGTTTGATATGATGCTTGTTCTTTATATTAAATGTGTATGTATTATTATACTTGTTTACTAAAACTTATGTTATTGTTTAAAAGGTATGGACTCAGATGGATATGAAGCACTGGACTCCTCTAACTCACTTTCTGACAGGAGTCCTAACTTGGAAGTAGCAGTTGCGAAACAAAGAACAACCAAGGCCAGGATTCATAGATCACATAAAGTGTGGTCTAAAAGCAACTCTGGGTTTCTTATTAATTTTTTAGTTGGACAAGTGCATGCAGGTTTAAAGCAAGACAAGTTTTTCAAGAGGCAAGCATTTGTCACAGCTGCAAATGCTGTGAATGCACAGTTCAATACTGAGTTCAATGCTGATAATGTTAAAAGTCATTATAAGAAGACATTAAAGAAGCGAGTTTCAATCATTAAAAAGGTACAAGACTTCAGTGGGGTAGGGTGGATTGAAGATGAGAAGATGATCACAGCATCCGGACAAGTCTATTTGATATCATAGCCATAAGAAAGAAATATATTTTTTCTATTTTTTTATTTTGTAAATATATTATCAGTTTAGGTTACATCTAACATATTTTAAATATAATCTTGCAGCAAATTTCGGAAGCTAAATGTATTTTGAACACACGTATACCCCTTTACGAGGAGTTGCTCCTGATATGTGGATCAGACTATGCTACTGGCAGTATGGTTAAATCTACATTTGATAATTTTGGAGAAGATTTTAATAGAGAAGAGGCTCAACAACAACATTCTGTAGACGAGGATACTCAGAATGCAGCTGATAGAGAGGGACCTTCTACCAACTATGCTACTAATAGTCAGTCGAAAGGTAAACAGCAAGCCTCTTCTTCAGAGAATACATCGAGGTCACGTAAGCGCAAGGGCAAAACTCTTGATCAGAGGATGATGGAAGAGTTGATGATCAGCATGCGTCAAGTTGCATCCTCCCTTCAAATAGCTGGAAAGGATTCTTGGAAGAAAGCCTATCCAACTTTTGATGAAGTTCAAGGGGGAACAATTTAGTAAGCCTTTTCTGAAACTTGCATGTAGGCGTTTACATGAGGACGAAGTTGATGGCATGACATTTGTTGATGGTATGAATGATGAGGACAGAATTGAGTGGGTTCAGGAGTTTATGGATGATATAAGTATGTAGTTATATTTTGTAATAACCTGTTAAGTTAAACTATGTATTTAACCATCTTTTAAGTGGACTTTTGTATTAACCTGCTACGATGTCTTTTCTAATATATTAAGTTGTCTCTGTAGTAGATACAAATCTTCGTAATATTTATTATGATATTTGTACATATAATGAAACTGAAGTCCATTCATTTTTGGGTCTTTTTGTAAAATCTTATTAATTTTTAAATTTATTTCAAAAATTTTAAAATTAAAATTATTTTATTACTCAAATTATTTAAATATTACTTATTTTCAAAAAAATAAGTATATATTTTCTGTATTTATTAAAAATTATTTTAGAAGATAATAACAAAATTATATTAAATAAATCTGTAATTGATTACAATAAGTTATTTACATAGTTTGTTTTTTTTAAAAAAATATTTATTATTTTTAATTATTTTTATATATTTCTCAATTCCCTATAGTAAAAACTCATACAAACACAAGAATTCAACAACTTATGGAATTGATCAATTCCATTTGTCAACCAAACAACGGAAAGGAATTGGCCAATTCCCAATTCCCTACAATAAATACTCATCCAAACATTGTAATTATCTAATTCCTTCAATTCCCCGGAATCACTCAATTTCCACGATTTCACAATTCTTAAACCCGGAATCGAACCAAACGCGACCATAGTGCCACCCCAACTTTCCCCACAGTTGACTACCAGCCACCTGCATGCCCACCAAGCCGCCAACACTGCCTGAGGACCTCTCAAACCTGTCGCACTCCCTTAGTCCCTCCTTCACAGTTGCTCTTGGTTGGGGCTAAATCCAGTTAACTTTGGCTTAGGACTAATTTGTGCCCTCATTCGAAAATCAAATTAACTTAGAATTAGCTTGCAGACTTATCGTAAAGTTAATTGGACTTAGAATCAGTTCGTAGACTCCCAAAACTCAAACTGATATATGATCAATATGCAGATTTGTTCAAAAGTCAATTCGACTTGGCACTAGTTTAAGAGCTTTCCAAAAGTCAAACTAACCTAAGGTTATTTTGTAGGCACATTCAAAAGTCAATTTGACTTTGGAACAGTGTGCAGGTTTATCCGAAAATTAAACAGACTTAGGGTAGCTTATAAGCTCATTCGAAAGTTAACTCAGCTTAGAGTCAACCCACGAGCTTATTTGAAAGTGAAACTGACTAGAGTAGGCTTACCTAAAAGTCAATTTGGCTTAGAATTAGCTCGCAAACTTGTTCAAAAGTTAAATTGACCTAAGGCTAGTCTATAGACTTACCTAAGAGTCAATTCAGTTTAGGATCAACATGCGGGATCGTCTGAAAGTCAAACTGACCTACGAACAGTCTACATACTCATCCAAAAGTCAATTTAGCTTGAGGTCAATCTACAAATTTGTCCAAAAGTCAAATTGACTTAGGCCAAATTTGCAAGCTCATCTGAAAGTTAATTTAGTTTAGGACCAGTTTGTGTGTTCACCCAAAAGTTAAACTGACCTAGAGCCAGTTTACAAGCTCATTCGAAAAGTTAATTTGGCTTAAAAAAAATCTACGAGCTCTCTCAAAAGTCAATTCAGTTTAGGATCAACATGTGGACTCATTTGAAAATCAAACCAACTTAGGGTCATCATGCTCGTTTGAAAGTCAATTCAACTTAGAACTAGTCCACGGACTCATCTGAAGGTCAAAATGATTTAGAATTAGCCTGCGGGTTTGCTTGAAAGTAAATGTAGCTTTGGGTCAGCTTATGTACTCGCTCAAAAGTTAATTCAATTTAGGGTCCGTCCATAGACTCGATCAAAAGTCAAATCAATTGAGGGTCAGCTTTTGAATACGTTTGAAAACCAATTTGATTTACAACCAACCCACGGACTCGTCCGAAAATCAAACTGACCTATGGTTAACCTTTAAGCTCGCTCGAAAGTCAACTCAATCTAAGACCAGCCCACAAACTCACCTAAAAGACATTCTAATCAATGGAAAGTTTGAGAGCTCTCTAATCAATTAAATTGACTTATCATATTAAAAATAAGTCAATTTGAATAAATTAAGTAAACAGATGAAGTTAAACCAATTTGATTCAAATGGACCACCAAATGAACCTAAAATTAATCAAATAAATGAACTAAAATATAAATTAAAATGGAACCAAATCCAATTGGATTTTCCCAAATTGAGTCGGGCCTACTAGGTTCAGACCTAACCCCAATCGGACTCAAATCGGATTAACCCAAATTAAGTAATTTAGACTCAATC
Source organism: Trichopus zeylanicus subsp. travancoricus (assembly GCA_005019695.1). Lineage (NCBI taxonomy): Eukaryota > Viridiplantae > Streptophyta > Magnoliopsida > Dioscoreales > Dioscoreaceae > Trichopus > Trichopus zeylanicus. The sequence goes on from RXID01014226.1 coordinate 2,681,237, forward strand.
CTAATCAAATTGAAATTAGGTCAACCCAAATCAAATTACATCAAACCCAATCCCAATTAGGTTTAAACTAGCTCAAGCCAAATCAAATCAAATTCAAACAAACTTTAATCAATTTTAAACCAGATTCAAACCAAATCATTGATTGGGTCAAATCAGGTTAAACCAAGTTAGAACCAAACCCTAATCGAGTCAAACTAAACTCAAACTCAAACCTAGATCAAGCCTAATTTTGAACCAAAACTAAATTAGGTCAAACTTGAACTAGAATCAAGTTGAGATTAAATTAGAACCAAGTTAAACTCGAACCCAAACTCATTAAGGGATCGAACTTAGATTCAATAAGAATCTAATATAGGTTAAATCCCACATCCAATAAGGGTTGATCCAAGATCTATTAAGGATCTATTAATAACCCAATAAGTGTAGATCCAAAATTCATTAAGGATCTAATAACAATCTATTCAAGGTTGGATTTAAGATCTATTAAGAATTCAGTTAGAATCCATTAAGGGTTGGATCAAAGATCTATTAAGGATCTATTAAAAACACAACAAAATTGGATCCAAAATCCAAGGAAGAATCCAATAAGAAACCAATAAGGATTAAACTCAAGATCAATTAAGGATCCAATAAGGACCCATCAAAGGCTGGATCCAAAATCTATTAAGGATATAATAAGAACCCATTAAAAGTTGAAACTAAGATCCATTAAGAATCCAATAAGAGTCCAATCAGGATTGGATCCAAGATCCATTAATGATCCAATAAGAACCTAATAAGAGTTGGATCTAAAATTCACTAATGATCTAATATGAACCTATTAAGGTTGGATATGAGATCTATTGAGGACCAATAAATAACCAATAAAGGTTGGATCCAAGATCCATTAAGGATTAAATAAGAACCCAATAAGGGTTAAATTTAAGATGTATTAATAATCCAATAAGAATTAAGTCCAAAATCCAATGGGGTTCTAACATAAGGTTGAAGTCAACCCAAATCAAATCGAATCAGATTTGAATTGAGACCAAGTCTAAACATCAAATTAAATCAAATCATACTTGAATCAGAATCAAGTCAGAATATCAAATCGAACCAAATCAGATTTAAATAAAAACTAAGTACGAACATTGAGTCCAATCAAATCAAACTTGAACCAAAACCAAGTCTAAACTTTGAATCGAATCAAATCAAATATAAACCAAAATCAAGTAAAAATATTGAATTAAATCAAATCAGACCTGAATAAGAACTAAGGCTGAATATCGAACTGAATTAAATCAAATTTAAACCAGGACCAAGTAGGAACATAAAATCAAAGTAATCAAACTTGAATCAAACTTAAGTCTAAACATCAAATCAAATTAAATCGTACTTGAACCAAAATAAATTCTTAACATCAAATTTAATTAAATCAATCTTGAATCAAAATTAAATTTAAATATTAAATTAAATCAAGTCAAAATCAAACTAGAATCGAGTCTAAATCAAATTAAGAGCAAATTAAAGAGAGTTAGTTGACAACAAGTATAAAGGCCATTGACTACATCTCAAATTCAATCAATAATAAACCAAAAAAAGATAATTGATTGTTAAATAAAAAATGGTCATCAAGCCAATGTTGCAAGCTATTTCAAATCAAATTAAAATAGACATGAACTTATTTTGTTAGTAAGCCAAATGCCATGTTCAAAGGAAGCTCAAATAATACAAGTATAAAGCCGTCGGTGACACTTCAAAACTTAACCAACAACAAGTCAAAGAGGTCATCAATTATCAAATGAGGAATGATTGGCATAAGTTAAGGCCATTAACAATTTGAAATTGAACTAAGAACAAACTTGAACTCATTTAGTTAGTTAACTAAATACCACATTAGAAGAAAGTCAACTGACAATAAGTATAAAATCATTGGTAATACTTCAAACCCAACCAATATAGACTTGAAAATATATGACCCGATTTGTTAACCCTACCTAAACCTGACCCGAATTATGTAGATTCGGGTTTGTTATAATCAGGTTTGGGTTATAATTAGGTTGACCCTATTACCACCCCAAAAATTTTATATTGTAATCAGGTCAACCCATATAACTCGTTTATGACTCGATTGACCCATTTATTTATCAGTTCATAAATGGGTCAAGTTGGATTAACCCATTTACTAAATACATCAATTAAAATTATTTAATATTTTATTTTATAATATTTTAAAGTAATTTTTAAATTATTATTTATAAATTAAGTATTTTATTAATATAATTAACTTAATAATATTATTAGTTTAATTATTTAAAATATATTAAAATTATTAATACTAATTAAAGATATGGGATCGATTTAGGTCAATTTGGGCCAATTCAAGTTGATTCGAGAAAATTAAATCAATTCAAGTCGAGTTAAATTATGACTCATTTAATTAAATAGGTTAATTCATATCAAATCGGATCATTACCCAAACCTGACTCATTTAATAAATAATTCAATTTGGGGCACATCGGATCATCTATTTAAAAATCCAATTGAGTTCAATTTTAGAAAATTAACCCATTTAATAAATGGGTCGGGTTTAGATTAACTTGTTTAACATAATATTATAGGTTTGACCCGACCTGAACCCGACCCTTGGACCCAAATTATCAATTTTAAACTAATACAAATATAAAAGTCATTGGTGGTATTTCAAACTTAATCAACAATAAGCCAAAGAAATCATCGATTATCAAATCAAGAATAATTAGCATAAAGTAAGGCTGCTAACATTCTTTCAAAATCAAAATTGAACTAAGACAGGCTTGATCTTGCTTAATTAGTCAGCTAAGCAACATTTTAGAAGGGAGTTAATTGACACAAGTACAAAGCTATCACTGACACTTCAAGCTTAGCCAATACAAGCATAAAAGCAGTTAGCGATGTTTCAAAACTTAATCGATAATAAGCCAAATAGGTCATCGATTATCTAATTGAGAATAATCAGTATAGACCAATACTATTAATCATTTTCTTAAATCAAACTTAACTAAGATAGGTTTGAATTTACTCAGTCAGTTAGCCAAATGTCATGTTTTAAGAAAATCAACTAATAACAAGTTTAAAGTCATCGGTAGCAATTCAAACTCTAATAAGGTTAATTGATACCAAGTTGAAGCAATCAGCTACACCCTGAATTCAAGCAAAGTTATCAATATTTGCCAAGGATTAAACCAAGCACTCATCCGAGTTAAGTTTCACTCGGTCAAGTGCATGGGAGCTAGGTAGTGATAACCATCAAGCATTTCTTATTTCCTTTTCTTATTTCATATCCTCTATGATTATGAATCTAAATTATTTAAAATTATAAAGTGAGAATATGCTCTTACTTAAGTTGTATAACTCTTTTTTAAATTAATCAAATTATATATTTTTTCTTTGTATCTCTATTTTATTAGATAGATTTCTTACTTTAGGAAATTTCTGATGATTATCAGAGTAGTTAACAATAGAGACTTGTGCTTGTTGGAAGTCATGTTTCTATAAATTTTTATTATACATTCAAATCCAATCAAATTTTTTTTTGAGATTGCTTCTTGAGGTTTTTTAACTATCATGGTTGGTTGATTGTGGCTCCATAAATTTTGGCACACCTAGTGGGACTTCTTCTTGAACTATAGTAAATTTTTGTGTGGTGAAACTAAATATCCTTTAATACTAGTTAGTACAAATTTTAACATACTCGATGAGACATGACTTCTCCTTCAAGTGTAGAAATCTCTCTAATAGTTGATTGATTATTTTCTATTACATAGAAAGGGAACATGATATCATTAAATAATCCTCCTACCCCACTCTACACCATCATCCTTGGTGAAGGATCTCGGGTACACTTTTCTCAGCCAATAATTACCGCAGGGGAAACTGGAGTCCATATAAGCTATAGGGTTGTGTCCAAGTCCATCCAATTCATGCATGGTACTTTTGCTTTTACCAACAATGTTATTGCTCTTAGCATTACTGATGCAACTATGACTACCATTGATCTAATTACTGCTCTATTAACCTACTATAGATCAACTCCTCACCTTCTATCTAGTTTGCTATGGAGCCTTAATCGACCACCTAATATAGCTAAAGGCCTCGAGGAGCAATCTTAAAATAACAAATAAAAATTAAGATGAGTTTGAGTGCATAATAAGGAATTTTGGAAATATGACTTACAACTAGTGCAAGCCCTTGTTTTTTATCAGCTTGATAATCGTCAAAAATCTCCAAAAGTAAGAAACTTAGTTAATAAAAAAAGACAAAAAAACATAATTTAATTAATTTAAAGAGGGATACATGGTCTAAGTAAGGACATACTCTCAATTTATAATTTAATGAATCTAAATTTATAATCATAAAGGTATAAAATAAGAGAGGGAATGGAAAACGCTTGATGCTCACTGCTACTCTACTCCTGTGCACTTGATCGAGTGAAAACTGACTCAGATGGGTGCTTAATTTGATCTTCGCTAATACTAATAACTTTACTAGATTTCAAGCTTTGACTTATGTTAGTTAACCCTATTAAGATTTGAAGTATTATCGATAGCTTTATGCTTGTTACGAGTTGATTTCTTCTAACCTTTGATTTGAGAGAATAAGTAGTGATCTTAACTTATGCTAATTATTTTTAATTTGATAATCGATGACCTCTTGGCTTATTAGGTACCGTTTGGCTCGGGATCAAGATCAAGACTAGTGAATCACTTTTGTAAACTAATATCTTTTTATCAAAATTAACGCTTCAATAATTTAAAGTTCGAAAAACTATTTAATTTTTTATAATAATTTAATTTAATAATAGTGTAAAATAAGTAATATTAATTTTACAAGAAAAAATAATTCTAAAATGAGTTAATCCTGATCCTGATCCCAAATCAAATGGGGCCTTATTGATTAGATTTTAAGCATTATTGATAATCATTGGTGATGCTTCAGACTTAATCGATAATAAGTCAAAAAATCATTAATTATCAATAAAGAATAATTAGCATAAGTTAAGACTGCTAACATTCTATCAAAATCAAAATCAAGCTAAGATATGGTTGAACTTACTTAGTCAATTAGCCAAATGAAATATTCAAAGAGAATTAACTAACACAAGTACAAAGCCATTAGTAATACTTCAAGTTCACCCAACATAAGCATAAAAGCCATTGATGACACTTCAAAAAGCTTAATCGACAATAAGCCAAAGAGGTCATTGATTACCAAATTAAGAATTATTAGCACGAGTTAAGACTGTTAATCATTCTCTTAAATCAAACTGACCTAAGATAGATTTAAACTTGTTTAGTCAGTCAGTCAAATACCATGTTCGAATGAAGTCAACTAATAATACGTATAAAGCCATTAGTAGCACATTAAATCCTAATAAAGTTAATTGGCACAAGACAAAGTGGTTAGTCACACTTTAAAATCAAGTAAAGTTACCAACATTTGCTAAGGAGTAAAACAAGCACCCATTCGAGTTAAGGTTCACTCCGTCAAGTGCATGGGTGCATAACAACGGTAAGCATCAAGCCTATTACATTCCCTTTCCTCGTTTCATATCTTTTATAATTATAAATCTAAATTCTTTAAAATTATAGAGTGAGAGTATGCACTTATTTAAGTCATATAACCCTTTCTAAAATTAATCAAATTGTACTTTTTTCTTTGTGTCTCTATTTTATTAACTAGGTTTCTCACTTTAGAAGGTTCTTGATGATTGTTAGAGTAATTAACAATAAAGTTTGCACATATTGGGATTCATATTCTTATAATTCCTGATTATGCATTCAAATCTGTCCAACTTTTTTTTGAGATTACTTTTCAGGGTCTTCTAACTATATTAGGTGGTCGATAGCAACTCCACAATATTTTCAAATTTTTATCATATTCAAGGGGCTGAATAGAAATTTAAAAATTTAGAGAAAATTTTTAAAAAGTCTTAAAATTAGCAAAATCTTAGTATTTTTTTATTTAAAAGTTATTAACAAACAACTATATGTGTTATTGCAAATTTGTAAAAAACCACATACTTTATGACTATTAGCAAAAAATCACTCGCCTTATCCTATACCTTTTTAAAAAATCACATTGATTAAAATATTTAAAATATTTTATTTTAATTTTATTTTATCAATTAAATTATTATGAATGATTAAATTATTTTATTTAATTTTACTTTAAATAACCAGTTTATAATTATTGGACAACCGATTTGATAAAACTGGATTTAAATTATCAATTTTATGAAATCAGACAAGTGATCTTTCATAAAAACTTAAATAAAATTTATTATTTTTATATTAATTAATAGTTATTTAAACTTAAATCAAATGATAATAATTTGAATTTTTATATTAATTTAAATTTTTATATAAGACTAGAGTGGTTATTTGCTAATAGTGATGTTGTACGTAATTTTTCGTAAATTTACAATAAAGTAGGTGATTTTTTCTAAAAACTCTAAAATGAATGCTATATTTTGGTTGTTGTCCAATCCAATCATGTGCCACTACTATCAACTAGATCAATTGGTCTCTTTCATTTAAGAAATTCTTTCCTCCTTCCAAGTGCATCTTTAATTTGAAATGATCTTATTTTTATTTAAATTATTAATTTAATTTAAATAAATTTATCATCTAGGTCTATGCTTGATTATTTTGGTCATATAACTGCCTTATCATGTTACATAGAGTAGAACTTATTTTACACCACATTATTTTATTGAATTGTAAGACAAGACTTCTTGTTGGATAGGAACATAGTACAATATTTAGTGTTTGAGGTGATTTTTTACCAAAATCAAATTTGATTGAAATATGATCAAAATTGAAATTTGTATGCAACTAAATCATGACTCAAGTATGAGTCTCAGTTGAATCTAATTTGTGATCAAATTTGATAAAAATTGAGCTCAATTCGAATTTGAATTTTTAAGAAATTCGGGCTTAATTAAGCTTAGTTCAAGTGGACTGAATGAGTGGAGTATTTAAATGAAACTTGGGCCTAAAATTCATCCCAAGTTTGAGTTAAAATTGAAAGAATATAAGAGTTTTATAAAAAGGTCCATGGTCGGGATTCTCTTACAAATAATTCCCTAAGATGAAATTTTATGAAAAATTCTAATAAACCTTAAAATTATAAACAAGTCCCTACAAAATTTAAGATTTATAAATAAATTCTTCAAAATTTTATCTTCACAAATAAATCGCTAAAATCCCAATTTTGCTCAAATAAGTTCCTCGAATGTTGTTATTTATAAATAAGTCTAAATTTTATTCGAAAAGTATTCCATTCAAAATTTTATAAACAAATCTTTTGTAACAAGACCCTATAATTTATAAAATTATAATTTGATATAAATTTTTCAAAAAAATTTACAAATCACCTCTTTATAAATCTACTATTTGAAGTGAGGGCATTTTTCAAGTTCTCTTATGTATAGTTGATAAACTCATCCATATCTCTATAGAAACTTATCTAATCTCACACAAATACATTCATAACAATCCAATTCAAACAAAACTCATTTAAGATAAATACAAAGGGATTGGTAAGATCCTTGATTCAAAAATTTGGACCAAGTTCATTCTAACTCAACTGGATCTTCTTGAAGCCTATAATTTTTCTCATATTCCTTTGGAAAAAGAGGAGAGATCATAAGATCAAAACGAGAGTTCAGAAAGAAAGCATAGCACACAGAGAGAATCGGAAGAAAAGGAGATAAGCTCTAAAAAAGAAAGCAAGGTCAGCGCTCAGCTTTTATTTCTTCTTCTTTGACGCGTTGTCCTCTTCCCTCCTTTGCTCTGCTACTTCCTTGCCGAACCACCACCGGAGCTCCACTCCTCACTGGCCATCTCTCGTCAGCATAGGTGGCTGCGCCGCCAGCCCCAAACACTAGCACCCATGCCTTGCTCCTTGCCACCCCACCGTATCAAAAACTGGAGCTCCATCGGCCTGCATCTCGCTGAGCCTCGATCCACCTTCTTTGGCCTGGTACCGCTTCCTTGACTTGCTTGCCAGCCCGGACCACTTACCTGCCCTAGCCTCGCCCATGGCCCCCATGGCTACAGTCGCCTCCCTGAATGCCACGCCTTGTGCCTAGCCCTATTTGCTGTCGCCCCACCGCGTCGTCGCTCTGAGCCTCTCAGGCCTCCCTTGCGACCCTTAGCTCAGTACTACTGGGCCGGTGATACGTCGCCGGCCGCTCCGAGCTCCCCGCTATTCCACCTGCTGCATCTGCCCCACGACCCCAAGACGCCATCGTTGGTCCAAGCAGCACCGAGCCGTCCCTTGTTGGTCAGCTCTCATGCCTTACCTCGCTTTGCTGCCCTAGCTCCCATCTCTTGCCGGTCAGCTCTCCATCCCATGACTGATCACCTTCAAGCGTTCGCTATCGCTTTCCACTGCTGGCCGGGAGCTGAATCTGGCCAGATCCGACTGGATCCGACCGAGAAGAGCTCCAGGCCATCGCGGCCCAGATGAGACCGAGGGAGAAGGCTTTGGGCTTGAGGAGCATAAAGAAGAAGGAGAAGCAATAGGAAGAAGGAAAAAACAGGAAAGCAAAAAAAAGAAAAAATTTGGCTAAAAAAAAATGAGAAAAAGATATATAAAAAAAGAATTTGATCTTAAAAAATTTAGGTGAAGGAACTAGCTTGTGCCTATGCTCGCAGTCACCTGTGGCTCCGCTCGTCTTCGCCGCGTCCATACTTACATGACTGACATTTTCATACATGCGGTTACCTGTTGTCTCCCTTTGAGTATTGATGGATTCCGTTACCACTGCGATGACCTACGACTTGTCATACTCAACTAGTCTTTGTGTTCACATCTCAGCTAGTCTTTAGAATCACAATAGGCTAGTTTTTAGATATGTCAAAATTATACTAACTTTTGAGCCCCGTTGAAATAAGACTAGCTTTCGAGCCTATAAAAAACAAGCTAGTTTTTGGGCACGCCAAAATGAGATCCGTCTTCAGACCCACTAAAATTAGGTTAGTCTTCGGATGCGTAAAAATTAAATCAGTCTTTGAACCCACCAAAACTAAGTCAGCGTTCGAGCTTGTTAAAATCAGGCTAGCCTTCGGACTTGTCAAAACTATAAGCCAACCTTTATATCTACTAAAATCAAACTAGTCTTCAAACTCATCACAACTATACATCAATCTTCAGGCTTGTGGCATCCATATGCTAGTTTTCGGGTTCGCTGCATCTATAGGCCAATTTTCGCATGTGCCCCATTCATAAGCCAACTTTTAGGCTCGCATGTCTAAGTCAACTTTTGAGTTTACACTTTTAAGTCAGTCTTCAGTCTCACATGTCCAAGGTAGATTTTGGGCTCATCAAACATTTATAGGCTAGCCTCAGGCTCGCTTAATGTCACCATGATGATCAGAGGGCTTTTTGATCATTTAATATAAATAAATTAAATTTAAGTGACTCAATTATATTGAATTCAACCAAATTTAGCTGAAATAAATAGATAAAACTAAATTACATCAAATTGACCATCAAATAGACCTAAATTAGTCAAATAGATTGACTAAAATTTAAAGTGAATTAAACCAAATCAGATTAATATTGAGATCAAATTAAATTCAAATTAAACCCTAATTACGTCAAACCAGATTCAAATTAAACCCTAATTGGGTTAAATTGAGTTCAACTCAAACCATAATTTGGTCGGATCAAATTCAAATTCAAACCAAAACTTGGATGAACCTAAACTAGAATCAAGTCAAGCTTGAACTAAAACCAAGTTAAAACCTAAATCAACTTGAACTCGAACCTTGTTCATTAAAGTTCAAACCCGAACCCATTAATAGATTAAATAAGGATCCAATAAAGAACTCATTAAGGATCGAATCCAATGGTCCATTGAGGATCCATTAAAAACCCAATAAGGGATAGATTCAAGATCCATTAAGGATCCATTAAGGATCTATCAAGGATTAGAACCAAAATTCATTAAGAATTCAATAAGAACCTAATAAAGGTTAGATTCAAGATTTATTAAGGATCCATTAAGAAATTAATAAAGGTCTAACATAAGATCGAGCCAGACTCGATTGAATTAAATCAGATCTAAACCAAAATCAAGTTCTGAATATCAAGTTGAATCAACTCAAGTTTAAATCAAAATCGAGTCCTAAACATTGAATTAAATCAAATTCAATTCAATTTAAGATCAAATTTTGAATATCAAATTGAATCAAATCAGACTTAAACTAAATCAAGTTTGAATTTCAAACTAAATCGAATTAAATACAGGCTTTAACTCACTTAGTCAGTTAGTCAGATGTAATGTTCGAATGAAGTTAGCTAACAATATGTTGAAGCCATTGGCCACACTTCGAGTTAAGCCAACACATGCTTGAAAATGATTAGTAATGTCTCAAATTTAAATTAACAACATACCTAAGAGACTATCGATTATTTAATTGAACTGAACTAAAAGTAGTCTTAAACTTGCTTAGTTAGTCAATTAAGCGCCTTATTCAAAAGAAGTCAATCAATAATATATTTGAAGCCGTTGGCTACACTTTGAGCTAAGCCAACATATGCTCGAAATCCATTGGTAATGTCTCAAATTTAATCGATAATATGCCTAAGAGATCAATTATCAAATTAGAAATGATCGATACAGGCCAAGATCGTTAACCATTTTGAACTGAACTAAGCTATACTTAAACTCGCTTAATTAGTTAACTAAATACCTTATTCAAAAGAAATCAATCAATAATACACACAAGGCCATTGGTTAGACTTCAAGCTAAATTGATACAAGCTTAAAGTCGTCGGTGAAACTCCAAACCTAATCGACAATAAACCAATAGAGGTTGTTGATTATCACATCAATAATAATTAGTATGAGATAAAACCACTAATTATTCTCCCAAATCAAAAATCAAAAGAAGTCAATTAATATAAGACAAGATAGTCAGTCACACTCTTAAATTAAGCCAAGTTGTCAATATACACTAAGGATTAAACTAAGTATCTGTTTGAGTTAGATTCCATGTGGTCAAGTGCACAGGAGTGGGGTAGTAGTGAGTATCAAGCCTTTTCTACTTTCTTTCTTATTTCATATCATTTATGCATTTAAATTTATTCAATTATAAAGTGAGGGTATGCCCTTACTTAAGCTATATATTCCTTTTTTCAAATTAATCAAATAATACTTTCCTATTTTCTTTTTTGTCTCTATTTTACTAGTTAGGTTTCTCATTGTAGGAGGTTCTTGATAATCGTCAGGGTAATTAATAGTACAGATTTGCACCTATTGATTATGTTTTTTATAATACCTAATTATGCATTTAAATTATTACATTTTTTATTTATTATTTCGAGTTATTTCTTATAGTTTTTGCTATCCCGAGTTGTAAGTTTCGATCTCACACTTAGGCGTTGAAAAAATATGTAACCCAGTCAAATTATTAAATTTGTAATAAGATTATAGTTATTTCCAATCAACAAATGAAGTGTACATGTTTTCAAATAACTAAATTACCATAAATATATTACAGGATGTTAGGATAGTTGTTAGGTTAATAACATATATTAATTTTCTATGTTCACATTACAATACATCAAAATATGATAAATTATTATGCACAAAAATCTTACACTATAAAATACACAAACTATATTCTTAATAGTGATCAAATATTGCACTCACAAAATAAATAGAACCATACAAACATAAATCAAAATTTTTCAAATGAACAAAAATAAAATATAACATTCAAAAAGTCGGCAATTACTTCATAGTGACGGCAAAAATTAGACTTTTTTGTATGAATATGCCCAAATCCTAAAATCAAGCATGAATTATCTAAATATACAACATATTCATCACAATATTTTTCCTTCAATTTACTTAAACCTCAAAAAAGTAAACAAAAAATAACACAAATAAAAAATTATATATTTACTATTTTTTGAGGAGGCCGCTTGATAGAGGACTTGAGATCTTGTTGGAAGCAAGGGGCTACATTTGCCACTAGAAGGACAGAGTAATGGTGGTGGCTGAGTAACAACGACCATTGAATTTGGAAGAGGAAATGGCTGAGACAGTGATATCATAGGAAAGAATGATACTTTCACCAAAACCATTAACAATTTTTATATTTTTTAAAAAAGTAAAACCGTAAGTTCGATAATCTTGAAATATTATTTGCAATTACAAAGGGCGTTTTCAAAATTTTATTGCTAAATAGAATTTTAAAAATTTAGAAATTTTTAAAAAAGTCTTAAAATTAGTGGAATCTTGTTTTTTTATTTTAAGAGTTTTTAGTAAAAAATCACTTATCTTATTGTAAATTTATAGAAAATCACTTACCTTATGACAATTAATAAAAATCACTCATCTTATACTATAAATTTATAAAAATATCTCGATTAAAATATTTTATTTTAATTTGACTTTATTAATTAAGTTAATATAAAAGATGAATTTTTTTATTTGATTTTACTTTTGATAATTGGTTCACAATTATTGGACAACTAATCTAAAAAATAGATTTTTAATTCTCAATTTTATAAAATTGGATAACCAATCTTTCATAAAAACTCGAATATGATTAGTTATTTTTTTTATTAATTTAATAGTTATGTAGACTAAAATCAAATGAGAATAATTTAGACTTTTATATTAATTTTAATTGATAAAGTTAAATTAAAATATAATATTTTAAATATTTTAATTCAGATAGATTTTTGTAAATTTATAATATAAGACAAGTGATTTTTTGCTAGTAATAATAAGATAGATGGTTATTGACAATAAAATAGGTGATTTATTACTAAAAGCTATTGTTTTAAACAAACTTGAATCGAGCCACTTCAAATAGAAAAGCAATTTCTTGCTTTTAAGCTCCTTTGAGCCCTATCTTGATAACATGTCAATTTTTTTATTCATGTACCAAAGTTTCTTTTTGGCTAGTTGCACTAGGTGGGTATCCTTTCTAAGTGGCCAAGAAAATCTAGTGGGTAAATAGAAAAAATTTTGTAGGTAAATATATTGATGATACTTTTTTGTGGTGATTCTGAAGTGTCACCAAACAAGGCATTATAATTGTTTATGGCGCTCTACTTTTCCTATGCTTTTTATGGTGTTAAAGAAATATTGAAAAGAAATGTATTTATGGCAATGTTTCCACATAAGTGCCAATGATAATAATATTGGTGGCACTTGTAGAAGCATTGCCAAAAGGTCATTGGAGGTACTTCTGCAAAAGTGTTGCCAAAAAAGGCTTTTGTGACACTACAATAACACCGCCAAATGTCTTGTGATTGTGCTTCAACAGGAGGGCCACCAAACCCTTCGGTGGTTCTCCTTCTAAGTGCCATCAATACCTTCTTTTGCTAGATGAGATATTTATAACATCACAAGCTATAGAATTATACATCACAACATGTAATATTAACATCCTATTGAACAGAATTCATAACATACACTCGAAAAGGGTTAACATGTACTTGAATACATGTCAAATGCAGCAAAATCATAATACAAAGTTAATAATGAAATTTAATTGAAAAAGTTTGAAAATGTAGTATATACTCTCGACTGAACACTCTTCATGACATACCTCATTGGAAAGCTTTGAATTTCTTGATAGTTTGAATCCCTCTACATCAAAGCTAAATATGACTAAAAAAATACTTCACGAATACCATAATACCTATGCATCAAACAAAATAAACAAATTTGAATAATAATGTAATGCCAAGAGCATCAAGGTTCAACCAAAATTAGAATAAAGACATGTTTTCACATGTACACCCTCTTTATCTACCCCCATTTCTGATCTCCAATCTTTATGATGTAGATTATTAATGATATGTATTCCGATGTAATAAGATACCTACTTAATAAAGTACGTAAGGTGTGAAAGAAGTGTAAGAAGTTCCTATTGAGCATGCATGTATATCAGATTCCTTAGTTTGACATTGGTTTGTAATCTTTGGAATCTTATATATTTCAGACATTAGTGTTAGAATTATGAATAAATAATATGCAAAAAGAAAAAAAGTAAGAAATTGAATAATTTTTTTCATAGCGCATAGACTCCCTATTCATAACAAACTTGTGAAACTAAAGTATTAGGTTGATTGATCATCTAAGATTGCATAGCTTGGAAGTCAGGCCCGAGCATCTTGTACATCTCATGAAGATCAATAATCTCAATCTATGTAAGGGCTTGTACTTCTATTTGGGTATAGTGTTGTTCATTTTGCGAGGATGTGGAGGAAGTCATAAAGACTTGACTGGGTGTTGGTCCCATACCAAACATCCACAGGTGGCCAAATCTCCCACAATAAAAAATTTGATTGTGAATTTCATTTTGAGCGGCACTATCCAACATACAATCCTTCTGGATAGCTTGCTACAACTCAAAGATATGAACATAAAGAAGATGAATGATAATGGAAGCATATGTTCACTATTAGCAATGAATACTGACATCAAATAATAGTTATTATTACTATTCCAAATGCCTCATCAACTGGTTGTCCATTCTTCTTAGTATGTGATGCCAAAAATACCTCTAGTTTGAAAGGTTCAGCTCCACTTTTCTCCGCAAGCTATAATGGTTTGCATTTGATAAAATAATAAAGGAATTCTCAATACTAACAATATGTTCAATGCAAAAAATTCTAAGTAAATACCTCAAACTCTCAAGTTAGCGTGTTCTTTCGTGATTGGGAGAGTGACCAGTATTTTACTTCTTATAGTGTCTTTTATTTTTTTACTTTATTTTTGTTTGAGGTAATTTTTACCATAATCAAAGTATAATCATAATTGAAACTTGTATACCACTAAATTATGCCTCAGGTGTAGATCTCAGTTGAACCTAAATTGTAATTAAATTTAATTGAAAATTGAGTTAGATTTTGACCTAAATTATTGAGAAATTTGGGTTCAAAATAAACTCAACCCTAGTAGGTTACTGGGCCGAATATTTGGACTGAAATTCATCCAAAGTCTGAGTTAAAATATAAAAATTTTATAATTAGATCCTAGATCAAATAAAATCTTACAAACAAGTCCTTGACCAGATTTTTCTTACAAATAAATCCCTAAAATGGTAATTTTACAAAAAAATCCATAAAAATCTAAAAATTATACTTTGGCCCTTGAAATAAAAAAATTTACAAATAACCTCTTGAATTTTGTAATTTTGCAAAAATTTAATTTCATTCACAATTTGGAATTTGAATGAGGTTTTCATTCATGATTCAAACATTTAAAGTAATAATCTTATCCTCATCCAAACCAAAATAGAGAATTCACATTCAAACAAATTTCATCTACATCTTCAACAAATAAATACAATTGAATCTTCCATGTTCAAAATTTGAATTATGGATAATTTAATCTTGTCATGTCTTTGATGCTTATAAAGATTGGCGAATCTTGCAAAAAAAGGGGATGCAGAAATGGAAGAGGAGAAGAAAAAGATCAGATTGGGAAGGCTGCAATGTGGAAGGAAATAAATATATTGGAGATCAAACAATACAAAGAAGATATCAAATAAGGTTGCAAAACTTATCTGGTGTTTTCTTCATTTCTTTTGATCTTTGCTACACCCCTTCACCTTCATATCTTGTAGGCTAGAGACTAGTTGCCTATACTATCCCTCAAATCACCATGGTCGTGTCTCACCAATGAGCTCTCTCCTATGTGCATGCCTCAACCTATGACAGCATCCAGTCCAGCCTCCACCATCACCTATCCTGTTGCAACCTTTGGTCGAATCTTGTCTCCATTCGTTGCCTCACCGAACATAAAGCTTGTGCCATGGCCACAATGATGAATCAAGCCTTCTTTGCATCAAACCCAGGACTTCTTCCATGATCCCTACACCTTATTGGAGCTTCATTGACCATATCCCACTAGTAGTGGCTCCTTGTGTCTGAATCCGCTAGCTGTCGCCAATCCCCACTCCAGCCTAAGGCTCTTAGCATGACTAGTCTATGTGTGTGGGACTACCTGTCTCCAAGGTCCGCCGGACCCTTGTTCTCTAGCCCTCGAACCCTCATTGCCGTCTCTAGGACCCCTCTTCTCTAGCTCTTAGACCCACACCCCCATCTCTAGGGTTCATCCCATCACCAGAGGAGTGGCTGGATCTGACTAAGAGGAGAAGGAGTCAATGGCCTCCTATGATGTGAAGACTGTCAAAGTTCATCGCTGCTAAAAAATAGTAGGATCTAGCTGGACACGGTTGGATCCAAAGAAGATCAAGCTCAGAGAGGTCATGCAAAAGGAAGAAGGAGACCGGCCTGAAAGAAGGAGGAACAAATGAGTGAAAAAGAAAGAAAATTCAAATAAAAAAAAGGAAAAAAGCTTGCAACAAAAAAAATGCTCTCGTATCAACTTCGCCTTAGGGTCAGTCCGCAGGCTCGTTCAAAATTTAATTTCAGCTTAGGAGTAGTCTATGGGCTTACCCAAAAACCAAGTTTGGAGTAAGGCCAGCTTGAGGCATGCCGTGCATCTATTTGGACTAAGGCCAGTCTGGAGTCTCACTGAACATTTATTCAGACTAAGATTTATTTACAGGTTGCTGAACATCTATTTCTATTAAGGCTAGTTTGTGGGCTCGCTGAATATCGATTCAGACTAAGGTCAACTTACAGACTAGCCAAACATCTATTCAAACTAAAAGTAGTTTGCTGAACATCTATTTAGAGTAAGACTAGCTTGAGCGCTCACTGAACATCTATTCAGACTAGAGCTAGCTTACTGGCTCACCGAATGTCTATTCAGACTAAGGCTAGCTTGCGAGTTCACTATTTGTCTATCTAGACTAAGACTAGTGTATAGACTCGCCAAAAGCCTAAATCAACTTAAGGCTAGCGTGCAGGTTTACTAAAAGTCTAAATTCACTCGAAGATAGCTTGCGGGTTCATCGAAAGCCTAATACGATTCAGGATCAGCCCACAAGCTCACCCAAAATTATTATAACAGCCTGAGAGCTCTTAAACTAAATTAATTAAAATTAATTAATCTAATCACGTTGAAATTAAGTTGATTCAGTTAAATCAAAGTAAACAAACTAATTAATTAATGATTTGAATGGACCACCAAATGGACCTAAATTGATCAAATAGATGGATTAAAATTCAATTGAACTGGACCTAAATCCAAATAGAGTTAATTCAAAACAAATCGGTTCAGGCCCTAACCCCAATTGGGTTCAAATCGATTTAATCTGAAATCAAATTAGATTTAAATTGAACTCTAATTGGGTTGACCCAAGATCAAATTAAACTCTAAATAGGTCAAACCAAGCTCGAACTAACCCTAATTGAGTTAAATTAAGTTCAAAGCAAACCCTAATCGCGTCAAATCGAACTCAAATTCAAATTAGAAGTCAAATTTGAACTAGAACTAGATCGAACTTGAAGAAAATTAAGTCGAACCTAATCAACTTGAACTTGAATCTAAGTTTATTAGGATTTAAATCCAAACTCAATGAGGGTCCCACATAGGTCAAATCAAACACATTAACAAATTGAGAGTGGATCTATTAAGGGTCAGATCCAAGATCTACTAAGGATCTAATAAGAATCCATTAAGGGTTAGACCCAAGATTCTTTAAAGGATTTAATAAAAATCCATTAAGGGTTAGATCCAACATTTATAAAAAATTTAATAAGAGCCCATCAAGAGTCGAATCCAAGATCCATTAAGAGTCCAATAAAGGTCCAATATAAGGTTGAACTTGACCTGAGTTGAATCAAATCAAATACTAATTAAAATCAAGTTCTGAACATTGAACTAAATCAAATCATATTTAAATCAAAATTAAGTTTTGAATATTGAACTAAATCAAATCAAACTAGAATTAAAATTAAGTTTTGAATATTAAACTGAGTCAAATTAAACTTGATCCAAATCAATATTTGAACGTAAAATTTAATCAAAGTAGACTGAGTGTAAATTAGGTTTTGAATATTGAATTGAATCAAATTAAACTTGTTTAAAAATAAGTTTTGAATATTAAATTGAATCAAATCAAACTCAAGTCTAAGTCAAGTTCTGAATGTTAAACTAAATCAAATCAGATTAAAATTAAGATCAAGTTTTGAACATTAAATTGAATTAAATCAAACTTGGGTCTAAGCATATTGAACTAAATCAAATCAAACTTAAATCAAAGTCAAGTCTAAACTTCAAACCGAACCAAATTGGACTCAACCAAAATTAGTTTAGGGTTAGTCAACAACAAGTTTAAAGTCATCAATGGTGCCTCAAATCTAGTCGATAAAAAACCAAGAAAGGCTGTTGATTGTCAAATTGAAGATGATTAGTACAACCTAAGACCACTAATTATTCTTTCAAGCTAAACTGAACTAAATGCATATTTGAACTTATTTAGCCAGTCAGCAAGATGTTGTGTTAGAATGAAGTCAATCAACAATATGCTTAAAGCCATTGGTCACACTTCAATACAAGCCAACACATGCTCAAAAGCCATTAGCAATGCTTTAAATTAATTGACATCATGCTAAAAAGGTCATTGACTATCAAATTGAAGATGACTAGCATAAGCCAAGGGTGTGACATACTTGAACTCACTTAGTCAGTCAACCAAAATTTCTTGTCCAAGCTTAAACTCACTCAGTTAGTCAGCCAAAATTTCTTATCCAAAAGAAGTTATCACCAATGCCTTCGGCTAATAGAAATACTTCAAATCAACAGAAGTTATAGTTAAAGCTCAAAGCTATCAAAAATTCTTTAAATTAAATAAAGTTATCACCAATGTCTCATTGGCTAATGGAGATACTTCAAACAAATAAAGTTATCACCAATGTCTTATTGGCTAATGAAAATACTTCAAAATAAATTAAGTTATCATCAAGGCTTTATTGGCTAATGAAAACACTTCAAACCAAATGAAGTTATCACGAACACCTTATTGACTAATAGAAACACTTCAAACTAAGTGAAATTATCACCAATGCTACCAAACTAATGGAAACACTTCAACCATGTCCCATTAGATGACACCACCAAATCGAATCATCAACATCTGTTGAGGATCAAATTAAGATCCATCTGAGTCAAACTTCATATGGTCCAGCACATGGGAGTGGAAGCACATCACATATCAAAGCTTCCTTCTTTTTCTTATTTTATATTCTTTCATGATTACAAACTTAAATCCACTTCATTGTAAAATGGGGATGTACTCTTTCTTAAGTCATGTACCTTTCTTCTTATATCAATCAAATGATGCCTTTTTCTTTTGTGTCTCTATTTTATTAGCTAGATTTCTTATTTTAGGAGATTCCTAATAATTATTGGGGTAATTAACAATAGAAACTTGTATTTGTTGGAAGTCATATTCTCATAACACCTACTTGAACACTTAAATTATCATATTTTTTATTTATTATTTCAACAATTCTTAGGATCTTTAACTATCTCATGTGGTTAGTTTCGACTCCATAGTTCCTAGATAACAAAATACATTATGAGGGAAACACATTAAGTATGAAACTTAAGAAGAATGAATGAACGGAAAGAAAATTACTTGAACACCCCTACTCTGACAATACTACACTAGAAGAGACCATTGGTCTTCTTCAAATGTATCATCCAAGCAACTGCCAAGTATATATATCATTCTCTTGAATGGTGTGAAGTGCTTCCTCTTCACATAAGCTTTCTAATCCCGCCATTGCTTGCCTGGACTCTGCATCATGCTTCTCTTAATTATACCCTCTAAATTAGTATTTGCCTATATATTCAAACATTAAAAAGTTAAACAATGGTTAATATGTTGGTGTATTTGATATGAAAATAAAGACATAATACATATATTTGAAAGTTGATATTACCTTTATGTCTTCTAAGATTCTTTCCTTATTTTCATTTTGCATGGTCTACCAATTGGTATAAGTCAATGCTAACTTGTTTTCATCCTTAATGATACTCCTGAGTTGGATCCAGAGTCTCACTGAGTTGTCCTTGATGATTGGAGTATAGTGATTAATGTTTAGCACTAACTTGTAACCTTCAAAGCCCCAAGATTCTATTGTCCTATTTGATCTATAAACATATCTATATGATGATTGAACAAAACTTGCACATAAAAATTAGAAAATTCAAAAAGTAAAAAATATTGATAATTAAAAATTATATTAATTTATTATATTGCCCACTTTCACCAGTGGGCACACTTGACCTTCCTCTTTAGCGGATAAGGAAGTTATGTTATCTCCAATGGAGTCAGAATCAAAATCTTCACTGGACGACAATAGGGTTGCCAACAACTGCTCCTTGCTTCCTTCGACTTCTATTGTTGGGGCCATAGCTCAAATAGGTCGATATTTCTTTGAGTGAATCTTTGTACCCTAAAAATTAGAAAAACATTAATACAATATTTTATATAACGTAGTATATACACTTGTTACATAATATGAAATAAAAAACTTGAAGACATAAATGAACTCTATTTGCTAAGTTTGATCATCCAAATGTAGCAGAAAGAGAAAAAGGAATCTTTGTTTATTGCATTCGGATGACCAAAATTTAACTTTGATGGCCTAAACCTAGCTTTATTGGTAGAAACTTAGAAAATTAGCAGCGCTTCTAGAGAAATGCCACTAATTTTCAACACTTTAAAAAAAGCACCAGTAATTGGAGACACTTTGAAAAGTACTAGGGTAATATGTACTATCAATACCCCAATCTCTTTTAGTGTTGGATCAAATGCTCTTCTTCTCTTAATCTAAATCTTCAATGGAAGCTCCTAAGGCAGGACCAATAATCTTGAATATTGATAAATTCCAAGTACAACTTGAACATGTTGAAAATAATCATATTTGTTAACATGTTTGTTGGCCTTTTTGAAGTCTAAATATTTTGCAAGAAAATCTCATTTTCTTCAATAATGTCTTGGATGAAGTGAAAGTAGACCTAGCAATTTGGATTCATAGTTCGGGTCGAGTTAGGATTAGATCAAATCTATAGTATTATGCTAAATGGGTTAACTTGAATTCACTCTTTTATTAAATGGGTTCACTTTCTAAATCCAAATTGACGTGAATTGACTTATTTATTAATGAGTCATAATTTGGTCCGACCCGAATTAACCAAATTGACCTAAATTGATTCAAATTGACTCGAATGCTGAGTTGACTTAACTTATTTAACTAACATTAACAATCTTACTATTCCAAATAATTAAAAAATAATATTATTAAAAATCAATTGTAATAACAAAATAATTAATTACAGATATTAATTTAAAAATTTACTAAAAAAGTTGTAAAATAAAATTTGAAATAACTTCAATCGAGTTAATTTACAAATGAGTTGGCCTAACTAATCTGACTTGACTTGATCCATTTATGAGCTGACTAAATAAAATAGTTAATTGGGTCATAAATGGGTTACATGGGTTGTCCCGAGTACGGCCCAAATTTTTTTAGATCATATTCAAGTCAACTTGATTACACCCCGAACTTAATTATAACATACCCAAACTCATTTAACTCAAATCAGGTTCGAGTTGGTTAATGGGTCAGGTCATATATTGCTAGGTCTAAGTGAAAAGCAAATATTTATGTGCTTTTATTTAACGTGATCCATCTATTTCTTTGTAAGGCATATGACACTCTTGACTATTACAAAAAAATAGGAAGAACATGTAGAGCTTCTTTTGATGTTTTTGTAGCTGCCATGTACTTGGACTCCATAAATAATACCATAGTTTACAATAGGGTACACCTCTAAGTGATAAGACCACTGCAAAGGGTGAATAGATAGCCAACATAGTTTTAATTGAGATAACCCATAATTTTAGCCTCTTGAGTCATGTTTCTGTTGAAACATAAGCCAATAATAAGAGTACTTTTGATGTATCTTAACAACTATTTTATATCTTGCCAATATTCTACTCGTGAATTCTTTTCGTAGCGGTTGATAATACTGGCTATTTGTGTAATACCAAGTCTAGTGTACACCATAGCATATATCAGACTTCTAACAATAGTACATATGGGATGTTCTCTATATACGTATGCTTCTCATCTATAGAGGACACAATTGAGATATAAACTTGAAATAGGCTACCAAAGGAGTACTAATGGGAATTGAAATTTTTATACCAAAATGAGAAAAAAATTCTTCTCATAGCATTTGCTATGTTTGAGCCATAACTTGTTATACTTTTGTCCTAATAAATTTGCATATCAGGAATCTTTCTTATGACAACTAGATCTTTCATCTTAAATTTCTTTGTCATTCTATGCTTCAAATCATTAACAAAAAAATATCTTGATTAGTAATAAACATATTATCGACATAAAGAAGAAACATAATGAATAAATTATTGTCATGCATCTTAAAGTAAACACAATAATCATGCTTGGAAAGAGGGCTATGCATTATTCTAGTTAAACCGATCGAATTGAAACCAAATAGTCAATCTAGTTTGGGCTATTCATTTTGCATTAGGTTCAGTTTTGAAAAAATTTTTGGTTTTCAATTTCTATTTTGAATTCTCGAAGACCATTAAAACTAAACAAAACCAAAATATTATATATATATATATATAGGTTTGGGTTTATGATTAAATATGCTTGATTTTGGTTATAAACTATATGTATATATTTGAATTCAGTTATTAATTCAATTTTTAGTTCAAACTGAACTAAATCAAACCATTTTAGTTTGGTCCCAACCAATTCAATTCGATTCAGTTCAGAGCTTTGAAAACCAAATTTGTTAGTTTGGTTTATTCAATTTAGTTTAGTAATCGAATAGATTAAATGCACACCCTTATTATTAAAAATAGATAAAATTTATCCCAATATAAAACTATCAAACCTCTTGTATCAAGCTTTGGAGATTATTTAAGACTATAAAGTGATATGTTCAACTTACAAACATAATTTTCCTTATCTTTTTGGATGAAACCCTCAAGTTGATGCATGAAAATTTATTTTTTATATTTTTTTATACAAAAAATAACTCTTGATATTAAGTTGTTCAAACTCAAAATTACAAAAAATAACTAAAGAAACTAGAAAATAAATAAGTGTGTGTTTAATTACAGGAGAAAAGTTTTTATTAAGGTCAATACCCTTCTTTTGTAAATTTTCTTTTGCAAATAGACGGGTCTTGAATTTTACACTATCTACCTTAGAAGAATTCTCTTTCTTCTAGAATATCCACTTACAATTAATTGCTCTTTTAACTTTAGGTAATTTCATCAAGTCCTAAGTATGGTTCTTTTGAAGAAACTCCATCTTATCATACATAACAATTTATCACATATTAGAATTATTATTAGAAATTACTTCTCTATAGAAAGAAGGATCAACATTGTTAATAAATAAAGTAAAAGCTATTGTATTCTCAAAATCATATCTATCAGGTGGCTTTATGTCTCTCTATGATGTTTGAAATAGATTCATCTTAGAGACTTTAGCTCAATTTTGATCTTGAGACTCAAAATTCTCTTAAGAGTTTGATGCATCTTGAATGTCTTCTTGTGGAGGAAATGCATGCTCCATCTCCACCTAGATTGCATTACTAGGACGTTGTTTGAGAGACTTTAACATGATATGTTTTATCAAACACTATATTTCTCTCAATAATTACTTTAGAAATATCGAAATCCCACAAATGATAGCCCTTGAATTCTTTAGCATATCTCAAAAAAAAAAAACACTTTTTAGGGTTTGTCTAATTTATCCTTAACAACATGCACATAAACAAACCAACAAAAAATCTTTAAAGCATAGTAGTTTGTAGGCTCACCAATCCAAACCTCATTAGGAGTCTTACAACCATTGGCTATTTAGGGAGATCTATTTACAATGAAACATGTTGTGTTGATTCCTTTTGCCCAAAATTCTTGTAAAGATTGGTTACACTAAGCATAATGCGTTCTTTCTCATTTTCTATCACATTAGGATAGTGAAATGGCACTTGATACCTTCCTCTTCGTAGAACTTGAGAAACTTCACTAATTTATACTCCTTGCTATTACCATTTTTGAGGTATTTGATTTTTCTATCAGTTTTTCTTTCAATTGAAGCATTCTACTGCTTGAAAATATAGAGCACTTCAATTTTGTGATGCAAAAAATAAATCCATACCTTTTTGGATTAATTATCAGTAATATCAACAAAATAACAAACACTAGATTTGGATGGAATAGGAGAGCATCATACATCATAATAAATATAATTAGTCAAACCTTTAGTGAAATAAATACTAGTGCTAAACTTTACCTTGAACGGCCTACTATAGAGACAATGATCACGAAAATTTAATTTGCATAAGTTTAGCCCTTTAAACAAATTTCTTTTGTTAAGCTCAATTAACCTTACTCAATCATGTGCTCAAATGCATATGCCGAAAGTGGGTCATATTAGAAAAACCTTGGGAGGCTATTGCTCCCTCTTCAATCATTTTTCATTAACTCAAGCAAATTTTCATCCTTTTATCATAATCAATGAGCATTTAGCAATCTTTAGAACTCTATCTTTTGTAGAATACTTATAACTAGAAAAATTCAAAGCACCTAAAGGAATTAAATTCTTTTCAAATCATCAACATGTCTAATATCAATGACTCTCAATAATATTATTAAGCATATTAATTTTGAATATTTTAATTTCAATGATTTCTCATTAAGTATTTTTTATCCATTATAATTGGACCACCATCATAATACTTGTAGATTTCAAATCAATCCTTATTAGTACACATGTGGTAAGAACAGTGAAAATCTATAATCTAAATATTGTGGTAATAATCAACATCAAACCTAACAAAGATAATGTTAACTTAATCATCATATGAACTCTCTTTAGCAACTAACACTTATTCTTTGGTTTGCTTTTAGACTGAGACTCCTCTTTCTTTGGTTTGAGTTGTTGAGCTTTAGATTTTGATGATGATCAAACTAATATTTAAAAAGTTTCTTAAGTTGTGATAGACTTCAAGATTTGTAATGATCATCCAAACTTGTAAAGGATCAAGTCTTAAGATAAAGTTCAAAGATAATGATTCAAAAATAAAGAGAATAATAATTTGGACATGAAGCTTAAAGATTAAGTTGGGAGCTCAAAGAATATTCAAGATATGAGATCAACTCCAAACTCATGGGTTTAGCTTTTTCGTTTTATGTTGAGTCGAGAAAGTAATTATTATTTTATTTGAGTTTTTTGATTGAACTCAAATTCATCTTTGAATGCCTTCATTGGTCTATCACTTTTATCTAAGATTAGTTATGAGATAATGCTAAATAGGGACTGAAGTTGCAATGAACTAGTTAAAATATTTTCTGTCAACTTCGCATGCCAAATTTCAAAGTTCGGATGATTGAATATAGCAAAAATAACCCTAGGATTGCTGATAACTTTGGATGTTTGAACCTCTGGTTTGGACAACTAAAGATCAAAATATGCATCTTCATGGTTCTCAAGTTTTTGGCTTTGATAGGATTCGGTAGTCTGAATCTAGCCTGTTTGGATGTTCAAAGATCACCAACCATCCGAACTTGTGACATCATTTATAATAGTTAGTTAAATTGGACTATCAGAGTGGTTCAGATGACCAAATCTTAAGGTCTAAATATTTGAACATGATAGAAACTATTAAAGGTGATTCCCAAATGGTTATATTTTTACTCCAACAATTATATAAAGATTTGAAACTTCTTTGCTTAGTGGGGTAACTAAGTTTTCATATTTTTATAGCAAGATTCACCCTCTTAAAGCCTTCTATCCTCAATAAGAGCTCAAATAAGTATTAACCTTCAAATATGCTTTTATACTCAAATCTTGAGAGGCTTTTGTTGTGAGATGTTTTTTTTCAATCTTTATTATTATAATTTTCCGAAGTTGTTAGGAAAGGATTAAGTTCTCTTCTAGATTTTATGAGAGTGATAAGAGTGTATACTCCTCGATTTGTGAGAAGTGATTGATTAGCTCTGGTGTGGGGTGAGACTCATGGTTTGCGAGTTTGTTGTAAGGATGTGACTTCACCTGAACAAAATAACAATTCTAGTGAAGAGTTTAAATCCTTAGAATTTAGACAAAAGTCATGAAGTAGGCATAGTTGGTTGTCGAACCATATATATCAGTTTGTATTCTCTGTACTTTTCTATTTATCTTATGTACTTAAATTTAACATTGGTTGAAAATTATCTTATATATATTATGAACTGATCATTTTCATATACTTTAATTTTTTTACTAATTCTAATTGAGTTTTGATCTTCTACTTGTGTTGAAAAACTTATTTTACTATTTGAAAACCTCTTTTACCCCTCTCTTAGGTTGCCTATTTGGGCATTCATGAGCTTCCAATACTCAATCACATTTCCATCTTCTTATAGTACCTACAATTTTTTCCCTTGAATTTATGGATTGACTTGGTTTGATTTCTCCTTGGTATGACCATTCAAAACTAGTGCCTATGTGCATGACTCATCTACTTTAATGTCTTCCTTAGATATTCATTTGATGTAAGAGAAGTAAAAATATCATCAAATTTCAAATACTTAAGATACATGAAAATAGTGTTTAGATTCTCAAGGAAATAAGATAGAAATGATAAAGAAAATTATCTTATCTTCATCTTTGATTATGATATCAATGTTTAATAAATAAGAGATTAATTAATGGAAAGCATTCAGATGAACAACCATAATCATACCTTCTCTCATCCTAAAATTTTTTTAAAAAATTATTTTAGGTAGACTCGATTTATAATGGATTTTCTCGTGCATTGTTCCTTTAAATTTTTTCATAACCCGAAAAGTGATATCTTATCCAAGAACAAAAAGAGTATCTCATCAATGAGATTGAGGAGAATAGCGCTATGTGCACTAACTTTTTGATTCTCCCAAACCCTCTGAATAATATTTTCAGATATGATATCCTTCAATATGCTTTTTAATCCTTATTGAGTAAGAATTGCTCAAACCCTTACTTGCTAGATAGGAAACCCTTGCTTTTAATCAAAATTTTCCATTTTTGTGGTAGACATAATGAATTGGGATCTCGATACCAATTTTTTGTATGAAAATGGGACATCTACTATAATTCATGATGTAGAAAAAAAAAATAAAAATTAAAAATATGAAAAAGCACAAAAAAGATTTACATGCTTTGATCTATGACCTACTCTATAGACGAAGGTAATGTAGGGGAGATTCCAATTATAGATATATATATATATATATATACACTACAAAGGTGAAAATAAAATTTCAATATCACAAATCCTCAAAAGAAATTAACTAGTCTATTTGTCACAAGATGTTTAGCTAGCTTAATTTAAATCTCATAATGTCCCACATTAAAACACTTAGATGAAGAGTATTTATAGAAGTGGTCTAATAAAACTGGAGTCGAAGCATAAGACCAACTTAAATAAAAATTCGGCCCACTAATACATATCTTGGAATCAAAGACTAATTTTGAGAAGAACCTGGATCACTAATTCACATTCTATTCACAAGAAAAAAAGTATGAGATTTCATAAATCGCAACTCCAAATTGAAATATGCACTTGACCACAAGCACCAAATCCAGAATATAGGTATCAATATACACGCGCCCATTTTTGGAAAAGAGTCAAGGTATATCAAGCACTCCAATTTTTCACTTTTCTTTTTTTGAAATGCTTTTGTGCATAACAATTTTCGGTTCTTTTGGCCCATTTTTCTTAAATAAGCTTAAACTGACCTAAACCAGAGAATTGCTGACGTTTCAATTTTCTATATATGAGCCAAAGTTTATTATTTTAATAGTGCGAGGAAAGTATTCTCCCACGATTTTGGTAATAAATGACCATTTGTAAAGATAAGCAATCTTACTTATCGAGAAACAAGACATCCCTGAAAGAAGGTAAAATAGGGAATTTCAGAATCGCTAATTAGAAGGATTATGCTTTGCGGGAGGGTCACTAGGGGTGAGCAAAAAAACCGGAAAATCGGTTAACCGAACCGTACCGGTTGAGAATCGTACCAGAAAATCGGTTATCAGTGCAAACCGGTACGGTTCCGGTTCTGAAATTTCACAGAACCAGTTTTTCGGTTCTGTTTCCGGTTATTCATTTTCTGAAAAACCGGTTAACCGGAACCGTACCGGTTTTCTTTTCTTTATATAAAACCCTAACCCCAACCCTAATTGCTCCGCCTCGGCCTCGCCTCGCCCTCGCCTCGCCCCTGCGCTCGCAGCAACGCGCCGCTGCCGCCGTCTCGGCCTCGCCCTCGCCTCGACCCTGCGCTCGCAGCAACGCGCCGACGCCGCCGCCTGGCCTCGGCCTCGCCCGCCCCCCGCTCGCAGCAACGCGCCGACGCTGCCTCGGCCTCGCCCTCGCCTCGCCCCGAGCTCGCAGCAACGCGCCGACGCCGCCTCAGCCTCGGCCTCGCCCTCGCCTCGCCCCCGAGCTCGCAGCAACGCGCCGACGCTGCCTCAGCCTCGGCCTCGGCCTCGCCCTCACCCCCGAGCTCGCAGCGACGCCGCCTCGCCTTCGCGCTCGCCCCCGCGCTCACAGCGACACCGCCTCGCCCTCACCGGTCGTCGCGACGCCGGAGATCCGGTTAACCGGTTTTAGAACCAGTTTATAACTGGTTTAGAATCGGAACCGGAAAACCGGTTCTTCGTCCAAACCGATACGGTTCCGGTTCTCAATTTTTGAGAACCGAAATCCGGTTCTGGTTCTCAAACGAGCAAAACCGGTCCGGTTAACCGGTTTTGCTCACCCCTAAGGGTTACTATAAAGCATGATTTGGAAAATCGGCCGAAACATGTCGGCCAATTTTATTTCGGTTTTATCAGAAGACTTTCCAAACCATAAGTAAAATAACCCATGTCCACCCATCTGTCTAAGCACTCCTTGTGGAAAACATGTAAGCAAGTGGCCAGCTCGTCCAAGCACACAATACACATGGCTTCCTCATCCTTCTCTTTCTTCGTCATCAAGCTCGCGAATTTCGTCACTGGAATCCGTCAAGGAATAATCAGCACCGAAGAATACCAACTCCACGTCCTCCCATGAAAGCAAAACAACCACCTAGGAAGGAAGCCCTCATAGAGGAGCAGCAGTGACACCGTAGAGTCGATGAAGTCGATGAGCAGCAGGAGCAGCAAAAGCGGCTCCGATAAAGCTGCATTAAAGGAAAGTGAAGCTAAAGCCCATGGGTGGTATCTGATGCAAGAAATGGATGACGCTTGTGTGAAATTTAAGCAGTTGGTAGCCACTGATGAGACAAAAGAAAACAAGCTTCTATTTCAAAGGGGAAAGCAAGAGATGACTCCAAATGTGCACGAGATGACTCAATTGTTACCTTGTGTGATATATATAAAGTGTCGGTGTTGGTCGAGTGGGAACCAGGCAGTTTCTCGAAAGTCTTGAGGGAGATGGGGGTCGTTTAAGGTGGCTAGGGTCGGAGAGGTTGCATGTGTGACGAGAGCTGCTTATTTCATGTGCAGTGTGACATGGGATCATGCTGCGTGGACTTAGCATGGTCATGGTTTCATGAGAGAATGTCGTTGTCGACAAGAATACACCCGACTTGATGTTCTAAGGTGATGGGTCTAGAAAGTAGGATGACGATCGTTCCAGCAAGCTGTACAAGGATGATTCCAAGGGTATCAGCACCTTCACATCACTGTTACCTCAGTCAGTCCTCTCTGTGTTATTTTGCCTTCAATTTTCTATATACTAATAAACAGATACATGCAATGCATCTCTTAGATTTGTTAATTGATAATACTGTGTGTGCAGGGGTGCATGGTGATGGATTCATAGTGAAGAACATGAGTTTCAGCAATACTACAAGGCCGTCGGCGCACCAGGTGGTGGTGGATGGTATCAACAAACAAGGTTGCCTTCTTCCAGTGCCGGTTTGACGGGTACCAGGACACGCTCTACGTGCACTCTCGCACATTAGTTGTAATGCAACTGTCTCATCTCTGGCACCATCGACTTCATCTTCGGTGAGACCATAATTTAGAATAGTCTAATCCTGGTTTGTCGCCCAGGACCGAAGCAGAAGAACATGATGACCACCCATGCCTGCAACAAGGACTTCGAGGCGATGGCCCTGGTCCTGCCCAACTGGCGCATCCTTCCGAACAAGGCCCTCTTCTCGGAGCGGTTCCAGATACCTTGTCCACCTCACAGGCTGGTTCCCAGGAGACAACAGGAAGAACACTCTAACCAAGGTGTTATATGCTGAGTACAACAATAACGACCAGGGCGCCCCCACGGGCAGGATAGTGAAGTGCCCGGGCATCAAGGCCATCACCAACCGGAGGGATGTCATGCAGTTCACCTCCCAGGCCCGACAGTGATTGAGCTTCACTCAGGAGGTGACGGACGTTTCTTTACGTGCAAAAAAAACAAAAAAAGAGTGGTGACTGTGGGGCAGAAGATTCTAGTCTTCCAAGATGGTATTCAGAGTCTTGAGACGGAGGCAAACCCTAATGAGGAAGTAGAGAAAGAAGTGAGGGAGGATGCCGATAAGCTGATTTAGCTCTTCTTTATTCACATAAATTTGAAGTGCATTGCTGTCCTTAGTTCTTATGTTGCATCCAGATTATTTGGAGCTTCAACCTCATTTGCTTTTATAGTTTCTTTTATTTAAAAATAGAAAAATGTTCATTTTAGAGTTGATTTCCATGTAGCAAAACTTAGAGTTTGGGTTAGTCAAAGCCAGACCTTGGTTGGACAACTAATTAGGTTGCCATTTTTGGTGGAAATTAATAAGAAAACCTAATCTTAAGTTCCTAACCCTAGTTTTTCTCTATGTTTGGTCATTTCAAAGAAGGCACAAGTAAATAAGTTACTTTGTCAAAAGTAAAAACCAAGATTTTCATGTCTTATTTGCCAATGTTGGAAATTAGCCTCAACGGATTGAAGTGAAGTAACCGTTGGATCCTCATGATCAACTCACACTTCAAATTTCGGAGCACGATCCTAGCATGATCCCAACATGAGAATTTCCCCCTTTCACCCAAAGCTTGTCAATTTTCCCACTCTCTAATGAAAACATGTGAATAAATTGTGCACATGTGAGTGGTGGTTATATTTTCTTCCCAACAACGAGGCAGTGAAGTGATTGTAGCCGGCGGAAGAAAATAAGGTTAGGGATAAGGGCATGATTAATATTCATTATATAATGTTGGCCTTCTATAAATTAAAGTGTTTAGGATTTCTTCTTAAATTTGCAAGTGCTAGTGCTTCGTCTTCAAGCTATCCAAATTACTGCTACTTTTCTTCTGTTGTAGGCTACTGAGAAAAGAGATCAAAAGTTCTTTTAGAGTTAAGACTATTATACATGTCATACACATAATTTTAGTTGGTAAATAGATAAGGTTTGTAATATTATCTAACTTTGATGGGAAAAGGGTTAGGGTTGTTGCTTGTAAGTAAAAAAGGTTTATATATGATCTAACTTTGGTAAATAGTTAAGAGTTGTATATGATCTAGCTTTAAAACTATGGTTTTCTTGTTCTTAGTAAGAACTTCTTACTCCTTTGATCTTTGTAAATTTATATATTTTTTTAAATTTTATTACTAATAAGTTATATTTTGTTTTCATTTTACTTATTTAATATGATTTTATACAAATATATATGAAGATATACGATTGCCAAGATACTGATTTCAATTTTATATAAAAATATTCTTTATAATTTGATACTTTTCATAGGAGTTATTTGTATAAAAAGAACTTTTTCAGCATAAAGTATAAATAATAATAAAAATTTTTATTTAAATGTGAGCATCAATGCAAAATATTAATAAAGAAAATTTTAATAAAATTTGAAAAGTATTTGTTAATAAATTTGTAAAAAATTTATATTTTTTAAATTACTTAAAAATTTAGGGCTTATGTGAAAATTAGGTTGTAAACTAATAATC
This sequence comes from Trichopus zeylanicus subsp. travancoricus, assembly GCA_005019695.1. Lineage (NCBI taxonomy): Eukaryota > Viridiplantae > Streptophyta > Magnoliopsida > Dioscoreales > Dioscoreaceae > Trichopus > Trichopus zeylanicus. The sequence goes on from RXID01014226.1 coordinate 2,713,161, forward strand.
TTAAAATTTATGTAAAAATTAGCTACTAAATATAAAGATTTTGAAGCCATGTGAAAATTTGATATTAAAGATTTATTTTTTGGCTATGCTAAAAAAAATTTAGTTTTTAACTTAATTATAAGTAAATTTCTTGCAATGACAGATTAGTTATTGTATTATAGATGACTCCCAAATAAAATATGCAACGATTAACTCACAATGATGATATCGCATGATAACATTGTAAATTAGTGGATGCTGATTAGAGAAAAGTTCGTTACAAATAGTGTGCTCGCATATTTTCTTCTGAAATCACAAGATTAAAAGAATATTTAAGAAGAGTAGCTAGCGCAAGTCGAACTTGTTCGAAGGTTCTCAATGAAGTGAGAAATTTTTTGGGCAATAGTATAAAGCAGCAAAGAGCAAAGAAAAAAAAGATAAAGCAAAAAAATTATGATTTGAATAGGAGCTTTTGAGAAAATATAGTCTAGAACCTGAACAAACTTCTAATGATGAAGAAGAGATTAATGAGATTCAAGAAGTAATTCATGAGAGCTAAATATTGTATGAGGAAACTCATTGTGGTATATGCCCTTCTGAGACAGTTCGTGAATAACATCCTGGCGGTTCAAATACTTTTCATGAATATCAATCTTCTACTATCAGAAAACAACGTACACAATGACCCACATCTAACCCTTCAGGAGTTAGAGGAGATCTTTATATTCTTGACATCGGGTCTATTAATATTTCTCCTGTTAACCCATTTCTATTAAAGGCAAGAGATGATAAGCAACTAAATTTAAGGATAGTATCAAGGGGTTTTCAGAAAGCAAAACAATGGTTGGGTAGGATATTATCCAAATTCTTTTTTTATAACCATGTTCCATTTCATTTGGTAGATAATGGTTACTATCAGAGGATGATACATATTGCTCAAGAGGTTCACCCAAGAGTTTTTCCACCAAATGCCTACAAAATTTTCGAAAAGTAGTTGGATCTTAAGGTTGAAGAGATATCTACTTTCATAAAGACCTTCCATAAATATTGAGATAAATTTGGCTGCACTTGATGTGTGATGGATGGAAGACAAAAAATAGAAAAAATTTGATAAATTTTTTAGCATATTGCCTTGAAAGGACAGTCTTCTTAAAGTCAGTTGACACATCAGGAGAGTCGAAGACTAGCAATTTTTTATACCATTTGATTGATAGTGTCATTGAGGATATTAGTGAATCAAGAGTGGTACAAGTTGTAACTAACAACGTAGCTTCTTTGGTATATGCTGAGAAGAAGTTATTGCAGAAAAGAGAACATCTCTTTTGAACACCTTGTATAACACACTCTATTGATTTAATGTTGAAAGCTAGAATAAAGATTCTACTATTAAGAAAGTTATTGAGGAAGGTAAAAAGTTGACATCGTTCATTTATAACTATGCTTGGTGTCTTGAACTGATGAGAAAAGAAACAAGAGGTCGAGAGATTATCAGACCAGACATTACTTAGTTTGCTATATAATTCATCTCCTTGAATTTCCTTTATACCCATGATAAGCACTGAAGAGATTATTTACCAGTAAAAAATATGACAAGCATTATTTGAAATTAAAATGGTCAGAGAAAATTCTATTTGAATAATTTTATAATCAAGTTTTAAACAAATAATTTTACGAATCAGTTGAGAATATAATCAGAATCTTTTCATTAGTTAAGGTGCTGTGAATTATTGACTAAAATGATCATTCCTAAATAGAATTCTTATATAAAGTAATAGAATGAGAAAAATTACATGTAAGGCGACATAAAGAAATAATTAAATTTCGTAAATGAGATAAGATTATCGACCATCATTGGAACAAAATATTATCCAAAGATATTTATACTGCAGGTAATTGAGTAAAGTGTTATTTTATGGCATTTTATTGAGTTACAATGATAATATTATTAACTAATATTTAATCACATTATAAAATACTTTCTAAATTTAATATTTCAATATGTCAATGATGTCAATAACAATAATATAATGTTCAAAGTGTTATATAAGGTAATCGAGAGGATGGAGTCAGATATGAGAATAAAATATTGATATTTCGCGAGATACATTCTAAATTATTAATTTATATTTTTTACATAATTAAATTTTTTTTAACTTGAGTACGTCCATTAAACATGTAGATGACTTTAAAAATAAAGTCAAAGATTTCGGTACATAATAAGCAATTATAACTATTAGGGGTGATATTCTTGATATATTTGATGTTCAATAATAATACATATTTGCTAATTTAAATTATGTCAATTTTTTAACAATTTTTTTTAATAAATTGTAACTGGATGGTAGAGTATTTATGCTCGACATGCAGTACTTAATTTTACAAAGATAATAATTAAAATTTTAAGTCAAACTATTTCAAGTTCATAATGCAAGGGAAAATGAATAACTTTTGGATGATTCATATGAAAACAAGGAACAGACCTAAATAAAAAAATTAGAGAAACTTATTTTTTGTCATTATAACATGCATTTAAAAGCTTGAAACTTACAAAAGAGAACATCACCAGAGGATGAGATAATTAATTTATCCGTCATATTCGAAGAAAATGATCCTCTAACAGAGTGAATTCAAGAAAAAGAAGAATATGTCTTAAATTATCCTCAAACACAAGAAGCTATTCGTCATCTTTTAGATGAAAAATTAAAAGAGGAAGCTGACAGAATGGAGAATATTGTTGTACCAATAATAGCAATAATGGTGGTAAAGCTAGTGAGGTCATTTTTTGGCAATCATAATATGAAGACTCGTTTTCATCTTTTCCAAGATATGGAGGAAATAAGTTTTTCGACTTTAATTTATATGGTGGTTGTGTACTATAATATCAATATGATTCATATGGTGGACAAGATGACAATCAAGATCTAATAGATAGCATGGGCTCCAGCTACTATGACAGATATCATAGCGGGATGTTTTCTTTCAATCAAGGATATCATTAGTAAATGCAAGACCATATGACTTTGTACTATCTGCATGTTGAATAATGCTATTGATTACAACTCTATCGTATTAATAAGGATGGTGACGGAAAAAACTAATCTCTTTAAGATCTGCCTTGAAATAACATGTATTTATAAGACGTAGTTTATGTTACCTATGATATGATGTTTTCATTATTGTCTTAAATTAATATATTTTGTATTATATATGTAGTCGATGTGCATATGATATTATTATAATTTTATGATATTCAAATTTAATACCTTTATGGTTTATTTGTACTATGATAATTTATTTAGTTTGTTATTACATTTTGTTGTAGTATTTTCTTTTAGCATTTTCCATTATCTACTTTATATTCATGAATTCTAACAATTATATGATATTTCTTTTAAAACAAATAATAACAAACTCTGATGATTATATTATAGTTTCATATCAAGTTATACTTAAGCAGGAAGAATAATTATATTCAGTTTTCGCTAAAAACTTATATTCTATCGTACAATGATTCCATTTTCGGATAATTTTTAATTGAACAGATGTTAAAAGAACGTGGAAGAGTAAATAATCAAATTTATCGTGTCTCTTAATAAGATTCAATTAACGCTATCAAGTAGCGTCTTATCATAATTACCCCTAAGCACTTTACACAATGTGATATTTATTTCTCATAAGTTATTGGATCACTTTTATTATGTGTTGTTAATGAATAAAGTTATTATTTTCATTTTGAACCTTCAATGTATGGTTATACTTTAGAACCGTTACCATGAGATCATGCAGAGCTGATTGTTCTTACTCTTATGCCTACAAATGCTCGTTCTGATCGTCTAAGTATTGAATTTGTAATTTCACACATAGATGTTCCAAACTCAACTGATGATGATTATGATGATGATGATGATTAATTATATTACGTTATAATTAATAGATTATGTATATGTCAAATATATTTTAATGATAAATTAAATTTGCTTTATGTTATTTTTTAACTTTTAATCATATTCATATTATTTTCTGTATATTTTCTATTTTTATATAGTACTATATAAAAAATAGATTGTATAAGTAATTAACTATCAAAATTAATTTAAATTAATTAAAATAGTATTTAATCTTATGGTAAAATTAGTTATTAATTTTTTTATAATTTTTAAATTTTTTTAAAAATTTTATCCTATTTTTAATTTGAAGTTAAAATATAATTAGACTTTAGTCAACACATAATTAAAAATTTTAAAAAATATTTTGGTTGAAACTGAAACGAGAATAGTTTCGATTGAAATGACTGAAGCGGTTAAAACGTATCGATTGCTCTGAGTGCTGAAACCGAATCCGAAACAGAAACTCAAAACCTTACTATAGATGTTTAAACATTTTGACAAGAGATTTGCGAAAAAAACCAAAATAAAAATAGTGAATGGCATTACATCTTCTTCAGATCAAGGGAAGATGTAAGACGTAAAATAGCAACCTGTAAAATGCCCTCAAAGTTGAAAACTTCAAGCACTGGAGAAGGCCATACCCAAGAGAGACCAATGCCAGATTGAATATACAAATCAACAGCCCATGCAAGATTATGAATTATAATCAAATAAATGGATAACAGGAAAAATATTTTCATACAATTAGGATTAATTTTAGAAAAGTATATGCCTCATCATACCCAGATAAAAAGCAACATAATTCTGGCTACACCTCCAAGTACAGTTACTCCAACTTCTCAAATGCAAAGAAGAATAGTAACACAAAAATAGAGAGGGGAAGTATGAAAAAGGAGAGCTGGTATAATCTCCAGGACTGATTTGCGGATCAGCTTCAGAATTTAGAAGCATTTCCTGTGCACAATTGATGGACCAGACTCATCGTATTCTGCTTTCGCAATCCACATCTGCAACAACAGTTTGGTGAGTCGAGGTTGAATATGGGAAAAGCCAATGGAAAAGGAAAATACACTGTCTGCTAGTTAGTCTCACAAGTAATAAGTGGCAGATCATATGAACATGTCCAAATGAACCATCAAAATCATATCATATATATGTTTCTAGAATGATATTGGAGCCGTGTTCATGCATATTTGAGAGATTATAGCATCTGCAATTTGAGATTCTCAGAAAAAAAAAGTCTAATTATTAATAGTCCCTTGACTATTTAGTATCTATGCAGAAATAAATAGATTTTTTCTGGGCAGATCTGAAATAAATATTGCGGATCATAATCATAATCAATAATTTGTGATCTTCACCTGTCACATTCATATTCAAAGAATTTGTCTTTGCTTACCAAAATACTTGGACGAAAAAAGAGAACTGGATTAGATGTCTGGAAAGTGACTAAGCAGGAGCAAAGCGGTCAATGAAAATGATTTACAGGATGGTGTTTAAACAATTATAAATGCGAAGACTTACAGGATTGTTCATAGATATCTATAAAGTAAAAACAATTAAATATACTAATGCATATTTTCAGGGAGTTATACCTAAAAATCCCTACTAGCTAATGAGTAGCGTAAAAAGGTTGAGGAGGATTATCAGAACACAAACCTGCTGGAAAGTGCTAAGGGAGGCCAAGATGGAGCCTCCAATCCAAACACTATATTTCCGCTCCGGAGGAGCCACCACCTTTATCTTCATGCTGCTCGGTGCAAGCGCTGTTATCTCCTTGCTCATCCTATCAGCAATGCCCGGGAACATGGTTGAACCACCACTCAGAACTATGTTACCATAGAGATCCTTTCGGATATCCACATCACATTTCATGATGGAGTTGTAGGTAGTCTCGTGTATGCCTGCAGCTTCCATCCCAATCATCGATGGTTGGAAGAGAACTTCAGGACAGCGGAACCTCTCAGCACCAATGGTGATCACCTGACCATCGGGCAACTCATAGCTTTTCTCCGCAGATGAGCTGGTCTTAGCCATCTCCATCTCCTGTTCATAGTCGAGTGCAATGTATGCAAGCTTTTCCTTCACGTCCCTCACTATTTCACGCTCAGCGGTAGTGGTGAAGGAGTAGCCACGCTCTGTCAGGATTTTCATCAGGGCATCGGTAAGGTCACGACCAGCCAAGTCCAAACGAAGGATCGCATGTGGCAGCGCATATCCCTCATAGATAGGGACTGTGTGACTGACACCATCTCCAGAATCCAGCACAATACCTGATCAAGCTCAAATTCACATAAAGAGGATTCAATAACAGAAAATTAAAATTATTAGTCTGTAGGAATGGAAGGAAATATGCTCCCTTGTAAATTAAAAGAGTTTAAATGTATCAATGTAGATTGGAACGCGAATTGCATACTTCTCCAACAAATGGTAATAGACACATATATATAACAATATACAGTAATATATGTATGTGCAATAACGTGGCAATATACATAGGAACATTGATCCATATATTAATGCTCTTTTTTTTCTCCTACCAAAAAAATATGCATTGGAGTGTCACATGCCAGTTGCTAAAACACAGTTCAAGATGGTGAACCTAATGGATTATATCTGCAGTTTAACAAAAATCATTGAGTTAAACATGGAAAAAGTGATGAAATCTTTACCGAAGAATCAACAGCAACTATGGGAAAAACAGACCCTCAAGATAATTCTAGCTTATGTATGCACCATCTAATTTTCCCTCCACATCAAAAAACAATTTTGAAAGAGGAACCACGTTCTTAGCAATTGGATGATGAAGTATCAGTGAGACTATATTTTTCGCAACTTGTTCAACGGGAGCATATTATGCATACTTAAGAAAAGTAGAACAAAGAGAAATAAATCAGCTAATCAATTCATAGATTCGCATTACCTGTGGTGCGACCACTAGCATAAAGAGAAAGAACTGCCTGAATGGCAACATACATTGCAGGAGTATTAAACGTCTCAAACATAATTTGAGTCATCTTCTCACGATTAGCCTTTGGATTGAGAGGAGCCTCAGTGAGGAGAACAGGGTGTTCCTCTGGGGCCACTCGAAGCTCATTATAGAATGTGTGGTGCCAAATCTTCTCCATATCATCCCAATTGCTAACAATACCATGTTCAATTGGGTATTTCAGAGTAAGGATACCACGCTTGGACTGAGCCTCATCCCCCACATATGCGTCTTTCTGACCCATACCAACCATAACACCAGTGTGCCGGGGACGGCCGACAATGCTAGGGAACACTGCCCTTGGAGCATCATCTCCAGCAAATCCAGCCTAAAATGAATCAGATAAAAATAGATAAGATTGACAATCCACAATTGCTTTAGTTAATTTTCATCAGAAAACACAAAAGGAAGCAGCATCAGCTGTAGCCAAACAAATGTAGAAGTATGTAATCTCAGCCCTTCGATAACAAAATGTGTAGCATAAATACCTTTACCATCCCAGTTCCATTGTCACAAACAAGAGGCTGAATATCCTCGTTATCGGCCATCTTCTAACTGTGCAAATGTGCTTTTTCAGAACCAGCAAGAGTAGCAAATACAAAGACAAAAATCATTGTTCTATAAAACAATCAGGAACCACTAGCAAAGCCATGTGAGGGAAAAAAAATATCAAAAAGTTGTTATTCAGAGGTGAATACTGAAGAAAGAGCTTTCCTTTCCTAGATCAGCTTCCTGATAGACAAATTCCCAAGCAATAACAATAGCCATTAAAGTAACCTTTAATGCTTTAAAATATTCTTTAATTTGTATATGTTGGCCAAGATATTTTCAAGGTGGTCCTTAAAGCCTCCTCATTTAATCATATTCCACAAAATAGAATACCAATGCACTGCACAGATATTATTACACAACCCAAAACACTCTTCTTATGCCTGGAATTGTAATTATCATCTTTGTTTGTATAAATACTCTTTGTTTCTGTTGTTTTAATATTTCTAAACGTGCTGAACATTCAGCAAAAAGCAAATCAATCAAATCAGAACTACAACCTGTCAAACTCAAAACAAACAATGCCGCACAATTCTACATCAGAACCAACATACCATCCAGACAAATAAAAACTCCACCGTATCCCGAATTAACCAAAGTCAATCTTTTTAATCCAAAAAACCGGTACATTTCTGCTTTATAATCCAAATCACATCCAAAAGAACACCATTTTCAAAAAACAAAACAAAATCAACAGATTCACAATCAAACTGAACTGAAAAAAGAAAATTCACAAATCTCAGCCATTCCTCAACGAATTTCACTGGAAAAGGATCAAAATGCAGCGAATTGGGGAGAGATCGGTACCTGATGGAGGACGAAGAAGAGGATGATCAATCTGGGATGGTGACAAGGAATCCTAGACCACAAATCCTCGCTGCTAAGCTTCCAAAATTTCTCGCGATTTTCGACTTTTTTTTTCCTGGCTCCAAAAGGAGTGCATTTTGCTGGATTAGAAGGCGGGACCCATAAAACAACAGGTGGGCCCCGCTTTTCCCGGGCCGCGGAGTTATCGCGTCCTCCAAAGCCCGGGTCAATCGCGGGAGGGGGTGAAACCGGGTCGGATGTTATTGATAGTAACACCCGAATCCGATTTCGATTACATTCGGGAACACGTAAGGTTTCCAATCCCAATTCGCGAAAAGAATTTGGGAATTTTTCGGATCCAGATCATAAATCCCTGCTGAAAGTTCATATTTGGGTCCGGATATCAGAATACTTTAAATCATTTTGTCAAATTCAGATCGGATGTTAAACTGAAAAATGACATTGGGTCCAATTTGATCCCTGTATCAAACCATGAACCCATATTATATCTGTATGTCCATACAATAAAGAGAGAGAAGGTGAGAGAAAGACCATTTTAAGTTTTTAGAATTCAAAAATTTGAGAAAATTTCGTCTAGGTTTTGAAAATCTCCAAAGCACAAGACTGAAAAATGAAATAAAAAATAATTAACATTAAAAATTAATTATACATTTGGAAATTGAAAATTATTAGGTAAATATTCAAATATTATCAAAAATGGATGGTTTTTCATGGTACATTATTAATCTAAAATTTTAAGTGGTCAATTGCATATATTCCCTTAAAATCTTATTAAATTACATTTTTTTAAATTAAAAAATTACATATAATTCCTTGAAATCTTGTCAAATTGAATATTTCTTCTTGAAATTTAAAAAATTGCATATAATTTCTTGAAAAATTTTGCAAATTACATAATTTTTCTTGAAAATTAAAGAATTATAATTTTTCCTTGGTTAGTCAATGTATTAAAAAAAAATTTTGATGTAAATTTATCATTAGAATCAATAATATTTAGAAAATATATATAACTTTAACATTGTTTAGATTGAAGTAAAAAAATAAAAATACTTCCAGAATGTAGATTAATGCAATGGAGGAGAATATGAGTAAAACGCAACTCCAAATTTTGTTTATGTTGGACCTCAGATATAACCTTAATTAAACCCTAATTTTAGTTAAGATCGGACTGAAATGAGTTTAAATTAGTTCATGATAAAATTATCATTTTATATCTCTGGTTTAAATTTAATTTGAGATCGGATTGACACAGGTTTAAACTAAATTAAGAAAAAAAAGTTATTTTATATATTGAATTGAAATTTAATATGAGATAAATCTTCAATTGAACAAGAGATAGTTTTCACAATAATGACCTAACTATCAAAGTTTTCTCTAACTAAGTTAGGAGTATTTTCATTTTTTTTATTTCAGTATGAGAAGAGATGAGGTATTGACTTTGAAGTTCTTCCTTTGCTTTATCTATAGATTAGTAACCCTCTCAACAACTTATGCAAGTTGGATATGAGCAAATCTAAAAAACCTTATTTTTGTATGATGACTAAGAACGTTGGTAGAAACAAAATACCCTTTTAACCAATTAATGGTTTAAATTTTGTTGTTACATTTACATTATGTTGTTTGGTGTTGGGGAGTCGCAAGAGCGTCAAACCAGATCCATATAGCGAGCCGGACACCAAACCATCCCAAAAGCTCGAGCTCATAGGATATGGGTCTTTTTCACTATATCTATTGGACTCTATCTATCCAATATCCGATGTGGGACTAATTCATCACATCTGACATTATAACAATCTCCCCCTTCAGGTGTGATTTGACCACATCAATTTAACACTTTTAACCAAGAACTCTTTTATTCGACCACTTCCACCGTGTGACCCATGTCCTCGCACCGTCCTCTAGTGCCCGCGCCCTTGCGTCGGCTTCTGGTGCTCACACTTGTGGGCTCGCCATCCTAGCGCCAGCGCATGCGCCCTCTCTCTGGCCTCAAGCCGACCTCGCACGAGCGCCCGAGCCCTTGGGCCTGCACTCACGCCCTTGCCGGCCTTGCGCCCGCGTCCTCTCGCCGGTCTTTGCCATGAGACTAACATGTGACTCAATTCAGTCGTATCATCGTGGTAATTTTTGGTCTTAAGAGTTTGCACAGCTTCGAACCTAAATCTCTGATACCACTTGTTGGGGAGTCGCAAGAGCGTCAAACCAGATCCATATAGCGAGCCGGACACCAAACCATCCCAAAAGCTCGAGCTCATAGGATATGGGTCTTTTTCACTATATCTATTGGACTCTATCTATCCAATATCCGATGTGGGACTAATTCATCACATCTGACATTATAACAGTTTGGTTTAATTCTTATTCTTTTTTATTCCTTTCTTTCTTTACAATAAAAGACCAAAACGTTTATTACACTAGGAGAAAAGATAACAACGAAGAGGATGAGAAAAGACATAGTACCATAATAGCAAAAACAAATAGGGAGAAAAGCAAATCGAGCACAAATACATAGAGAGAGGATGAAACTGAAAGTAGAATCATGGGGAGCAAAAGATGAAGAACCAAGAGAGAATTTGCTGTCATTAGTGAACTTGTTGATGTCCTAAAATGGGTAAAATTGAGGGGTCTATATAGGGGGGACTGCGACATGAGAGGGTATGGGCGTAAAATGATATTTGTAGGCAAGTAGCTGCTTGGGACATGGCATCCAACTTGGATGAATGCCTGTCCTAGGCATCTATACCTAGGTGAACACTGAGATCCTAGCATTCACCAGGTATAGATTCTAGGCACATCACATGGACTCTAGCCGCATGGAATCTATGTTGTCCTTTATAGTTTTGATGATGAACAAACTATGTATTTGATCCATTTCTTGTATTATGTATAACTAGCAATCAAGCCAAATTTACTATGAAGATCAAGTCCGTTCAAAAACCTCAGATATTGATGAACATGTAGACATCATTGAAGATGAGACGAGATGGTGAATCAACTGATAGATCTTAAAGAAATGAAGATTGACTAGAAGAAGGCTCAAGCGCATATTCAATATGTTTAGTTTTTCTTTTTATTGTCTTTGAGTTGAAGATTTGTTATTTGAATTCATATCTTAGAGCATTGGTTAGAACTCAACGTACTTTAGAATGTCTTCATTGGCTTATTTTTAATCTAAGGTCAGCTTAAAATGGTGTCAAACATGAAGACTGCAGTTACAATAAAAAAAAAAGAATATTTTTGTTAACTTCAGATACCCGATCCCTATGGTTTGAATGCCCAAATGCTGTAGAAGCATCTTTGTGAATAACGATAGCTTCGAAAGTCCAAGCTTAAGGTTCAGATGCCCAAATTTTGGAAAATATAACTTCTGAGAAAATTCATGCTTAGGTATAATTTTGGCGAGTTAATCGGACGTCCAAAATCGTATGGTATAGACGTTCGAACCCTATGTTTGGGCCCTGAAGCTATGATATTAGTTTTAACAATTAGTAAAAATTTGACTATTGGAAGACCTCAGACGTCTGAATAGTATAGTTCAGATGCCAAAATACGACAAGCACAGCTCAGTGGCTAGTATTTTCTTCAACTGGTATTTACAAGTTTGGAACTTGTTCTTTCACAACTTTTGCATATTTTTAGCTAACCTTCTGTAAGATAATAAGTTTCTAAAAGTCCTCTAGCCTTTAATAGCTCTAATTCTTGTACTTCAATTTTTAAATCTTCAAAATCCTTGTTTTCATATTGAGTGATTTTGTAGAGAGGCATTAGAGTATTCTTCTTCTTCCTAAATCAATTGTAAGCACCCTAAGGTTATTTGGATGTATTGAGAGTAAAGCTCTAATTTGGAGTTAGCCTTACTGGTTAGAGCAAAGGCCAGTGTGTGGAGTTGGCTTCACTAATGAAGTGGCATACTAGTAAAGGGTTAAAGTTCCCAAGCGCGAGGCAAGGATAGTGGAGTAGGAGCAGTTGGCCTCCGAATGATTTTACATTGTCGTGCATTCTTACCTAGTCTTACATTGCTCTATATTACTTATACTTGTAATTGATTATGTTGGGCTTAAAATCACTTTTACTATTAGATTGATTATGATCATAGCCCAAATGATATGTCCAAATGCTAGAATCTAACAGATAAAAAAGTTGTAGTCTAGTTTTGTAACTTTCATTATCCAAATGGAGATTTTAATTATCCAAACTCAATATTTGATAGACTAAACATGTGGTTCAAATGCCTGAACTCATGTAGACAAAACTTAATAGCTAATTTTTTTCAACTGTTGGAGTGGATCGAATGACAGAACATTAGTTCTAGTTGATCAAACCTCACAGAAATAGCTTGAGGTGATTTCTAGTGGCTAGATTTTTGCTCCAACAGTTATATAAAGACTTAAGAATTTTTTTGCTCATTGAGGAAATAGGTTTTTATACTCCCAAAGACTTCTAGCTTTAATAAGAGCTCAAATAGGTATTAACTTTCAAATCCTCACATGCCCTTGTACTCAATTTTGAGAGGTTCTTGTTGTAAGATTGATTATTTATTTTTTTAATCTTTATAATTGTAACTCTCCTAAATTACTAGGAGAGGATTGACTGTTTTTTTTAGATTTTAGGAGAGTGGTGAGAGTGTACATTTCTTGGTTTATGAGGAGTGGCTAATTGGCTTTAGTGTAGAACAACACTCGCTGTTTGTGAGGTAATATAAGGGTGTGGCTTCACTTGAATGAAGTGGCAACTCTAGTAAAAAATTTAAGTCATTAAGATTGAAGCAATGGTTGTAGAGTAAATGCAGTTGGTCGTCAAATTACGTATATCAATTTCACTTTCTCTAATTTTCTATTTATCTCATACAATTAAATTTGATATTGATTGAAAATTATCTTATATATGATTGTGAATTGATTATTCTTGCATGGTTTAATTATTTTACTAATTCTAATTAAGTTTCAATCATCTACTTGTGTTTGAAGTGCCTATAGACTTTGATCAATATAAACTTATTTTCTTATTTGAAAACCTATTTTATCTCCCTCTTAGGTTGCCTATTTAGGTCTAATGCACATGGAGAAATTTAGCAAATATAAATATATAGTGTGAATGAATATAAACCACACGAGTTGCTTAAATTATCCCAATAAAGGAGTTCAAAAATCATACAAGTCATATGCATGCTTTCCCTATATATGATACAAATAGCATTAATTAAAATAATTTTAAAAGCTATTATACACATAATGCATATTTTCTATAAAGATAATAATATTTAGTAATACGAGTATTGCATTGAGAAAGTTAATAAAATATTAGCAAAGTTTCAGATTAGCCCTTGTAGTTGAATCACTAGTGAAATTTGTTGGGATCAAATCAAATCTCCTCTTCATTACTTATAAAACATAACACAACTATCTTTCCAAAAGAAATTAGTTATAATAGAGAATACCACATAGAAGAACAATCAAACATGAAGATCATGAAAAATTTTAAGAGAGATCAATACTAAAAGTTTTAAAAATTCATTTAAAAGCAAAAAGACCTTACTTAAACTAATTTAACTAGGGGATGACTAAAACAAATCATTTAAAAATAAGTGTCATTCCTAGCTAACTAGACTAACTTAAGTTGGGAATAATTTTGAAATCCAAATTTATTTGAATTTCGCAAATTTAGAAAGCATGCTCTTTAGTACCCAAACTTGTTTGAACTTGATTTTTCCTTTAATTGGAAGAAGTGCACACTCTTAATACTTTTCTAACACCTAGAAGAGCACTCAATCATCTCCTATTAATCTAGAAAAATTGCAATTTTAATGGATAAGAAATTTACAAATAAAACCTCACTATAAGTGTCTCTCAAATTGAGAACAATGACAAGATATAGATTTGAAAGTTAAAGCTAATTATAACTCTTATTGAAGCTAAAAGGCTTTGGAAACTTAGATTTTTTTCTCCAAGAATGTTAAAAGTTTCTTATTACCTTGAGCAAAGAAGATCCAAGATCTTTTGTAATCGTTAGAACCAAAGTCTAGTTGTTGCGAACCACCCTAGGTTTTTATGATAAGTTTAAACAACCAAATTTATGTTTGAACTTGTTCCAATAGTAAAAAAACTAGTCACTGAGTTCTGTCCTTGTGTGTTCGAACAACTAAACCTCAATTTTTGGATAACTAAACACTATAGTTTAGACAACCAAATTTACAACAAAAAAAATCTACTCCTTGTCTACTAAATTTGGATAATTGAACTATCCTTTTTAGATGATTGAATCTAAGATAGAAATTTAATTAAGTCTATTTTTCAAATCACAAATAGATGGTTATTTAAAACATTAGTAACTTAGAAAATCATAAAATAGGCTGAGGCATTTTTAAGTTAATTAAGATATTAAATAAAAAGCTCTAAAAATTTAACAATCAAATCCTTGACTCAATATAAAAGAGAAGTAAAGCCTAGTTGGTTGGCATTGATCCCACGTCTTGATCATTCTTGGATTCCAAATTTGATCTACAAGGCATAATGAGCCTCATCTTTAAATTATCATCATTTTCTTATCTTTGAGTCATCATCTCCACAAAACTTGATTCAATAAGTTTTGGCTTGAGACCCAACATGAGCTTGGATGAATATTCCTATTCTTGAAGCTAACATAACTCAATAAACTTGTTAAATTCTAATTTGATCATCATTAAAATCTAAAAGGCAACACCAAGGAGTAAGTACTAGATGGCTTCTATGAGTGTGTGTCTTGGGGAATGAGGTCAAGGAGTACATAGAAGTCAAAAGACGAGTCAAAATGAGTTGACTAGCTGTGAGAATATGGCTCAAATGAGAAGCCATTTGAAACGAGTTCCCATATAAAGCATTGCACTAGGGTAGAGGCCTAAAGAAGGACTGGGTGGTTAACTAGCCAACTTTTGAGATGAAACCATTCTTGAAACTCAATAAAGTATGATCAAGTAATAGGACACAACCAAAGAGGGAGATTAAGCTTGCCTAGTAACCAAAAAGAAAGTTTTCAATTAAAATAAGAAATGCACAATATACGTATCAAATACATCAGCCATTGTGGCCATTGGAAAAGCCTACCTCTGAGTCGGCTAGGAAGTGGCAATAATGGGAGGTGTGTAAGAAAGAAGAACATAAATATTGGGATTCGCAGTGGAAGGTTCACGAATCACCTTATTCTCAAACAACACAAGAAATGAGAAGCAATGCAAGATAAAAGAAAATAACAAGAAAAGACAGCAATATACGTGGTTCACCCAAAATCGGGTCACATCCATGAGGGAAGAGAGAGATCCACTATCAAAAGGCTTTACAAGAGTCTACAAGAAAGACTAAACTCTTTCTTACTCAACTAAACTCTTTCACCAAGTCTCGGTAATGCCTCCATCTTCAGAGAAAATATCCAAGAGAACACTTTGAGGAACCACCATGAGAGACCACAGAGAAGCACTAGAAAGACCCACACACGAGAGTTGACACTCTCTCTCTATTTCTCGCTAGTTCA
Organism: Trichopus zeylanicus subsp. travancoricus; assembly: GCA_005019695.1. Lineage (NCBI taxonomy): Eukaryota > Viridiplantae > Streptophyta > Magnoliopsida > Dioscoreales > Dioscoreaceae > Trichopus > Trichopus zeylanicus. The sequence continues at coordinate 2,728,893 of RXID01014226.1, forward strand.
ACCTCAACACTACCCCCACTAAACCCTATGTATTATTATAATATTTATAGACTCTTATTAAGTCTGAGTTTTACTCTAATTATAATTCCTAATATTACAAATTAATTATAAGTCTGAATTCCCATGAGTCCCTTGCAAGATCTCAATCAACCTATAGCCGTCCTTGAGTTGAATGCATGGACGTCTAACTCATAATCAAAAGAGGCAGCCAAACAATTTTGGAAACATACCCCAGTAATCTAAGCATATAAGCTCTCAACAACTATAGAATGTGCCTCCATCAGATCAATGGCATGGGATGAAGAGTAATGAAATGTTGTATGCTCACTACCACTAAAAATTGAAAGAAGGAAGAACAATTAAAGAGAGAGAGAGAGAGAGAGAAAACACTATCAGTTGCTATCTCACAATAAAGAAAAAAAAGGGGAAAGTAAAGGAGGGACCAAATCGTTAGCACCTATCTCTACTCTCCATTAGTATCTTCAGGTCCTAACACATGCAACACTCCTCCAATTGTTGAACCACAATAAATAGTGGTCAAATCCTCAGTCCCATCATTATCAATGTTAAGAAGCAAGCATGACACTAACCTCATTCCACCTAAGATATGTTTTCAAAACCTCTATTTAGGAAAGGTAACTAGCTAATATGATTGCATTAAACCAGCATCATATTTTATGCTAGACTCTTCAGTAGAAAATAGTCTAGAACTCAATCACTTGGCTTTTTTATCTTGGCTATCTCGACAAACTTTGAACCCCAATTACCTTCTCACTGGAACAATGGTGAGAACAACCCCATTAAGAACCCTCAAAACTATACTTTGAACCACAAGTACCAGTTTGCATCAAGTGCCCTTTACTTCATCAAAACTATGTCCTCATGGGGTGGAGAAATGAGGACCACTCACCTCCATATTCATCAACACTTGACTCTAATCTCCATCAATATTTTCAAGTCTTGAAATATGAAAAATGTTTTCATTACTAAACCTGAATAAATAGTGGTCAAATCCTTAGTCCCGCCATCATCAATCATGGGAAGCAAGCATGACATTTATCTCGCTCTACCTAAGACATGTTTTCAAAATCTCTATTTGGGGAAATTCAAGGTGATATGTAGCCCTCCTACTTCGGAAGGACCCCTTGATCCAACTAATGGTTGATAGGTTTGATTCCTTTCAAACCATACATCTTAAAGCCATTCATCCCTTGCATTATCCAGCATGCATCTTTTGCGATCCATAGAAACACTGGTAGAAAAGAGACTAGAACTCAACCACTTGGCCTTTTGGTTATGGATTACTCAACAAACTTCAAACCTAAATTAACTCCTCACATAAATTGCAGTAAGGAAGGCCCCATCAAAAGCTCTCAAAACTATCTCTTGAACCATGAATATGAGTTTGCATCAATCCCCCTTTACTTCGTCAAAATTATCTCCTTGTTGATTAATCACAAGAATGTCCCCACCAAAAGCCCCTAAGATTATCCCTTGAATCATGAGTATGAGCTTTCTCCTCAACATATTCTCATAAATTCTTACTATCAAAAGGTCACAAGTAATCTTATGAGCCCTTAGATCATTGTGCACCTGGTTTATTTAATTGAGTTTTCAAACCCATTTGAAACCAACAAGTTAGCCAAGAAAATAATCAAGTTCATCTTCTTTTTTATCCTTGATTTACACCTTATTTCTTTCACTTCCTCAACAAGAGAAGGCCAGCTATATAAACCTATATTTTTGGTCTTTTGAATTCTCTCATGCTCCTAGAGGCCAAATCCATTTGATATGTTTTGAATTAATACAAAAAATCATGCATTTAGAGGGTTTATTTTGAAAAGTTAGAGTTTTTTCATTTAATTCCCAATACCCAAATTATTTTAAAAGAAAGTTTTTGTGGCTTAATTCACAAAATCTCAATGTCATGTACTTATACATAAAACTCTTATCTTTTAAGGACTTGTTAAGAAATTTTCTTACTTTGAGATTGTATTTGCAAAAGTGGTTAATTTCTGGTGTTTACTATCATCATTTTTTCTAAAGTTCCTTTTGAAGTTTCAAGTGCAAAGGCTAATTGATTTTGATTTATTTACAAATCTCATATTTTAGGGGTGTATTTGCAAAATTATGGATTGATTGATGAAGTTCTTTGATTTGATCAAAAGTTTGATTTGGAGCTTGATTTCCTTTACGGAGAAGAAAGCTGTTATTTGGAAATTTGGGATAAACCTCAACCATTGATCAAGTTTTAGGCACAATAATTATATTCAAAGTTTGGCATCAAGTGTCTCACCAAATTTCTCCCATGATGTTTCATTTACCTAGAGTTGAAAATTCCAAATTTTTCTCCCCTGGTTTTGATCAATTTTTAAGCAAGTTTGTGCTTGAAGTTTTGATCAAGTTCTCAAGGAATTTTTTGGCAATTCACATCAAGTTTTTATCAAGTTTAGGGAAGCAAAAAGTCACATCAGCATCAATTGGATCATGTTATTTCTCTTTCTTCTGTGTGTTTTGCATCATCATCATCACTCTTTCTTTTTATTTCACTCACCTAAACTAGGGCCTCTAATATGAAATCATTTAAAAATCATTGCATGCAGATTTCCCACCCTTTCGGCAAACCTAAAAGAGGGTTAGGGAGGGATAAATGATCCCTCCCCTTCTGAAGTGGTGGGTAAGCTCATGCCAATTTATTCCCCTATTCTATAAATTTTGTAAGTGTGATTCTACACATGGGAATCTCACAAAAACTCTTTTCTCTTATAGATGCACACAAAAACAAATAGAAGGTTGCTAAAGTTGAGTATATCTCACGTTTAGTGAAGAGAAGTCCCATAAACTCTCAGAGAAATCACAAATTTGGTAGACAAGGTGCATGAATCTCAAAATATATGAGAATGTTGTTTGGCCCCATATTGAACATGATTAGGGTCAATGCATCACACCCTAACACCAAAAGCTTTTGGGGAGACCCACACGACTACGATATAAGTTTGTTCCTCCCTCCCTCCCTCTAATTTACCTATAATATAGTTATGGAGAATTCAACAAGCAAGCATAATATCAACTTGTTTAAGATCATGAATCTCCCTTTAAGGAACAAAATGCATGTTCTATGAATGAATGCATGAAAAAAAGGAACTAAAATAGAATAACTCTTATTCAATAGAAGTTATTCTCAAACCAAAGTATGTGATTATATATTTGACACTCCAAAAGAAGGCTCTAAATCCTAGTTGTCACGTAGCTCTTGCCCTATGTGATTTACATGATGACCATACCACTTTTAATGTATTTGCCTAGTTATTCTTGCTTTATGCAAGAAATTGGGGCATTGGCAATACTTCTACTCCAAAAAGTGCAGCCAATACATTGGTGGTGCTTTTTTATGGCACTTCTAAAGTGTCATCAAAGATAATATCAATTGTTTGAAATGCCCTCAAAGTGCCGCAAAAGGTCTTTCCTAACACTATTTATGGCATTGGAGAATATCAGCAATACATGTCCTTTTGGCAATGCTTTAACTGAAGCACCACCAAAAAAGTTTTCAATGGTGCTTTATGAAAAAGCACCACCAATACCTTATTTTGTTAAATGAGAGATATTTATAACATCATAAAATGCTTCACAACCTACAGAGAATACGTCACAACCTGTAGATACAACCAATAGAATTTATAACATCACAAAAATCTAACATCCTTGAGAATAGATGTCAAATATGACAAAATCATAGCACATAGTCAATAATGGAATTTAATCCAAAAGTTAAAAATATAGTTTCTACTCTTGGTTAGAACTTTCTGAACATCCACTCTTTCTGGCATGCATTGTCGTAAATCTCTAAATACCCTAATAGTTTGAATCCATCTGCATCAAACTAGAATATGGTTGATATAATACTTCATGAATACCATAATATCTATGTATCATATAAAGTAAACAAATTTATTGCAAAACTAATTTCAATAACAATAATATAATACCAAGAGCATCAAGGTTCAACTAGAATAAGAACAAAGGCATGTTTCCCATTATTGATATCCAACATCAGATATTTTACTCCTAACTCTCCTGAACAAATATTCTCATGCCATCACTTGTTTCCACGTACATGCACTTCCTTTTTTCCACACCCCCGTGCTTGACCTAGATTCATGTGATGTGTATTAATAATGATGCATAATCAAATATAATAGGATAGCTACTTAATTTAAGGTATCAAAGAAGTGAAAGGAATTCCTTGCAAGCTCACATATGTACTGGATCTCTCAGTTTGTTGTTGGTTTGCACTCTCTAAAACCTCAAATATTTTTCCATACTTCATGAACTCCCTATTTATAAGGAACTTGTAAAGTTGAAGCACTGGGTTGTGTAAGCACAAAATCTATGTAAGAAAAATCGAGACAGGAGGAATGAATTAGGTTTTTGAAAATAATGGCTCCTTTTATAGGACATTAAAAACAATTCAATCTACCAAAAGTAACTTCAAGAAAATTACAATCAAACTCAATTGCAATTAAGTAAATAGAGTTAAGAAAATTTGCATCATGATGTAACATAGTTTAGAACCAATCGCTTCTACTCTGTGACTTTTGTCTCACTCTTGAGAACTTTAATACTTCACTAGCGTGTCACTTTATTGGTGAAACCAATCCTGTACAATTCCTCTTGCTCCAATAAGCAAGATACAACTTCAATCTGGAGTAGGATCTCTCAACCACTCCAAACAATCTTGGAGTGGATTACAATTGAAAAATGAGAATAAATGTTACAACTTTAGCTCACACAAAGTTCTCTCAAGAGTAAAAGAACAAGCAATGAAAACTTGGTTGAGATTGAAATCTTAGAGCTCAAAAATAGCTAGAGAAGAGAAAGTCTTTGATCATTTTTCTTAAATATTAGAAGATGCAAAAATTGTTAATGGAAGCCCCTTTAATTCTCTTTATAAATTTGTAATCGAATATAGCCATTATGCATGAGAATTTATGGTTTGGTTCGCTCTAATGGTCAAAAAACTAGCCATTAGTCACACATAAAATCTGAATTAAACATTCAGTTTAGATAATTGGGCATTTAGTTCTAGTTCATTTATATTGGCTAGAAGCCCTACTGGGTGTCTAGAACCAAAACCCCAGTCAAATGTTCAATTCCCAATTGGGCGTCTAGTTTTGGTTAATAAACCAAAATCTATTACCAGCTGGATGTCCAATTTCCAACTAGATGTCGGGCTCTACTTAGAACTAAAACTCATATTTTCAGCCTAATTTAACTAGGTGTTCGGTTCAAAAGTGGACGTCAGATTCAATTAGAAAAGCTCTATTAGGAGCTTCTTGTAGAACTCTACACGATATTTGAAACCTAAACAATTTATCTCATACAAGTTTTTTACTCGATTAAAAATAAAGAAGGCTAGACCTAGTCAAAGCTGATTTCTTGAATTGCCTTAGTCTTATTCATGTCACCCGTGGATTTTCAAGTCATTGTAGATACCTCTAAGCCATCTTTAGCCATTTGTTGATCTCATCAAGCCACATTGCCGATCTACCATGGTACTTCTTCTATTCTTTGAAGCTTTCAAATGTTTCCTTAAGAGTTTTAAGTATTTTATCTAAACACAACTCAATTAGATATTCAAATATCATTTGTTCATCATCAAAACTAGGAGAGATAATAATCTCCCCATTTTTTATGATAACAAACTCCCAAATTAAAATACTTAAAATCTAAGGCATGTATAAGCATATAAGCATGAGGCATAAAGCACCATGATCATGAGCATGTATATCCATATGATATAATAAATCAATGTATCTAGCTCTCTTCCCCTTTTGACATTAATAAAAAGGATACTACATAGGATTAAAATTTGATAGAGTCTCCCCTATAAATTAAAGAATCCAACCTATATACAAGCTAAAGCACCATCACAACTAACAGGACATAGAAAAAAATAAACCATTACCATCACAACTTGTATATAAATGATACAAAGCTCCCCTGACTGGATGCATGTATAAATTGGGATATCCAAGAGACAAGATCAAAACCACGAAGCACCAAATCATAAATTATAATCCATGATCCATAATCATAAAATATCCATAAAATATCCAAAATATCAAGTCACAAAGCACAGAGATATTCCATAATGAAAAACAATGCAATCTAAGTCTAAGGACTCTATCCAAGAGTCGTGCGGTCCAGCAGGAAGCGTATCATATAGGGAAACCTATCTAGTGAGGTACACATCATCTCTAGTAGTCCATTCACCAAAGTCTGGAGTTGGGACACCTGCTCAACTATGCATTGAGTGATATCCTTGAGATGTACGAGCGTTGCAGCAAAGTCACTCTCAGAGCTGCAACTGTGGCATGTGAAGATCTAGCATGTGTAGGTTATAATCTTTGGTCATTCTATGCATCATCAAACTCTGCCTCCTCATCCTCATCAGTGTCTCTAGCATGACTTTGAGTCTAAACTCCATCCCTCTCACTAAAGCCCATCTGGAATAGGGTAAAACAAGAGAAGGTATCGACAGGAGTGAAGGCGTGATAAAGTAAGAGGTCATGAGTACGAATAGGAGCCCTAAAGTTCTTCAGGATATGTGATATAATGTTGGGGTAGCCAAGATTAGCATGACCATGGTGAATGTAATGACTCATGTGGTGAAGAATAAGGTGAGGTAAGTGAACCCTATGCTAACTTACTAAGGAGTAAATAACATAAAGCTTAGTATAGGAAACCTCATCCCAATGCCCACTCTTCGGAAAGAAGGTGTAGGCAAAAATCCAATAAAGGACATAGGCATGAGGTGGGAGGAGATTCAGCTAAAGCCTTTGTATGGCATTGCCCCAGGTTCCTTCAAATACGGCCTTAACAACCGAGGTGTATGAAGGAAGGTGGCTACACCATTTGTAGGTTAGATTCAGTCGAGCCCCCTCCAATGATACCTCAAGTATGGAACCTAGCACTATGAGTGTTAGGATCATGTCTTTACCCCTGTATAATGTCTCAAGTGTAGTAGAGTTGTCATCAAAGGATGTAATAGCATAGATGATTCACATATCATGATTATGGTATGTCTCATGGTTAGTAATCAATGAAAGCCATCTTTGATATTCAAAAAATGGTCTAAGATCTGAAGAAGCAAGATCATCAAAATCAACCATCCTAGGAACCATTATTCTAGAAGTAGCAAATTACTTTGAAAGATGGTAGAGTGATCTAAGGAAGTAAATTTGGGGAGATACTCATCATTACCAGATGTGGAGGAAGATCCCTTATCCTTTCTCTTCTTGGAGATGAGGTACTTGAACCTTTTGGCTATTGGAGATGAAAAAGCTAGAAATTGGAAGAGAGAAGGAGAAGGATCGAAGGAGGATGGGTCAATTTGAGGTGGAGACTTTGGATCATCGATGAGAGATGTCGAAAAGCTTAGGAAAGATGCCAGAGAGAAGTCACACACAAGAGATGGGGGAAATAGACCCGACAGCTAGGATTTTGAACTTCAAAATCAAGTCTTGCATGCACATATCGAACATTCAGTCCATAAGAAAGGTGTTTGGTAGAGGCAATTTGGCAAATCAAATAATACTATACCATACATCTATTTTAGAGTTGGGCATTTGACAGAGGATTTTTGCCTACAAAAATTTTATGTACTAGACGTCCATTTCAAAAATGAGCATCTGATTCAAACTAGAATACAAACCCCCTGTAGGACTAGAAATCAAACTTAAAATTCAATTCCAAAAGCACAGAAAATCATGTTATCCTTATAATACCAATGGCATTCTAAATGAAACAAAACCATGTCTCATCTAAAGATTTTGTGAAAATATCCACAAATTAACGATCGGTTTCAATAAAAATAAATGAACTATTTTTTTTCAAAACACGATCTCCAAGAAAATGATGGCAAATGTCAATATGATTTGAGCAACAATATTGTACTAGATTTTTGGACAAACTAATAGCACTAGTATTGTCATAGTAAATTGACACATTTGAAAAATCGCAATCAAAATCTTAAAGCATTTGTCTCATCCAAACTATTTGAGAATAATAATATCTCGTGGCTGCATATTCATCTTCAGCGTTAGAAGAAGCTACGAAATTTTGTTTCTTGGAACTCCGTGAGACTAGAGATTTTCTAAAATACTGGCATGTACCACTAGTACTTTTTCTATCATCATGACAACTGGCATAGTCCAAGTCACAAAAAACAATTAATTTAAAATAATCATCTCTTGGATACTATAATCCTAACTCTAGTGTGCCCTTAAGGTATCTAAGTATTAGTTTCATGGTAACTAGATGTGATTTCCTAGGGAATGTTTTGAAATCTATCATATAAGCAAGTACTAAACATAATGTCAGGTCCACTTATGGTAAGATATAATAAACTACCTATCATACCTCTATACCACTTTTCATTAACCTTTTTACCATCTTCATCTTTGTCCAACTTGGTTGAGAGACTCATTGGAGTTCTTGTAGCTTTGGCTTCATCCATGTTAAACTTCTTATGTAGCTTTTTAGTATACTTGACTTGGTTGATGAAGATCCCTTTTTCATTTATTACACTTGGAGTTCAAGAAAGAAATGTAATTCTCCCATCATGCTTATATTGAATTCCTACTTTATAGTGCTTACAAACATCTCACAAAGATTTTTATTAGTAGCACCGAAAATAATATCATCAACATAGATTTGTACTACTAATAAATCATTATACATTTTTAGAAGAAGTAATGCAGTGTCTATGCAACATATTTTAAAACTATTTGAAATAAAAGGGAACTTTTTCTCTCATACCAAGCTTTTGGAGCTTACTTAACACCATATAGTTCCTTCTTTAATTTTAAAACATGGTTTGGAAAGCTCAAGTCTTTAAAGTCGAGAGGTTATTCAACATAAACTTCTTCAGATAAAAAACTATTTAGAAAGGCTCTTCTGATATCCATTTGAAATAGTTTGAAGTCTTTGTAGTAAACAAAAACAAGTAAATTTTGAATAGACACTAAACGTGCAATGGGAGCAAAAGTCTTTAGAATCAATGCCTTCAATTTGGTTGAAACTTTTGGCTACTAATATAGCCTTGTTTCTCATCACGACAATATTTTCATCTAACTTATTCCTAAAGGTTCATTCGATACTAATAATTAGGTAAAACCATTTGGTTTTGGAATAAGTTCTCAAATTTAATTCTACTCAAATTGATTAAGTTCTTTTTGCATAGCAAGAATCTAACTTTCATCCTTTTGAATTTCATCAGGATTTTTGGGTTCAACTTGAGAAAGCAAAGCAATAGTATGAAGATTGTATGTAATTGCATGTCTAGTTTTTACCCCTTGATCAATATTATCTATTATTTGATCCTCCTGGTGACTTTTTTGAAATTTTCATGCCTTGGATAGCTCTTTATCTCCACTTTTCTCTTCTTATTGATCCCCTTCATCCTTATCACTCTCATCCCCTTGAATGTTGGCTTGGCTTACCCTCTTCCTTTTCCTTGAATTACATCTCATCTAATTTCTTGGAGATATCTACATCATTATTAATAAGTTTATTTCTCCAATAGAGAGTTAGCTTCATCAAATAAAATATTAGTAGATTATTTAACAACCATAGAGGATTTGTTAAAGACTCAATATGCCTTTGAGGTGGTAGAGTAACTAAGAAAAATAACTTCACATATTTTTGAATCAAATTTAGGTAAATGATCTTTTGTATTTAAAATAAAATATTTGCAACTAAAAATATGAAAATATGTAATACTTGACTTCTTGTCATTTAATAATTCAAATGGAGTTTTGTAAAGAATTGGACAAATAGAAACTCAATTCAAGATACAACATGTTGTGTTAATAGGCTCTACCTAAAAATATTTGGGTAGAGAATACTTGTTAAGCATGACTCTTGCCATTTCTTAAAGAGACCTATTCTTCTATTGCACTACTTTATTTTGTTGTGGAGTACGTTGCGCCATGAAGTTATACTCAATATCATTTTTAATGTAATATTTTTCAAACAAATAATTTTCAAATTCTCCTCCATGGTCACTACAAATTTTTGAAATCATGTAACATTTTTCATTTTGAATTCATTTTCAAAGATCAATAAATGCATTGAAGGAATTATATTTATGTACAAGGAATAAAACTCATGTAAATCCAGAATAATCATCCACTATTACAAACATATAATTCTTATCTTCTAGACTTGTAGTCCCAATTAGTCCAAACAAGTCTATATGAAAGAGTTGTAGTAGTTTCATTAATATGACAAATGTTTTGGATTTGTGGGAGGTCTTTACTTGTTTCCCCATTTAGCATGCATCACAGACTCAATCCTTAATGAATTTGCCTTTGGATAGACCTCTCACAATCTCCTTTCAGTAGACTTTAGCTATAGCATCCATGCTTGCAAGTGGAGAATATTTTAGGAACCCAAACTTGATTGGATTTCTTGACTTTAGGAATCATTCACTTAGGCACCCAAATTTATTTTTAAAAAGTATTACTCTTAATTGGACAACTTGTGGAGATGTGTCCATTTTTACAACAATAATTACACTTAATTTTTGAAGGTGTGGAATTAGAAGCCTTTACATAAGTGGACTTGGTACCTTTGGATTTTGAAGAAAATATAAAACCAAGTCTAGATCTACTCAAAATATTTCTTTGACTTTTCAAAATCATATTTAAAGTAGAATTTTCATGGAAAACATTTTCTAAAGTCTTTTTCAAATCTCCATTTTCCTTTTGAAGCTTTTCGGGGCCCTTTTGCAATCACATGAAGCTTTGAAGGATTTTAAAACAAGATTTTCCTTTTGAAAAATCTCAACCTCTTTTTTACAATTACAAGTATTTGTAGAGATTTTCAAAGAATCAAAATCAATTTTGAGTAATTTTAACTTGTTTTTCTAAGAGGCATGCCTTCAAAGTAATCTCTTATGTTTAGCATATAAATTTTCAGAAGCATCTTGGAATTCATCAAATGTTAAATCACACACCTCATCCTTAATAGTCATGAGGCACAAGTTGGCAATCTTTTTATCAGATGAGATGTCTTTATTTTCTTTCTTCGAATTATCCCAAGTTGCCACCATTGCTTCTTTTTCTTTCATTTGAATTTTTTCCATTAAGGATTGAGGGAGCAATTCACGTTTATGTGTCTGGCTTTTTGCACTTGAAGCATGTGGGTACATCCTGATATTCTTTATCATTATAGCTCTTTTCATTCCTTGAAGGTCTTTTTGGCATGTGCCTCTTCTCTAGGAACTTGAACTTTATAGTGATGAGAGCTATTTCCTTATCACTATCTTTCTCATCATCACTAGACTCTTTTGCCTTGAGAGCAAAGCCTTTCTTCTTCTTATCTTCATCAGCCTCTTGGATCCTATCCTTTATTGTCATCTTATAAGTGATGAGTGATCTCAGGAGTTCTTCCAAAAGTAATTGATTGAGATCCTTCACCTCTTGAATAGCAGTCACTTTAGGATCTCATGACCTTGAAAGGTACCTTAAAATCTTTCTCACCATTTGATCATTAGTAAAACCTTTCCAAGAGATTTCAAGATATTTATAATATTTGTAAAATGAGTAAATATTTTAGTTAATTGATTCATTTGATTTGATTCGAAAAAGTTTATATTGGATGACCAATATGTTCACTTTAGACTCTTTGATTTATCTTGTACCCTCACAGGTAACTTTAAGATAATGCCAAATCTCATGAGTCGTCTCATATATACTAATTCAGTTAAACTCATTCAGATCAAATGCACAATAGAGAATGTTTATGGGTTTAGCATTTAAGGAATTATTTTTCTTACCTAAGTCATTCCACTCTCCTCTAGGCTTGGGGAGTCTCACATCATTAATTTCTTTGGTAGGTGAAGTATACCCTTCTTCTATAATTTATCAAAGATTATAGTCTATAGCTTTGATGAAAATTCTAATCCAAGACCTCCAATAATTAAAATAGGTACCATTAAAGAGAGGAGATTTAGTTGTAGATTGTCTTTCTTGAAGATAGGGAGAAATACTGAAATTGGCCATTGAAGTCAGATCGAAAACTCTAGGGTGAATTAGGTTTTTGAAAACAATGGCTCCTTTTACAAGCAATTAAAGCTAATTCAATCCACGGAAAGCAATTTCAAGAAAATCACAATCAAACTCAATTGTAATTAAGTAAATAGAGTTAAGAAAATGTACATCATGATGTAACGTGATTCAAAGACCAACTGCTCCTACTCCACAACCCTTGTCTCACTCTTGATAACTTTAATGCTCCACTAGTGTATTACTTTGTTGGTGAAGCCAATTCTGTACAATTTCTCTTGCTCTAATCGACAAGATACATCTCTAATCTAGAGTATTTAAGGTTACTTTTACCACGATCAAATTTTGATTGAAATATGATTAAAATTGAGACTTGTATGCCCACTAAATTATGGCTCAAATATGCGTCTTAGTCAAACTTAAATCACGTCTGAGTTTGGCTAAAAATTGAGCTCAATTTGGATTTAAATCATTGAGAAATTTGGGCTCGAGTTAGATTTAACCCAAATGGCTAAATGGGCCAGATATTTGAACTAAAATTGAACCCAAAAATTCATCCAAAATCTGCACCGAAATGACAACATATAAGAATTTTACAGATAGGTTCTTGGATCAAATAAATTCTTACGAAATGATTTCGGCCTAGATTTTTCTTATGAACAAATCCCTGGGATTGGAATTTTATGAAATGAGTCTAATAAAATCTTAAAACTATAAATTGGCCTCCGTAAAATTTAGAGTTTGCCAATAAATCCTTTAAAAAAATTTTCTTTGCAAATAAACCCATAAAATTCTGACTTTTCACGAATAAGTCTCTTGAAAATTTTTATTTACGAATAAGTCTAAATTTTATTCAAAAAGAACTTTGAAAGTTTTAAAATTTTATAAATAATTTTTTTTACAAAAAATCTTAAATTTCATGTAATTACAATTTGATCCAAATTTTTCAAAAAAATTTATAAATAACCCTCTTATAAACTTGATATCTAGGTTGAATATAATTTTTAAATTTTTGTTATCCACAATCAATAAACTCATGAGAGAGTTATTCAATTTCAAACAAACACATTCATAACAACCAATCCGAACAAAACTCATCTATAAGATCTTTGATTCAAAATTTAAAAGAAGCCCACTCTAGTCCAACTTGATCACCTGGTCACCTATAAAAAGAAAGTTCTGTTAACATGCAGAGGGTGGGAAAGAGAGGAGAGATTAAAACGTAGAGGCTGAGCACAGGGAAGGTCAAGGAAGAAGAACCAGGAAGAACCAAGAGAAAGGAGTAAGTTGCTTAGCCTTATCTTGCCATTCTGTATCATTTTCTTTGCTTCTTTTGCTTTGCCACCAAAGGTTCCACCATCCCCCTGGCCATGCTCCTCTTCCTTTGCTCCACCTCGAGCTTCAGCCTGAACCACTCAAGCCACCAGCCATCTAGCCCGTTTCCTTCTCTTCCGAGATCCACCCACAACCCTCCTGCCCCTGCACCAAGTCTCACCGTGTGCGCCAATTGCTGTGACTTGTCGCTGGTGAAGTCTGCCCCTCACCTCCACATGCTCTGCTCGAGCTTTACCCTTGTTTATCACTGGACCCGCCCGCTTTGAGCTTCTCCTCGTTGACGACCCGATCTGAGCCTCCCCTGTCCTCACTCGACAGCCTGCACTCCACTAGCTCGACTTTGTGAGCTCTACTAGCCTTCCACAAAGCCACTAACCGCACCGGCAATCGGCTTGCCCCACGACCCTAGCTTCTCTGGCTAGCTCTCGTCGTATAGTCCGCTGCTGCTATTCCAAGCCCTGTGCGTGCCAACAGCCTTTGACAGTCATTCTGCCTCGCCTTGCACCACCTTGACGCAGCCTCAGCCAGCTCTCGTTGCCAGCCATCGAAGTAAGGCAGGTCCCGCCAGGCTTGGACAGATCCGGCCATAAGATCAAGAGGATAGGGTTTTGAAGAAGGACACGAGAGCATAGAGAAGAAGGAAAAAAAGGATAAAAGAAAATATATATGTAAAAAAAAGTTTCCAAAAAAAAAGAGGTGAATCCGGGCAGAAAAAAGGGAAAGAAAAATTTGGTAGGAAAAAGGAGAAGATGGAGTCAGTTGAAAAAAAGAAAGAGAAGAACCTCTCTTGTCTCAATTTTCACTCCATCGCCCAATGTCTATTTGGAGTAAGACTAGTTTGCGAACTCATCAAATGTCTATTTAAATTAAAACTAGTTTACAAGCTCGCTGAATATCTTGTCGGACTAAAACTAGTCTGTGGGTTCATCGAATGTTTATTCAGACTAAAGCTAGCTTGCGAACTCGCTGAATATCTATTCAAACTAAGATCAACTTATGAGCTCATCAAATGTCTATTCGGACTAAAACCAGCCCGCAAGCTAGCTAAATGTCTATTTGAACTAAGACTAGCTTGTGAACTCACTGAACATCTATTTGGACTAAGGCTAACACGTAAGTTTGTCAAACATCTATTAGATCAAGGCTAGCTTACGAGCTCGCTGAATATTTATTCAGACTCAAGTCAGCTTATGAGTTTGTCGAATGTCTATTCAAACTAACGTCAGCCTATGGCCTCACTGAATGTTTAAAATAAGTCCACTTTGCAAGCTTACTAAAAATTCAAATTGACTCAAAATCAACCTGCGAGCTCACCCAAATTCATCATAATAGCCTAAGGACTTTCGAATTAAATTGATTAAATTAACATGATTCAATCACATTGAACAAATAAAATCATGTTGACTCAAATAAATCACCAAATACATCTAAATTAATCAAATAAATGGCTAAAACTTAAATTAAATTGGAGCCAAAACCAAATTGAGTAATTCAAACCAAATCGGTTAAGACCTAACCTCAATCAAGTCTAAATTGGGTCAATCTAAGATCAAATTAATTTTGAATTAAACCCTAATTAGATCAAACTATATTTTAATCAAACCATAATTAGGTTAAATCAAGTCCAAACCAAACCCTAATCGAGTCAAGTCGAACTCAAATTCAAATCAAAACTAGGTCAAACCTAAACCAAAACTAAGTTGAACCTAAATTGACTTAAACTTGAATCTATGTCCACTAAGATTCAAATCCAAATCTAATAAGGGTCCAACATAGGTTGAGCTTGAACCCATTAGTAGGTTGCAAGGATCCAATAATAACCCATTAAGAGTTGGATCCAATGTCCATAAAAACTTCATCAAGAACCTATTGGGGTTGGATCCAAGACCCACTAAAGATCCAATAATAACCCATTAAGGGTTTGAATCCAAGATTCATTTAGGATCCATTAAGAAACTAATAGAGGTCCAACACAAGGTCGAGCCTGACCCAAACTGAATTAGATTAAACTCAAATTGAAATTAAGTTCCTAACATTGAGCTGAGTCAAATTAGGTTCAAATCAAGATCAAATTGTGAGTATTGAATTGAATCAAATTAGACTTAAATCTAAATCAAGTTCTGAATATTGAACTAAATCAGATCAGACTTAAATCAAATTAAGTTTGAATCTCAAATCAAACTGAACTAAGACAGGTTTGAACTCGCTTAGTCAATCAGCCACAATACCTTGTTCAAACGAAGTTAACTGACAATATACTTGAAGTCATCAGCCATGCTTCAAAATTAAGCCAAACGAAAAGCATTGGCAACTCTTCAAATCAAACAGAACTAAGGCAGGCTTGAACTCACTTAGTGAGTCAACCATATTATCTTGTTCAAATAAAGTCAACCGACAACATACTGAGAGCTGTCAGCCATATTTCAAAGCTATATCTAACTCCATATGTTGGTGATACTACTAAATTAAAGAAATTAATTACCAGCATACTTAGAGCTATCAGCTACATTTTAAAGCTATACCTAACCTCTAGCCATTGGTGATTCTATCAAATCAAAGAAATTAATCATCAATATATTCAAAGCCATTGGCCAGGCTTCAAATATGGTCAACTCCAAAAGCTGTTGATGGCGCACCTTTTGAACTAAGCCAACTCAAAAGCATTGGCAATACTCCAAATTTAATCGATAACATACCTAAGAGACTGTTGATTACCAAATCAAAATGAATTAAAGTAAGTTTAAACTCACTTAATCAATCAGCCATATGTCTTATTCAAATGAAGTTATCATCAATACCTTATTGGCTATGAAAATACTTCAAACTATGAAGTTATCATCTATACCTCATTGGCTATAGAAATACTTTAAAATTAGTAAAGTTATCACCTATGCCTCATTGGCTATGGAAACACTTCAAGTCAATGGAGTTATTGCTAATGGCTTATTGGCTAACTAAAACACTGCAATCCAAATGAAGTTATCTTTAACGAATTATTGGCTAACAAAAAAAACTTTAAATCATGAAATTATTGCCAAAGCTCAAAGCTATCAAAGACACTTCAGGCTAATTTCGATAAGTTGCCGACAACGCCATTCAATGAAGTTATCGCTGAAACTTAACATTATTAAAAATACTTCAAATTCCTCTCATTGCCTTTCATGTCCCACTGGATGACAGCACTAAACCAAATCATCAACATCCACAAAGGATTAAATTAAAATCTACCCAAGCCAAACTTTGCATGGTTCAGTATACAAGAGTAGAGTAGTAGCAAACATCAAACTCTCTCATTTCCCTTCTTTTATTGCATGTCATTTATGCATAAATCTATTAAAAATATAAAGTGAGGGTATGTCCTTAATTAAGTCATGTAATCTTTTCAATATCAATCAAATTATCCTTTCTTCTTTTTTTGTGTCTCTATTTTCATTAGTTAAGTTTCTCACTTTAAAAAGTTCCTAACAATCATTAGAGTAATTAACAATAGGGACTTACACCTGTTGAAAGTCATGTTCTCACAACACCTTATTGCACATTCAAACCACCATTATTTTGATTTGTTATTTTGAAATTATTCCATAGGGTTCTACACTATCCTGGGTGATCAATTTTTAATCCCATATGAAATAGGTTCTCTTCAACACTCCAAATAACCTTGAAGTGGATAACAATTGGAAAATGAGAATGAATGTTAAAACTTTAAGTCACACAAAGTTTTCTAAAAATTGAAGGAAAGACAATGAAAACTTACTTAAGATTGAAGGTTTAGAGCTCAACAATGGCTAGAGAGTAGAAAGTGATTTTGATCACTTTTCTTAAAGATTAGAAGATACAAAAATTATTAATGGAAGCCCCTTCAACTCTATTTAAACCTTTGGGTCCGAATCTAGCCGTTAGAGATGACATTCCAAAATTTGGTTTGCTCCAATGGTCAAAAAATTAGTCGTTAGTCGCATAAAAAATCCAAATTGAATATCTATTTTAGATAACCAGGCATCTAGCTTTGGTCCATTTGTACTAGCTAGAAGCCCAATTGGGCATCCGGCTCTTGACTAAGCATCAAGTTCTGTTAGAACTAGAACCCTAGTCAGGAGTTTGGTTCCCAACTGGATGTTTGATTCTAGTTAAAAAGTTAGAACCTGTTACCAGCCAAACGTCTAATTTTCAACTAGGCATCCAATTCTGCTTAGGACTAAAACTTGTATTTTTAGTCTGATTCAACTGGGCATTCAGGTCAAAAGTGGATGTCTAATTTATTCAAAAAAGCTCTATTAGGAACTTCTTACAGAACTCTACATGATATTTAAAACCTAATAAGAGAAAGCTAGATCTAGTCAAAGTTGATTTCTTGAGTTGCTTTAGCCTTGTTTGTATCATCCGTGGATCTTCAAGTCATTGTAGACACCTCCAAGCCGTCTTGAGTCATCTCGTTATCTCATCAAATCACATTCGCTGATCTACCATTGCACGTCATCTATCCCTTGAAGCTTTCAAATGTTTCCTTGAGATCTTTAAGTATTTTGGCTAAACACAACTCAAGTAGATCATTAAATATCACTTATTTATTATCAAAACTAAGAGAGACAATAGGTTGATTGACCATCCAAGATTGCATAGCTTGAAAGTCATGACTAAGTAGCTTGTACATCTCATAAAGATTAGCCATCTCAATCCATATAATGGCCTCTACTTTTGCTTGGGTATAGCATTGTTCATTTTGTGAAAATTTGGAAGAACTCCCAGAGACTTGAGTAGGTGTTGGTCACATGCCAACATCCACTATTAGGAATGAATAACGACATCAAACGATACTCACAATTGTTGTTGCAGATGCCTCATCAATTGGTTGTCTATTGTCATGGGTATGGGATGCCACAAAAATCTCTAGTTTGGAAGATTTAGCTCTACCTTTATCCTCAAGCTGCAGTGATTTGCATTCAATAAAATAAGTTTAACACATAAATTCTAAGTAAATACCTCAGCTCTTAAGTTGATGGATCCTTTACAACTAAGAGAGTGACTCATTTTTTATTTTTTATGGTGTTTTTTATTTTTTTTTACTTTGATTATAGATAAAAAACACATTATGAAAAAAACACATTAGCTATGAAACATAAGAAGAATGAAAGAAAGGGAAATAAATTACCTAGACACTCCTATGTTGCCAATATTGTACTAGAAGTTACCACTGGCCCTCTTCAATCCTGGAATCTCAGCAAATGCTAAACATATCTAGCATTCTCTTGAATGGTGTAAAGTGCTTCCTTTATACATAAGCCTTCCAATCTTGTCATTGCTTGTCTAGACTTTGCATCATGCTTCTCTTAGTTGCAACCTCTAAATTGGTATTTGCCAATACATTCAAACATTAAAAAAGTCCAAACAACAATCAATGTATTGGTATATTTGATATGAGATCAAAGGCATAGTACATAAATTTGAAGATTGATATTACCTTTATATTTTCCCACATTCTTTCTATTTTCATTTGGTATGACCTGCCAATTAGTATAAGTCAAGGATAACTTATATCTATCCTTGGCAATAATTTTGAATTGGGTCAAGAGTCTCACTAAGTTATCTCCAATGACTTGATTATAACGATTAGTATTCAGCATCAATTTGTACCTTTTGGCCCAAACTCTTGTAGGTCTATTTGGATAGTAAACATGTCTACATGATGATTGCACAAAACTTGTACTAGAAAATTAAAAAAATCCTATTAAAAACTAGAAAAGTAAAACAAATGATAATTAAAAATTAGATTGCTTTACTATATTTCGTACTTTCATCAATGGGCACATCTTGATCTTCCTCTTCAGGAGATAAGGAAGCTATGCTAGCTCCAGTAAAGTCAAAATTAGAATCTCCATTGGATGATAACAGGATCTCCAACACCTGCTCCTCACTCACTATAGCTTCTAGTGCCATAGGCATAGATCCAACGGGTCAATATTTCTTTGAATGATCCACTATACACTAAAACTGAAAATCACATAATATGATATTTTGTATAATATTGTTTATTCACTTGTTAAATAATATGAAATAGAAAAACTTGAAGACGTAAATAAAATCACTATAAAATATGGAGCATAGCAAATGTGACAACCAATGATGAGGAAGTAGTACAATATTAGTCATTATGTCATTTACCTTGAAAGGAAACAAAATCAAATTTGCATTCTAGTATAGCTATAAATTAGCATAATGCACTATTGCATTTGTGTAAAGAAAATAGAACAATCATGTTAAGTGCCATTTTCATCAAGAATAAAACCATTATTCGCATTATTATTGTCAAAAGAAAAATATTCCTCTTTGATTTTAAATTCAACACTCATGAAATCATCCGCTTCAATATCTTCAATAGATGGCTGCTTTAGATCCATCAATGGCCTATCTATCATTAGACCACATTGATTCTTCCACATTTGATATCAAAATTATCAATTTGTTGACTATTGCATGGCTTAGCCATAGGGTCTTCAATGCTATCAACAACTGATATATTGTTGAACGTATCCACATAATCCCTTGGAGTCATCTCTACTACCATGTGTCAATTGAATTCCAAAGGATCTTGCATGTAAAATTCTTGAAGAGCTTGACGAGCAAGTATAGAAGGTTCATCAAAATGTTGATTGGGCTTAAATATCAAATGGTTAAAATTCAATAATGTTTAACTAAAGTCATCTTTCTTCATTTTGATATTGTTATCCACCCAATCACACTTGAACAACATAAACATAAGTTCATTATGGCACCTAGCTCAATAATATCCATCTAAACCCCATAAAATATAACATCTATTAATGTGGGGTTCACATCGTTTTTGCTTGCAAAGCTTTCTATAACTACCTTCAGAGTCACCTCACTATTTTGAGTTCATCAATTAATCTCACATTTGTTAGTATGGAACTTAAAACCATTTATGATATTGTTGAGTTTTAGATGTCTTGAACTCTAATTAGAGTTTGAGTTAAAGTAGGAATCCAAAGTTGGATTTAGATTTATATTATTAGGAGTTGTAATTGAGTAAAACTCAAGCCCAATAAGAGTCTATAAATATACTATAATATATAGCACTTATGTGTGGCGTAGTATTAAGATTGAACTAGAGAGAAAGAGAGAGAGGAATAGAGAGAAGAGAAAGAAAGAGAGTGTTGGCTCTCGTGTGTGGGTCTTTCTAGTGCTTCTCGGTGGTCTCTCGTGGTGGTTCCTCGTGGTACTCTCTTGGAGATTCTCTCTGAAGGTGGAGGCATTGCCGAGGCTTTGAGAAAGAGTTTAGTTGAGTAAGAAAGAGTAAAGTCGTTCTTGTAAACTCTTGTAAAAGTCTTTATCTATTGATAGTGGATCTCCCATTGTCTTATCTTGTTATTTCCTTTTATCTTATATTACTTCTCATTTCTTGTGTTGTTTGAGAACAAGGTGATCCGTGAAACTTCTGCTGCGAATCCCAATAATTGGCATCAGAACCTAGAAGCAAACAACCAAGATGACAAAGTCCTTACTCGAGGTGGAGAAGTTTGACGGCAAGATAAACTTTGCCTTATGGCAAAAGAAGATGAAGGCGGTTCTTACTTTTCAAGGTCTACAAAAGACGTTAGAGGGAAAAGAAAAGAAGCCAGTCAAGATAAGCAATGAAGATTGGGAGGAGATAGATCAAAAGGCATTGAATTTAATTATTCTAAGCCTGACTAATGAGGTTTTGTACAATGTCATTGACGAAGAGACGACGATGGATATCTGGACAAAACTTGAGAAGTTGTACATGTCAAAAAGCCTCACGAACAAGTTCTATCTGAAACAACAGTTGTACGGACTGCGTATGAGCGAAGGTACAACTATATTACATCACCTAAATGCTTTTAATAAGATTATCAATGATTTGCTGAAAGTTGATGTGAAGTTTGAAGAGGACGATAAGGCGCTGATTCTCCTGATGTCTCTTCCTGCTTCGTATGATCATATTGTGACCACAATTCTTTATGGTAAAGAAACTCTTAAGATGGAAGATATGACAACTAGTCTTCTTTCTAATGAGAGAAGGAGAAACTCCAACATTAATATGGAGTTTGGTGAAGGATTGGTGACTCACGAAAGAGGAAGATTAAGAGAGCATGGAGAAGGCAAGCAACAGTCCAAATCAAATTGAAGGCGAAAGTACAATGCTATTCATGTAAGAAGTATGGCCATATTAGACGGTATTGCCCTGAACGTGGGAAGATAGAGTCCTCCAATACGACGACGACAATAGTGGTTGATACTTCTGATAATAGTGCAGATGGAGATGTTCTTGCAGTATCCACAGAAATTAACACTTCTGGTAAGTGGATTTTAGATTCTGGTAGTTCTTATCATATTTGCTCCAGAAAGGATTGGTTTACTTCTTATGAGGAGAAAAAGAAGAAAAGTACTATTTGGTTGGGCGATAATTCAGCCTGTGAGATCGCCAGTATGGGAACAGTTAAAATCCAGATGTTTGATGGAGCGATTCGAACTCTTACTGGGGTGAGGCATGTCCCCAAGATGCGAAGGAATCTAATTTCACTTGGTGTACTGGACTTAAAAGGCTGTAATTATTCAGCAAGAGATGGAGTCATGAAGGTGACACATGGTATTAGAATCCTGATGAAAGGTGAGAAGTGTGACAATGTTTATCGATTGATAGGGAACACCATTGCAGGTGGAGTTCCGATGGCTACAGTAGTGAAGAGGAAGCACAATACTCGGAGTAATTTGATGTCTCCTCAAATTACTTTTACTACAACAGCAGACACAGGTCATCCGAAAAGCTTCCAAAAGTACAAAACTGTAGACATGAAGAACAAATTCGAGGTTGGCTCGAGTTCACATCTTGAAATTAGCTGAATAAGTTAGTAGCCCAAGGGCAGGGGCTGGATGAGAGATGACGGCTGACGATTCGTGATGATGGCACGCCCGAGTTCAAGCCAAGGTGGAGATTGTTGAGTTTTAGATGTCTTGAACTCTAATTAGAGTTTGAGTTAAAGTAGAAATCCAAAGTTGGATTTAGATTTATATTATTAGGAGTTATAATTGAGTAAAACTCAGGCCCAATAAGAGTCTATAAATATACTATAATATATAGGGCTTATGTGTGGCGTAGTATTGAAGTTGAACTAGAGAGAAATAGAGAGAGAGGAATAGAGAGAATAGAGAGAAGAGAAAGAGAGAGAGTGTTGGCTCTCGTGTGTGGGTCTTTCTAGTGCTTCTCGGTGGTCTCTCGTGGTGGTTCCTCGTGGTACTCTCTTGGAGATTCTCTCTGAAGGTGGAGGCGTTGCCGAGGCTTGGAGAAAGAGTATAGTTGAGTAAGAAAGAGTGAAGTCTTTCTTGTAAACTCTTGTAAAAGCCTTTATCTATTGATAATGGATCTCCCGTTGTCTTATCTTGTTATTTCCTTTTATCTTGCATTACTTCTCGTTTCTTGTGTTGTTTGACGCAAAGGCGATCCGTGAAACTTCCGCTGCAAATCCCAACATGATATAACTCGAGGATCTTTGTCTGTTATGTTCGAATGACTGAACATCAAGTTCAATCAATAAGTGCTACCAATTGGTGATGCCTCTTATGAAGCATAAAAAATTATAGCACTTTTGAAGACACATTGCTAATTTTTGATGCTCTAAAAAATGGTTTGTAAAGCATTGGTTAATAATCACTACTAATGTCCCAATTTCTTATAGTACTTGTAGCATAGCCAAGAATTTAAATGGAGCCAAAGTCTGTTTGTATGCTTCAAGAGGATGATGGATATAATGATAGAAGCTTGATGGTGTATCAATGTACACAATTTGAGGATAATGATGATGGTTTAAAGTTTTCTCAAGTGGATCGACTCCAACAAATTAGGTTTAGCTTTTTTTTTTATTTTGTCGAGTCAAGGATTTAAACATATAGAGTTATCTATTTGATATCTCTATTAACTTAAAAATGCCTTCACTAACCTATTTACATATGTTCAAGTAAAATTATGATGGGTAAAATACCTAGAATTCACAATCAAAATTTCAGCAGATTTTTGTCAATTTTGTCAACCAAACAAGGTAGTTTGGTTGTCTGAGTTCATTAGATAAAATTTTGGTCTCAAGTTCTACAAAGTCTAGTTTTCAAATTTGAGTTTAGTTGTCCAAACTTAATGGTTTGGTCACCTAAATTGGTAAGCTTGGTTGATCAAACATGTCAAGGCAAAACCTAATTGCTAGATTTTTTACCATTGGAACATGTTCAGACACAATTTCAATCATTCAAATCTTATAGAAATAGCTTGGGTTTGTCCTCAATGCCTCTTTTTTTTCCTATGAGTATATAAAAGCTTAGGGGTTCTTTTGTTCACAACATTTACATCTATTGACATTCTTTGTGAAATAATTCAAGCTCCCAAAAGCCTTCTAGCCTCCTTAATAGCTCTAAACTACTTTTTTACTTTCAAATGCTCTTGCTCTTTTGCTCAAATATTGATAGTCTTTTGTTGTGAGGAAAAGCTTTTACTTTGATTTTTCATTTTACTTGTAATCACTCGTAGGGTGTTAGGAGTGAGAGATAGATTTTGCTCCAGTTGTGGAATGTCACTTGTAGGTTGGTAGGAGTTGTAAGAGGCTCACTTTCACCTAGACAAAGTGACACTTTAGTGCAGAATTGAGGGCTTCCATATCCAGGCAAGGGTCATAGAATAAGTGCAGTAGAAAACTAAACCATGTAAATCCTTGGTGTGCTCTTTTCGTACTCTTTTTCTATTGAATTTTTTATGGATTTATTGCTTGATATTAAGTTTATATAATTGTGTTGCTTGGAGATTAAATTAACTATTTTAATCATCAAAAATTGTGATAGTTTTTGTGGAACCTAATCTACCCCTGGCCTCCACCCGCTCTCTTTGATTGTTATTTGGGTTCTCAATTGTTATTAGAGCTTAGTTTCTCATATTTTAGGATTAATCTCCTGGAGAATTTTTTGATCCATTTTCATGATAACCAATATCTTCCTTCGCACTCAACATGTCTCTTGTTCCTCATTCTTTGATGATAGTGATCTCTTATATTAAAAATATTATATTGGAATTTTCATCTAGGCTGTAGATTTAGAAATTTGGGATGTAGTTGGTCATGGGTACTCTCAGCCCGCCAAAAGCTTAGATGGCACTAAAATACCCAAGACTACTAGTGAATGGATGAGAGGAAAAAATAGTTAGCATCTGCATATGCTTGTGCTATAAATATTTTTCATTGCTCTTTTGCTTCAGTGAATTCTCTTATATTATTGGATGCAATACCACTCATGAGATTTGGCGTTCTAGTTACCATGAAGGAACTACCAAAGTCAATATGAGCTATTTAAAATGCTTCCTAATGAATTCATTTCGTTGATGTTTACATGCTTTACTACTCTTGACAATGTGAAATCTTTTGAAAAGTTTACATTAACACTAAAATAGTGAGGAAGGTTCTTCATTGTCTTCCTAGGTCTTGGAAGCCAAAGGTAATCAAAATCCAAAAAGCTAATGATCTTACTACTCTATCATTAGAGCAGCTTATTAGATCATTATTGACACATGAGATGACCATGATAGAAGATTCATGGAAGAAGAGAGTGGTAAGAAGAGAAAGAGTGTTTCTCTCAATGTTAAGGAAAGTAGTGTTGAACAAGATTAGCAAAAGAGTTGATGATAGCAACCAAATAAGGAGATTTTGGCAAAATCAAGATTAAAAATCATGGAGTTCCAAATTCACATAAAGACCTTCTTAACCTATCAGATAGGGAATAACCCATAAAGGTAAAGGGACTTCTCACTCTCCCTCTATTGCTCTAATGAAGAGAATTGATAGGAATTTTTGCTGACTTGAGCATTGGAGTGACCGTCGCTGGCGAGTTTTAGGCCTTCCTCTTCATGGTTCTTGTTTTCTCTTGCTAATTAGTAAAAGAGTGGCCTAGTAGATCTGATATCGAGGAGTGTCCCAGACTAAAACTAGTATTGAATTGAGCATTATCAATAAGTAGTTCCTTCCTTAAGATCTGCTCTACCTCCCTTCTCTGTTAATATTAGAGACCTTCAATAGCCTTCCGACCATGCCACCAAGGACAAAATGACCCTTGTCATCAAAGAACCCACTTGGTGGGCAGACAACCCTAGTGGTGGTAGAATCACATAACTTTTCTGGCAGACTAGGAGGACTAGTGCAGCAAGTTAACTCTACAACCCATACCACAGCCTTAGCAAATCCATTTACAAATGGTCCCAAAGGCGCTAGTAGATTCCTCCGACTTGGTGGGACATCAAAAGTTCCAAATCTTGACTACTACTATTCAGCAGATGATGTAGTTGCTCGAGACCTAGGTGCAAGCTATGCAAAATTTAGAGGCCCAACAATTGCAAAATTAAGCCCATATGATGTAGAGCCTCCAAGCTCATAACACCCAGTAGCAGGTCCCATTTAGACTCCGTCGCTCACCCAAGGTGCTGTGTTGACCCAACACCATGAATCATAGCCGCACCTTGGCCCCCATGCTGGACACCATCAATGAAGTTCTCATAACCCCTCGACAGTAATTTTGCTTTTGTACCAATCTTCGAGGGATTATAATGGACATGACCCACCAAATGCATACTAGCCAAGCACCAAATATCACAGTGTCAAGGTTCTCAAGCGAGGCTATGTTACATCTAGTTCAGGGAAGGTAAGGGTGTAGGATCAAAATTGACCACTCAGGATGGTGAAGACACCAAGGAGCAATCTCAAAGTAACAAATCAAAAATATGTGGTGGTTTAAGTGCACAATTAGATATTGTGGGAATATGACTTTCAATGGGTGCAAACCCTTATTGTTAATTACCTCAACAATTATCAAAAATCTCCTAAAGTGAGAAATCTAACTAATAAAATATAAACACAAAATAAAAGAAAGCATGATTTGATTGATGTGAGAAAAGGTGCATGGCTTAAGTAAGGTCATACCCTTACTTTATAATGAATTTAAATATATAATCATGGAAAGTATGAAAATAAGAAAGAGGAAGTGCAAAAGAAGCTTGATGCTCACTACTGCTTCATTTTCTTGCAATTGGCCTCGTGGGATTTGACTCGAATGAGTCTTAAATCGATCTTTGGCAGATGTTGACAACATGCTGAGGGATATGGCCAATTTTCTTAGCTTGTAGCATTCTATGGTTGACTAGATTGGATAGGCTTGAAGGGATCATCATCAATAGTTTTTGGGGTTGACTGAATTGGAAAAAAGCATCATGAATGGCTTTTGGGTTTTGTAGCTTTGAAGGGATCATCATCAATGGATTTTGGGTTTGATTGGCTTTGAAAGAAGTGCCACCAATAGCTTTTGGGTTTGGCTAGCTTTGAAGAAAGCATCATCAATGGTTTTTGGGGTTGACTAGCTTTGAAGAGAGAGACATCAATAGCTTTTATGGTTGACTAGCTTTTAAAGAAGCATTATCAATGACTTTGGGGTTGATCGGCTGTGAAGGGAGCATTATCAATGACTTTTGGGGTTTATTAACTTTGAAAGGAGTATCATCAACAGCCTTTGGGGTTGAGTAGCTTTGAAAGAAGCATCATCAATGATTTTGAGTTTGACTAGCTTTGAAGCGAGCATTATCAATCACTTTTGGGGTTGACTGGCTTTGAAGAGAGCATCCTCAATGACTTTTGGGATTGACTAACTTTGAAGGGAGTATCACCAACGGCTTTTGGGTTTGGCTATCTTTGAAGGGAGCATCATCAATGGCTTTTGGGGTTGACTGGTTTTGAAGGGTGTGGCTGACAACTTTGAGCATGTTGTTAGTTGAATTTGATTGAATAAAGTATTTGGCTGACTGAATACACGAGTTCAAAACTACCCTTGGTTTGATTTAATTTCAAGGAATGGTTTGCAGTCTTGACTTATACTAATCATCATCAATTTAATAATTGATGGCCTTTCTTTTGTTGTCGATTAAATTTGAGGCATCGTCGATGGCTTTGAACTTGTTATCAACTAAGCTTAATTGATCTTGGATACTGCCCTGGTTAGGTTCCTAAGGATCCTTAATGAACCTTGAGTCTAACTCTGATTAGATCCTTAATGGATCCTTAATGGATGTTAGATCCATCCCTTAATGGGTTCATGATGAATCCTTAATGGATGTTGAATCCAACCCTTGATGGGTTCTTGACAGATCCTTAGTGGATGTTGGATCCAACCCCTAATGGGTCCTTGATGGATTCTTAATGGATGTTGGATCCACCTTTTACTAGGTCCTTAATGGATCTTAAGTCCAAACCTTAATGGGCTTTTGGTGGATCTAGGCTTAGCCTGGTAATGGATTTGGGTTCGAACCTTGATGGACTTGGGCTCAAGTTCAAGTTGGTTTTTCAACGTAATTTTAGTTCAGGTTTGACCTATTCTAGTTTAGGTTTGACCTATTTTGGTTTAGATTTGATCTATTTTGGTTCAAGTTTGATTTGTTCTGGTTCAAGTTTAACATGTTCTGATTTAAGTTTGACCTATTCTAGTTCAGGTTTTGATTATTTCTAGTTCAAGTTTTGATCTATTTCTAGTTTAGATTTTGGCCTATTTTCTAGTTCATGTTTTGTTATGTTTTAGTTCAAAATTTGACCTATCTTTTGGTTCAGATTTGACCTGTTTTGGTTTAGGTTTGACCTATTCTAATTTAGGTTTGAATTCGGCTTTATCTAATTTGGATTTGGTTTGAACTTGGTTTAACCTAATTAGGGTTTGGTTCAAACTTGGTATGGATTTGAATTTGAGTTTGATTTGACCTTACTAGGGCACAAGTCAAACTTGGCTTGACCTGGTTGGAACTTGGTCTAAACTTGCTTGACCCATTTTGGATTTGGTTTGAATTTAATTCGAATTTATTTCGATTTGATTTGAATGTGGTTTGACTCAATTAGAGTTCAATTTAAACTTATCTTAATTTAATTCAAATGTCTTCGACTCACTTTGGAGTTCTATTTGGACTTGTTGTGAATTAGTTCAAATGTTATTTGACTTAATTAGAGTTCTATTTAAACTTATTGTGATTTAGTTCAAATGGGGTTTCTTGATTAGAGTTTAATTTGAGATTGTTATGGTTTAGTTTGATTGTTATATGGAGTTTAGTTCAAACTTGTGATGATTTAGTTTGAATATT
The DNA here is from genome assembly GCA_005019695.1 of Trichopus zeylanicus subsp. travancoricus. Classification (NCBI taxonomy): domain Eukaryota; kingdom Viridiplantae; phylum Streptophyta; class Magnoliopsida; order Dioscoreales; family Dioscoreaceae; genus Trichopus; species Trichopus zeylanicus. The sequence continues at coordinate 2,757,471 of RXID01014226.1, forward strand.
ATTTGACTCAATTTGGAGTTCTATTCAAACTTATTTTTGATGTCGTTTGACTCAATTGGAATTTATTTTGAGTTAGTTTGAATATTATTTGACTCTATTAGAGTTTGATTCAAACTTATTTTGATTATGGGCTAACTCAATTTGGACCTAAAGAAATCCAGTTTTGGTCCAATCTTAACCCAATCAAGATTGAATATGAATTGAGGTCATTAGTTTTGTGATTGAAATTAATGATCGATTGGGCTACTAGTCAATTGACCGAGTGGGTGTCATTCTAGATTTATCAAAATTAGATGACAAGTTTGGGTATCGGTCATCCGACAGAATGTGTATCTTTCTTGGTCTGTCAAAACCAGTTGACTAAGTGAAGTATTGATCAACTAGCAAAGTGTATTCTAGTTCTTGATGGATGAGAATCAGTTCACCAGTTTGGAAAACTAAATGAATGACAAAAAGTTTTATGCGTGACTGATGACTAATTTTAGTTGGTTTCTTTTATCAATCCAAGTTCTTTTGGTATTTTGTTTTAAGTTCATTTAAGTTTGTGTTTTAGCCAAATTGGCTTGAGTACAATGAGATTAAGTCATTTTAATCAATTTATATTTATCAAATTTATTTTGGTTCAAGAGCTATCCGGCTATCATAATAATTTTAAGTAGGCCCGTAGGCTGATCTTTAGTCATTTTTGACTTTCTGGTGAGTTCATGGGCTAACCTTAAGTCCTAATTGGTGTTTGGGTGAGCTTGTGGGCTAGCCCTTGGCTGAATTGACTTTCAAGCAAGGCAACTTAGCCAAATTGATTTTTGGATAAGCCCACAGGTTGGCTCTAGATTAGAAATAGTTTTTGAATGAGGCCACAGGCTATCTTTAGATCGATTGACTTTCGAATAAGCCTGCAAGATGATCCTAAATCAAAACTAATTTTTGAATGAGTCTGCAAATAGGCCCTAAACTAGTTGACTTTTGACAGAACCTGCAGGCTGGCCATAGGTCAAAAATGATTTTCAGTCAAGCCGATAGGCTAGCCCTAGACTAATTAACTTTTGGACAAATTTGCTGACTGACCCTAGGGAAGAAATAATTTTTGGATGAGCCCATAGTAGTACCTTAGATTGATTTGACTTTTGAGTAAGCCTGTAGGTTAGCACTAGGTCAAAAATAATTTTTGAACCAGCCCACAAGTTGGTCATAGACCAATTTGATCTTTAGACAAGCTCGTAGGTTGGCTCCATGTCAGCTGATGCGAGCAAATTTAATAAGAAACATTTTTTTCTCCTTTTTTTATTTTCATCTCTTTTTTTATTTTGGTTTCCCACATGGGGTGCTATTTCTTTTTTTTTATTGTTTCACATCTCCCCTTTCTCCTTTCTTCTTCACTTTCTCCTTCTTTCTTCTTTAGGAATCTCTATGATGAGCCTTAATACTCGAGCTTCTCAGGTTGGTGATGAGGACATAATTCAGCGCAATAGGTAGGATGATGTCATAGCAGGGATGGGGCCATGAGTGGTCACAGTGTTAATGGAGCTTGCAGAGACCGGCAATATACCGATGCACAGAAGGAAATGGGGCCATGGGTGACCCGTGGTGGTGATGGAGCAAGGGAGCAGTGAGAGCACAGGGGCAGTAGGGACTTCACAGTAGACAAGCAAAGAGAAGAGAGATAGAGGAGGAATAGGGATAAAATGAAGAGAAAGACAAAGAAGAGATGGGATCTTACCCCTCCTCCTTGATGATGTCTCTTTGATCTCCCTTCTCTCTAACGTTGTGCCAATAACTCATGCTCCTTTGTTTCTATTCGTCTCTGATATTCCTCTCAATAATTCATCCTCTTACTCTATTTTTATAGGGTTGAGAGGATGCTCAAATCGAATTATTGTCTTATTCAAATTTGTTATTTGATTTGATTATATTTTCTTTTTTGGCAATTTGATCTCAGATGTGGATCTATGATTGATATATTTTAAGATTGCAAACCCCTTAATTAAAATTTTTATTGATTATTGATGAATCCAAAGAGGATTTATTTTTCATTTCTATAGATCACAACCCAAACTAGATAACTAGTTGAGGAATTGGTTGACTGACAGAGTGTTGCATTGGTCATGACTTATTATAACTAGTTGATTGATTGAAGAACTAGTCGACTGATAGAGCATTGCCAAATTCAATCATGAGAATTGGTCGACAAGTTCACCAAGCAGTTGATCAGTGCAGCCTAATTCAATACATGGGTCTAAAGTTTGAATCCATTTTTATTTCAAATTGGGTCTAACCCATCAAAAATTGGGCTCAAATGCTAACTCTAATTCTTGTCAAACTCGAAGTAGGAGATGGGTTACAAAATCTACTCAAATAATGGGTACTAAGTCACCCTCACCAACTAAGGTATAATACTTCTTTAATCCTGAAATAGCATACTCCTCAATATAGCTGAAGTTTTGCTAGCCTTCCCTATGAGGTAAATGATATCTTGAAGGACCCGGTCAATCATGTTAGTACCTTCAGGAATACCATGATTCTACAAGAGGCATGGGACTTAGCAATGTGTAAAGCATTCTTGATGATGTTATAAGACTCAGCTAGAGCATGGTACTCGGCACTCCTAAGGTATACAACAACTTATTTTGATTACTTGGCAAAAAGGTTTATAGAACAATTCATCTTGTTGGTCCCTCAGCGAAAGGACTCCTCTACACTCTTCATGCTGAAGCAGAAAGAGGGTGAAGACTTAAGAGAATATCTAGCCTAATTTAATAAAGTTTGGCTAGAAGTTACCAAACTAGACAATTCCATCATCCTTTCCACTACCATCAATGGAATTTGGCAATCACAAGTATCCTATAAGGTGGATCGCCGACTCCCACACAACCTAATATAATTCATCCAACTAACCCATAAGCGCATACATACTAAAGAAGTGATCTAGGCAAAGAAGGAGTCTGAAGGCAGTGACAAGAAGAGAGAGTCTCGGGAGAATAAACCCCCAAAGGCAAAAAGGCAAAAAAAACCAAATGGAGGGAGTAGAAAATTAAATTTCAAGCTTATAGCCCATTGAACAACTAAAGGTTTGAAGTCTTGGCATAAATTGAGCACCGAGACTTCTTGCAAAGAGCCCAACCCATCCATACTGCCAAGCAAAACCTTGATAAATCAAGGTACTGCCATTTTCACCATGATTATGGTTATAATACAAAAGAATACAAGTACCTCAATAATGAAATCAAGAGGCTCATTAAAGAAGGCCATCTTTGGCAGTTTGTCCACAAAGGTGAATGAGCTAAAAAAGCCTGCATATGGGAGAGTTATCAACACTCCCCCCGAAGGGACCCTACTCCCAAGCTACAAAATACTCTAGTCAAAGGCAACCTCAACATAATCTAGGTGAGTCTACTGACTCAAAGTGATGCTTCAGCAATAACTAGAAAATGCTAAACCCTTGCTAGGGGTAGGAGGGGTCAAAGGAGGACATGAAAAATAGATACCATTGCGAACCTAACTATAAAAAAATAGTCTTCTCCACCAAGGACCTAGAAGAATTTTTCACACCCCATAATAATGAATTGATAATCTCAGAAGTTCTTGATGGTTACACCATTCATCGCATCATGATAGATATGGAAAGTTCAGTGAATATCTTATTCATTCAAGCCTATGACTAAATGAAGACTAAGCAAAAGCTAGAGCCATATGCCAAGATGCTCATGAGATTCATGAGAGACTCAGTCACCCTAATTGGTATGTTCAACTTACTCCTCATCATTTGAGAAGACCCTAGGAACACCACCATTAGATCAAAGTTCATGGTAGTTTGGACACGTTCTACCTACAATATGATATTGGGATGACTGACATTTAATCAGCTCTAAGCCATAATTTTAACTTTTTATTTAATTATAAAGTTCTCCCTAAATATGGCATAGGTGAAGCATGGAGGGACCAAAGCCTTGCTAAGAAGTGCAAAGCACCCTATTGGCAAAATAGTTTCAGCCATAAAAGCAAGGGACTGGTAGTAGTGGAGGTCAATAAATCCATTCCTAAGCCAAAGAAGAGACATGTCGAGCCTATGGAGTGGCTTGTTGGCCTGGTCATTAATGAAGCCTCAGGGAGGATACTAAAGCTTGGAAGGAACCTTATTAAACCCTTGCATACCAAATTATAAGAGCTTTTGAGAAGGAGCCAAGATGTCGTTGCATGGACTCCTAAGGACCTCCCATGTATTGATCCTTCAATGGCTCAACATGAACTCTCAGTCATAGAAAATAATAAGCCAGTCAAGCAGAAGAAAAGACATTTCACCCTTGAATACCAGAAGGCTATCACCGTAGAGGTAAGTAAATTTCTCAATGCAGGATTCATACAAGAAGTTCACTATTCTAAGTGGTTGACAAACATGGTGATGGTAAAGAAATTTAATAGTAAATGGAGAATGTGTATTGACTTCACCAACTTAAATAAGGCCTGCCCAAAAGATAGTTATCAATCAACCCAAGATTGATCAGCTCATTGACTCTACTTTAGGTCACCAACTCTTATGCGTTTTGGATGTGTTTTTGGGCTACCATCAGATTTGGATAAATCCCAAGGATGAGGAGAAGACCACCTTCATCATGGATCAAGATACCTTCTATTTTGTTATAATGCCTTTTGGACTAAAAAATATAGGGGCAACATACCAAAAAATGGCAAACAAAGTTTTTGAGTCTCAGCTTAGAAGGAACATGGAGACATATGTTGATGATATGCTACTGAAAAGTCTCCACATTGAAGAGTATGTGAAGGATCTAGAAGAAACTTTTAATACACTTTAAAAGTTCAAGATAAAGTTAAACCTACAGAAGTATGCCTTCAGAATAGGCTTGGGCATCTCAAAGTGAGGAATAGAGGCCAACCCTAAAATGATAAAAGTAATAATGGAAATGAAGCCTCTGAGCTCCATCAAAGAAATGCAAAGACTCACAAATAGCTTGGTGACACTCAATCACTTTCTATCCAAATCCAAAGAGAAATTCTTGCCCTTTTTTAAGGCACTCAAGAAACCCAAGATTTGAATGGACATATAAATGTGACCGAGCCTTTGAAAACCTCAAAAAGTACTTAGCTGAGCCACCTTTAATGGTAAGAACTGAACCAAATAAGGTACTCTTCCTCTACACTGCCACCTCAGACCAAGCAATCAATTCGATATTGATAAGTGATCAGGATGGAAAATAGCACCCAATATACCATATAAGTTATGTACTCATTAGTGCTGAGGCTTGGTACCCTCCATTAGAAAAACTAGCATACACTTTGGTGCTAGTGACCCAAAAACTCTAGCTTTAGTAGATTTATTTGTTGAGACTACCTCATACCCCACAAGACTAGAGTAAACTATAGGAGGTTCAGGTAGATAGCTCATCTTCCGAGTTAGGCTATGGGGTTGGTGCCTTCCTTTAGAATCCGGATGGGAGAGTAGCTGAATATTTAACTCTACTTGAATTCAAGGCCTCAAACAATGCTGCAAAGTATGAGGCATTCTTCCTCAGATTACACATAGTGTTAGCGACATAAGCCAAAAAATTGAACATGCTTTGTGACTCCTAGCTTGTGTATTTTTAGGTTGTTAGAGAGTATAAGGCGAAGGACACGACCATGGCCAGTACCTAGCCATGGCACACAAGCTTATGGCAAAAATAAACTAAGTGAAAATTTGCTGAGTGTCCTGAAATAGCAACATAGAGGTAGATGCTCTAGCTCGGATGGCTTCGACTTCCTCAAATTTAGTACCAAGGTAAATCTTTGTAGAGAATTTTTAGTAGCCCAGCTACTTAGTGATCACTGAGGTGAAGGAGGTCGACACAGAGCCCAACTGAATGGACCCCATCATCTCCTACCTCAAAGATGGGCAACTTCTAGATGACCCAAAAGAAACCTGAAAGATCAAGAAGCTAGTCCCAAACTTCATCTTGCTAGGAGGAGTCCTGCATAAAAGATCTCTCACATGACCTTTTCTCCATTGTCTAAGTCCCTTGAGAGGTCCATGAAGGTATATGCAAGAGTCATGGGGGAAGATGATCCCTTGCACACAAGCTCCTTAGACAATGGTATTACTAGCCCAACATGGCCTTTGAGGCATTTGATTTCATCTCCAAGTGTGAGCAATGTCAGAAACATGCCCTTTTGCATCACAGTCTAGTAATTCAACTCTAGCAAACCCAAACTGTATGGCTTTTTGACCAATGGGAGATGGACATCCCACATCCATTCCTATTGGTGTTAGGCCAAAGGATGTTTTTAGTGGTCTCCATTGACTACTTTACCAAATGGGTAGAAGCTGAACCCCTAGCCATGATCATTGAGAGAAAGATCTAGGAGTTCCTATGGTAAAACATTATCTGTAAGTTCAAGCCACCAAATGTGCTAGTTATAGCAATGTAAAGCAATTTGATAGCTCAAAATTTAAGGAATATTGTAGTAGCCTCCACATAGAATAGATGCCCACCTCGGTGGTGCACCCCCAATCCAATAGCCCTGTTGAAGTAACCAATCAAATCCTACTTGTAGGCATTAAGAAATACCTTAAAAGAGCCAAAGGCACTTGAGTTAAGAAATTACTATATGTCCTGTGGTCTTACCAAACCACACCTCAGACAATGACTGAGGAATCACCTTTCATGCTCTCTTGTGGGGCTGAAGTCTTCATTTCGCTGAAAATTGCCCTAACTTCGCCCTGAGTTAAGGCTTATGACCACGAAGCAAATGAAGTGAATACCTACGCTAAGAAAGACCTCATCCAGGAGGTGCGAGAGATGGCTTCACTATGATTGTTGAGTATCAACGACGAGTCCACTACTTCAATACTCGGGCATGAGGTCAAGACCTATGACTTGGCGAGTGGGTACTTCGATGAGTCAAACTCATTGATCAAGTTTTAGGAAAATTGTCTCTGAATTTGATAAGCCCATTCAGGATTTCTCGAGTCATAGGATCAAGAACCTTTAAGATTGAACACCCCAATGATAAGACACTCCCTAGAACATAGCATATCGACAATCTCAGAAGGTTTTGTCTTTAGAATAAATTATGCCTCCCCTATCTCTTTAAATAATGGCAAGTCTTACTCTAGAAAACCACCATAAGTCCTCAGTTACACCCAAGGCATAATACCTTGATAATAAGATAGGCATAAGACTTTGGCATTAAGCCAAATATAAGACCTTGGCTATAAACCAGGGATAAGACCTCAATTACACTCGAGGCATAAAACCTTAATAATAAGTTAGGCGTAAGACCCCAACATTAAGCCAGACATAAGACCTCGGTTCTATCTAAAAGTCTCAGCTATAAGTCAGACATAAGACCTCAATTACACCCAAGGTATAAGACCTTGACAATAAGTTGGGTGTAAGACTTTGGCATTAAGTCAGGCATAAGACCTCAATTTTACCCAAGACATAAGACCTTGATTATAAGTTGGGCATAAGACCTTAGTTCTACTTGAGGCATAAGACCTCGACTATAAACCAAGCATAAGATCCTGTCTATAAGGCAGGCATAAGACCTCAATAATAAGTCAAGCATAAGACTTCGGTATAAGCTAAGCATAAGACCTTGGATATAAGATAGGGATAAGAGCTCGGCTATAAACCAAGCATAAGACCCCGACATTAAGTTAGGCATAAGATCTCAATTCTACACTAGGTATAAAGCTTTAGCCATAAGTTAGTTATGAAAGCTCAAAACTTTGCCAAAACATAAGATCCTTGTGCAAATTTTTCACTTCAAATCACACTCTGATTTTGGGGTTTTCTCCCTCTTAGCAGATCCCTTTTTCCCTCCTAAGGTAGCTTTCTTAAGCTCCTGTTCAGTCTTGGTGGAAGGATAAGTACTGACTATATCAAGTTGCAGTGCCTCCACTTAAAAGAGCTTCAAAGCTAACAAATATAATTGCAAACTGTGATTATCACTTGAAAGTTATCTTCATCATAGCAAAGGGACAAAACAACATGCTACTCATGGGTGCAATGAAGGCCAACGGACCTCCAAGAAAGATTGAACAATAATGCATGGAACAAAGACACAAGCTGGAAACACAAAGGCAAAAGCACAAGTAAAGAGGAAATTTCTTTTTATTCATTATAAGAATGATTATATGTGAAAAGAAGCTCAGTTATAAAAGGACTTGTTACAAAAAAAGATGAAGGAAGGGTGAAGCAAGGTCATTTGGAGGGTACAAAAGGATTGGCAAACTCCTCAGGAGGACCAAGCACTAGGGGCACCAAGCACTAGGGGCTCAGCTTCATAAGGCTCCTCAGCCCTTGTCTTGCTCTAAATGATCTCCTCATATTCCTGCTTGAGGTGGCAAATCCTCAAGTCATCGTAGAGTTCCACTCAGAGATTATTAGGATTTAAGTCAGAATTATGGTGAGTTTGCTTTACCATGTTCTTGCAGCATAGGTAACCCTCGGAGAAGGAGTTAGTAGAAAGGAGGCCCCATTCTTGGAGATACTAGTCACTAGCCTTGAAGTTGAGGATGACTTGTATCCTAACCAACTCCAAGGTCTTCATGTATTCCTAGCTCCAACAAGATGTAGCCATCACCTCATCCTTGGCCTGGACCAGTGTGGCCTTCTACCTATCTTCTAGTTCCTTCAACCTCGTCAAGGCCGAATCTTGCTCCTCTTGGAGGAGATTTCTCTCCTCTACCTCCATCTTCATCTTCCCAACCTTGAGCTAGAGTGACTCAAGTTGAGAATAGAGGAAGTTCACATCCTCCTTGACCTTAATAGCCTTATTCTTCTCAAAAGCCATTTGCTTTTGAGCTTCATAAAAGTGCTAACCTACATAATGAAAAAAATTTAGTGCCTACAATTGAGCCAAAGGTTTAGTTAGCAAAAAGGGAAAAAAAAAAGCAGCAAGTTGACGAAAAAATTTTAGATGACTTACATCGGCACAAGTCTAGGACCCCCTTATGAAGACCCGATCTATAGGGAGCTACTCAATATAGGGGTTTCCACTATCTCTAAAATCTCTGATGAAGCACTCCTCTGCATCAGTCTCCTCATTGGAGTAGCTTCAGTGGCTGGAGGTAGATTTTGCCCATGCTTTGATCTAAGGAGGAGGAGATGTAGGTGCAGAAGTCACAATCACGTTCTTCCCACAGTCCGTACCTCATAACAGAAGAACTAACTAGTTGAGTGGTCTCTCACTCAAATTTAACTCAAGAGGGAGACTCGGAAGGGTGAGATATTACCTACCTCTTTATTATCTACATTCCACTCATAGATCAGGTTCCTCCCTACTCTCGCCTCCTCTTCCTATGGCCTTGGACGAACTCTTGAGGAGGAGCATTGCCTTGTACTTTCGAGATGGCAAAATAGGGGACACCTAATGAATACCTACTTGCTACCTTAGAAACTCATTCATGAATGAGATCTGAGTCACTCCTGCACAAAATTAAAATTAACAAATAAACCATGCTCTAGCAAACAAACCTCATTGGATCATTTACAGAAAAACCTAATATCCTCAACCTCATTTACTCAAGAGATTAATAGTTGGTGAACCTTAGGACGAATCTTTAGGTTGGCTTGATGGGAGAAAGGATTACTCTACCCATAAAAAAGACCTTGATCTACTTTGATAAAAATTCTAATAAATTGGTCATTTCAGGAGTGGATGGAGTTAGGGTTTAAGGCAAATAACCTACATCATTTCTTGGGAGTAAAATATCACCTATCCCCAATATTCGAACCCTGACAACCCTTGAAGACATCCTTGAATATTTCTACAGTTATGGAAAAACCTTTGGACAAGGCTAGGGTTCAAAAGGCAATGATAAATTTCATGGCATTTCGCAATATTTGATCAGGGGTAATGTCCCAGTCTCCTAGGACATCTCAGGTGAAGCTGTTTACAGGGTACCTAAACCCACTCTCAAACATCTCCCAAAAGATACTAAACTTGAACCCAAACTCCTCTTTCAATTTCTTGCTATCCTCCTCAAACCCCTATAGGTCCAACTCAGTCCCATTCAAAAAGCCAAACATGCTAACTAAGTCCTCAAGGTTTTTCTCCCAGATAGTAAATTCAGAAATCCAAACTTTTACCTCAAGGACATCTAATGAAGAAAAAGTCAGTTCCCACTCTCTAAAGCCAAATAAATTGCCCTAATCTAAGGGGAAAAGATACAAGGGCTTAAAAGGATCAGAAATGATACTTACTTTGGGGCAATTCCTCATGGGACTTGGAGCCGCTGATGTGGGAATAGTGGGTGGCTTGGAGCCAACTCCCATAGAAGAAGATGGGATAGTAGGAGGAGCTCAACCCACCAACACTATGAACCTTGTTGGAGGCCAACCACCAGTTTTGAAGTGATGACTAGAGTCATGACCACTTCGGAGGATGGAGCTACACTATAAGGTGCAATGAAGTGGCAGGTCCCTTACTAGAAGATGACCCCTTTTTGGAGGAGGAATAAGTGAAAGAGGATGCCATTTTCAAAAAAAATTAGTGAATGTAGAAGGAAAGGAAGTAGGAGTGAAAAAAGTTACAAGATGCAAAGATTACCGAAAATAGATGAGAAGGAATGAAGTATCCCTTAAGTAGCCTTCTCTAAATCATCTAATTATTGTCACATGGAACAAGAAAGCCTAAAAGGTGGGAGCCAAAAATTATTGCAACAATCATGAGGGACACGTGCCTACATCAGGGGTCGTTTCCATATCTAAATGGATATCTCCAAATCGTCACCTTGGAACAAGGTAAACCCTAATAATTCTACATGATTCAAAAGGGTGACACTTCATGTCCCAAAGAATCATGTCTATTAGCAACTCATGCCCGACATGAAGCTATGAATCAACAGCTCACCTCACGAGGAGTAATGGCAGTTGTCGCTCCTCATGATTTGATGAAAGGGGCATACTCGAACCTCAAAAATTCAAATGGTGTGCCTAAAGGCTCAATTTGGATCATTGCACTTAAGTGAAGGATAGAAGAGTAACTCCACTCACCAAGCCATCTGAACTCGATACCTAAAGTTGGGAGGCACTGATGATATACTCAGCTAAAATCAACCAAGTCAAAAGTGAATGGGGACCTGATATGAGGACTGATCCTCAGGCTAAGATAATCATGGTATAGACCATGAAGCTACCACCTAAGGCAATATACCACACAAGTTAAGTAGGCTCAGCAACACAAGTGATGTACACTCTACAAGCACATATCTCAAGACATGAAAAATTATGATAGGCCTAGTCCATATTTGAATATGGTCAGGTATTCAAGAAAATTAGTGAAGAAGGATTTTGGAGAGATCTTTAACACTGAATCTGAGAGTGATAACAACCAAATAAAAAGAGTCTAGCATAATCAAGACTGAAAATCATGAAGTCTTAGATCCACAAAAGGACATCCTTAACCTATAAAATAGGGAATAACCCACGAAGCTAAAGGGACTTCTCTCTCTCTCTTTAATGCTCTCTTAAAGAGAATTGATAAGACTTTTTTCTAACTTGAGCATTAGAGTGGTCATCATTGGACAGCTCTCAATAGTCCTCTTCATAGTTCTTGTTTTCTCTTGCATATTAGTAGAAAGGTGGTCTATCAAATCTGATCTCGAGGAGCCTCCCAAACCAAAACTATTATTAAATTGGAGTTCTTCAACAAGAGTAATGATGATATTGCTATCATAACAAGGATGTTTGTCAAGTTCTTTAAGAAGAAGCATGTGCCAAAAAAGACCATAAGGAACAATAATGATAGTAATAAGTATGTACCCATATGCTTCAAGTGCAAGAAGACCAAACACCTTAAACCTAATTGTCAAATCAATCCTTACGAAAAGAAGACAAATGGAAAGAAGAAAGACTCTAATGGCCATATGGGATGAAATTGATAGTGAAAGTGATGAAGCATCATCCAAAGAGGAGATTTCAAATATTTGTCTTATGGCCATTGATGATGAGGTAAGTGATATAAATTTTAAAGAGTTGCAAGAAGCTTTTGAGAAATTATTTTTCTAATCATGGAAAACTTCTTTATAAATATACTTTATTGAAAAATAAAATAATTTTGTATGAAAGTGATTTTGACTCTTTGAAATCTTCAAAATCTTCATGCAATTGCAAGAAAAATATTGATTCTCTTCAAAAGGAAAATGTTGATTTGAAAAAAGAAGAAATCTTTAGACAACTTTTAAGGTAATAACACCGTGAATATGATCTTGAGAAACCAACATAATGTATTGAGTAAATCTAGACTTGATTTTTTCTCATCTTTGAGGTTCAAGGGAACAAAATCTACTTTTGTAAAGACATCAAATTCAAAATTATCAAAATTTAAATCTCATTATTGTTGCCAACATGGATGTCTCTATTATTTTCTCAATTTTAAAAAAAATACTAATTTCAAATAATTTTGGGTACCTAAGGAGATTCTTCCTAATGCCAAGGATCCAAATTTATTTGGATTCCAAATGTTGCCTATACTTAAATAATTGGAATTAGTTAGAAGTGACCAATACACTTTAAAATGTGATAAATTTGATGGTCATTCTCAAGTTGAAATAGTTTAGATAACTATTTTATTTTTTATTTTTAAAATTTTATGTTTAAATTTGTGTGCATTTATTGTACTTGTCTCTTGGATAGATCCAATTGTCCAAACTAGATAGTTCAGACAATTGAACCTTCTCAGAAATAGAAACTCTATTTTTTGACAAGCTTGGACCCATAATTAGGTACCAAATTTTTAAACATTCTTATTTCAAGCTTGTCTCTATTTCAATGATCAAAATGAAAAGTAGTTCCTTGATAATGGATATTCAAGATACATGATGGGAAACCCATCATTATTCAAGAATTTGAGAGACAAAGATGGAGGACATATATGTTGCCCCAATGATTTTGATAATAGTTAAACCATATTTGATGGTTTCTTAAGTTCTATTTCTCATAACTTAGCCAAGATTGCAATGAATTTCAAGACCATTCAAAAGCCTCAATGTGAAGATGGATATGAAGATAAACATGAAGATTGAGGCATGATGGTGATCTAATGAAGATGGCTTGAAGATGACTAGAGAAATTGAGAAAGTTGTAAAGAGGCAAATTTGTAGACATTCTTCTCCATTTTACTTGTAAAGACTTTTAGGGTGTTAGGAGTGTGTAAAGGACAAAGCTCTAGTGTGGGAGGTAGTTCTTGCTCAATTGGAGTAAGAGTTTGGCTTCACCCAAAAAAAAGTGACACTCATGAATTATGAGTTGGTGTAAAAGCTTGACTTTGCCTTAAGAAGTGATATCAGTAGTGGAGCAATCCTTAAGAATGAGCCAAGGATGGTAGAACAAGTGTGGTTGGTTGTTGAACCACATAAAATTTTGGTGTATTCTTTCCTTATCTTGCTTATTAGCGCAATTATATTGATTGTGGTTTTGAAAATTGGATTGGATTCTTAATTTACTAGAAAGTTAAGTTTTCTTCTAAAACCTAATTAACTCCACCACCCACCCCCCACACCCCCGCCCCAACACCCCACCCACCCCGCTTAGATTGTCTTTTGGGCCTTCAATGTAAATTTCAACAATAATGATAAAGGTAAAATCATGGATATTGATAATGTGTCAATTAACTATTCTTTAATTAAGAATGTTCTTCTTGTTGAATGTCTTAAATATACTTTATTTTCAATTAATCAACTATGAGGGATTTTGTGTTCTTTTCAAATCAAACATATGCATAGTTACACATGATGATAAAATTGCTATTATTTTTATTGATTAATGTGATGACAATGTTATGACAATGTCTATATTATTGATCAAAATGACCTTGAAAATGAGAGATATTTTATAGCTCATGATAGTTATGAATGGCTATGGCATAAAAGTTTAGGACATTTTTAGCATGGATTTGATTGTCAGAGTCAACTACAAGGAGCTACTGATGGAGTCTACACAAAGACAAATTCACCAAGGATCAAATTTATGATGCATGCCAAATGAGAAAGTAAGTGAAGATTTCTCATCAAGCAAAGAACATGGTCACAACAACAAAATTGCTACAACTCATATAACTAGATTTGTTTAGACCAATTGGAATTACAAGTTTAGGAGGTAAAAACTATGTCTTTATTATCATAGATGATTTCTCTTGCTTTAATTCAGTCTTGTTTCTTGCTAATAAAAATGATACATTTGAAGCATCTACAAGTGTTTGTAGTAGATTTTAAAAAAAAGTTACATGATTTTAAATTTCGTAGTAATCATAGAGTTGAATTTGAAAATCATCAATTCCAAAACTATTGCATTAAAAATAGTTTTGAATAAAATTGCATGGAACCTCAATACACCACAAATGGTGTAGTTGAGAGAAAAAATAAATCTCTTCAAGAAATGATAAGGTACATGCTTAACGAGTATTTATTTCCAAATATTTTTAGAGAGAAGTCATTAACATGGGATGGTATATTTTGAATTGAATTTTCTTCATTCAATTCTCAAAAAAGGCACCATTTGAGTTGGCATGACAAGATGCCAGATATTACATATTTTCATGTGTTTGATGCAAATACTTCATTCGAAATATTAAAGATCATTTATCAAATTTTAGTTCAAAAACTTTTGAAGGTATTTTCCTTGGATACTCCTCAACCTCAAAAGCTTATAAAGTCTTCAATAAAATTTCTATGGTTGTCGAGGAATCCATGAAAGTTGGGTTCTTGTAATGCAAGATAAACTCAATCAATTTGAGTGAAATCAAGTTTGGAAGCTTATTCCTAAATCAAATGATTACTTAATTATTAGTACCAAATAGGTCTGTAGGAATAAACTAGATAAAAATAGTATTGTGGTTTGGAACAAGGCTAGATTAGTAGCTTAAGGTTTCAACTAAGTTAAAGAACTCAAATTTGATAAGACTTTTGCTCCATTGGCTCGTTTGAAATCTATTTGAATATTGTTTGTTTTTGCATGTTTTAAAGACCTCAAACTTTTTTAAATGAATGTTAAAAATTCATTTATAAATGGTTTTATTTTGGAAGTGGTGTATGTGAAACAACACCTAGTTTTGGGGGCGGAGGCCCATGAGAAAAGAAGGTAGCCCCTGATCTCGCTTTTCCTTGGGATGATCCAAAATTTCCACATCACATTTCAAATTGCGAAAGGCCTTGTTGGATTGAAACAAGATCCAAGAGTTTGGTACGATCAGCTTAGTTTCTTTTTTATCTCAAAAGGTTTTCTAGAGGACAAGTTGACACTACATTATTTATCTTTAAAGATAGCCTTGATCTATTGTTAGTGCAAATTTATTTTGCTGATATTATATTTGGTGCTGCTAATGATTTAATGTGTGAAGCCTTTGTCAACACAATGCAGTCAGAATTTGAAATAAGAATGATGAGAGAACTTAATTTCTTTCTTGGACTTTAAGTAAGGCAACTCAAGGATGGAATATTCATCAACCAAGCCAAATATGCTAGAGAATTGCTCAAGAAATTTGACATGGACAAGCCAAATTAATTTGGACTCCAATAAGTGCTTCAACCAAGCCAAATAAAGATGAAGGAGAAAAAGTTGATGAAAAGCGATATCAAGATATGATTAGTAGTTTACTTCATCATACTGTAAATAGATTTGGTATGATCTTTAGTGTTTGCATGTGTTTTATTTTAAGCATGTCCTAGAAAATTACATCTAGTATCCATAAAAATGTATTCTTAGATATCTTAAAGGTTCTCGATATATTGGTCTATAGTATCCTATGATTGGATATTATGATGTAGATTATGTCAGTTGCAAAGTTGATAGAAAAAACACGAGTGACACTTTTCATTATTTTTGTAAATATTTTTGTTTCATGGAATTTCAAGAAATAATATTTTCTATATCTACCACCAAGGCTATGTATTTGATTGTCAGTTGTTGTGCTCAAATTCTCTAAATGTGTCAAACTCTTAGTGATTTTGATTGTGAATTTTAAAATATTCATTTTTTTTGTGACAATATCAGTGCTACCACTTTGTCTAAAAATTTAGTATTGCTTTCTCAATCCAAACATATAGATATTCAACACCATTTCTTTCATGATCATGTTTTCAAGAACAATATTTCTTTGATTTTGATTGAAACTAATCGTCAACTAGCAAATATTTTCACAAAATTTGTGGATGAGGCTCAGTTTTATTTTATTTGAAATGAAATTGGTATTTAAAGAGTTCATTTAATTGAGTTCTTGAATTTGTTTTTGTATTTTTGGATTTTTTGTTAAGTTTGGACACCCAATATGATTATTCGGTTACCCAAATTCAACATACAAAAATTGCTCTTCTCTTTCTACTATGTTAGGGTTCCAAAACATGGAGGATCAATCACCTAAATACAATAAACATAAAATAGTATATTGTTTCTACTACGTTCAGATGCTCGAACCTTAATATTTAGAAGATCGAACTTAGGGCTTTTTGTGAATTTGTTTCTTTAAAACCCAAGAACAACAACCCATTCCTTTTATTTCCTCTCTAGCTCCTTGTGCAAACGGCCTCCAGTAAAGTGGATCTCCTCCCTCAATCCTCCTCAAGCCTCCCAAGGGTGTTTCCCTAGCTCTCCACCTTCTCTTCTCTCAAAATTGTGCCCTTCTACTATCAAGTTCACCATGCCAAGGTTAAAGCAAGTGGAAAATAATGGAAGGAGCGAATCCAACCTCAATCTTAGTGAGATCCCCCTCAAATTCCCCCCACTTTTGATTCTCTCACTACTTTCAAATGATATTAAGATCATTTTTCTTCATCTAGAGTCATTCCACTCCATATTATAGATTTTGAATCCCTAGGTTTCTTAAATATTGAACATCTATTTGATTCTTAAGAATGGAAATCATTAGTTACTCATTGTGATGCTTATCTTGATCATGAAATTCAAATTTTTTATTCAAATGCATCCTTTAATTATCAAAGCACCACCCTCATTAGTTACTATGAAAATTGTTGAATGGAGATAGATGTTGAAGCTTTAGATTTTATTCTTGATATCCCTATTGGTGGCGATAGATTTACTATTTCCCAAATAATGGGCAAATGCAAGAGTTCCCATCGAATACACGAAGGTTATCCTAACAATATTTGAAGGGAATTTTGCTGCGACTATGGAAAAGATGGTTGCAAATTTACATCCTACTCTTTTTTGTCTATTTTACAAACTTCTTGCCTACACTATCCTTCTAAAAGGTAGACATCACGATAAAATTTTATGATAGAACTTTATCTTATTTATTGCACCCTCACTGGGCATCGTGCTTATTTGCCTTATGTCATCTTGAGACACATTGCACATACCATCTCCTACTCTACTAATGCACTTAGCTATCCTAGTATTATATCCAAGATTCTTTGCCACTTTTGTGCCCCTACTCCTCCCCGTGATCCACTCAAATGTCATAAATACACCCCAGACAAAACCTTCAATCTTGCTTCACTAAGCCAAATGGGATTTTGACTTTAGGGAGGTGAGTGTGTTCATGCTCCAAGTCATTCTTCAACACTGAAACCCTCTCACAATAAAATTCATATGGAAGAGGCTGAGCTTGAGAACATCGAGGGAGGTGATGATGATAATAATGCTCTGCCTGCTATTGTTAATCTTGTTGGTCCCTATCACCCATCATGTTTGTCAATCCATGAGTGACTTAACAAGCTTTATGATCGTATGGAAGATATTTCTTGTAGATCAAACAAGCAGGTTACTACTACCACTCAATGCCTAGATCGGATGGAGGAGATCAAAACCACTTAATGTCGAGATCAGATAAAGGAATATTTGAAGTGATTTTTATCACAATCAAATTTAATTAAAATATAATTAAAATTAAAACTTGTATACCACTAAATTATAGCTCAAATATAAGTTTCAGTTAGAATTAAATCATGCCTAAGTTTGGTAGAAAATAGAGCTTAATTCGGACCTAAACTCATAAAAATTTGGGTCAAACTAACATGAGCCAAGTGGACTAAATATTTCGACTAAAACTAGATCCAAAATTTAGCTAAAATCTAGACCAAAATGACAAAATGTAAGAATTTTATAAATAAACTCTTGTATTGAATAAATCTTTATAAATAAATTCTTGATCAGATTTTTTTCATAAATAGATTTCTAAAATAAGAATTTTACAGAATGATTCAATATAATTTTAAAATTAAAAATTAGTCTCGTAAAATTTAGAATTTGTAAATAAATCCTTCAAAAGATCAATAATTATAGTTTGATTCCTATGAAATATAGGATTTGCGAAAAAACCACTCCAAAATTTTTTATTTATAAATAAATCCATAAAATTTTAATTTTTATAAATAAGTCCCTCAAAAATTTTATTTACAGATAAATCCAAATTTTGTTCAAAAAAGATCTTGGAAGTTTCAAATTTCATAAATAAATCTTTTTTATAAAAAAGTCCTAAAAATTATAAAATTATAATTTAGTCTAATTTTCTAAAAAAATATATAAATAATCTCTTTATAAACTCAATATTTAGGGTAACTACAATTTTCAAATTTTTATCATCCACAATCAACAAATTTATCTAGAGAGTTATCCAAGTTAAAACAAATACATCCACAACTATCCAATCTAAATAAACTTATCCAAAACAAATACATAAGATTCTCCATTTAAATTTAAATAAAATTTATTTTATACCACTCGATCTTCTTGAATCCTATATAAATTTATTAGCATAAAAAAAATGAGAGATTAAAAAAATTGGAGGAGAGATGAGAAATCATTAAGAAGAAAGAGCGTCTCAAAATCAAAACTAGAAAAGAAAAAAAAAATGGCTATAATGGTAAAAAGAAAGTATGATACTCAGAGTAATTCGGCAAAAGATAAACAATCCTCCCGAGTTACTTTTGCTATGACAGCAGACATAGGTCTTTCAAAAGGTTTCCAGAAGTACAAGCTTGTAGGTACGAAAAGCAAATTCTAGGTTGGCTGGAGCTCACGTCTTACAATTAGTTGAATAAACTAGTAGCTAAAGAGTGAGGAACTGAATGAGAGATGATGGTTGAAATTTCATAATACCGGCACACCCAAGTTTAAGCCAAGGTAGATATTGTTGAGTTTGGATATCTCAAACTCGGATTAGAGTTTGAGTTAAAATAGGAATCTAAAGTTGAATTTAAACTTATGTCTGATTTTAAATATTTATTATGTAATATTAGGATTTATATTCAAATTCAATAAGGATTTATAAATACTGTAGTAATACATATGGTTTAGGTATAGTGTAGTTCTTGAAGTTGAACTAGAGAGAAATAGAGAGAGATGAATAGAGAAAATAGAGAGAAGAAAAAAAAGAGTGTGTCAGCTCTCGTATGAGAGTCTTTCTAATGCTTCTCGATGGTATTTCATGGTATTTTCACATAATATTCTTTTGAATATTCTCCCTGAAGGTGGAGGTATTGCCGAAACTTGGTAAATAGTTTAGTTGTATAAAAAATAGTAAAGTCTTTCTTATAAGTTCTTGTAAAGTCATTTGATAGTGGATCTCTCGCTACCTTTATAGACGTAACCCAATTTTGAGTGAACCACCGTATATTGTTGTATCTCTTCTTATTATTTTATTTTATCTTGTATTGTTTCTCACTTTCTGTGTTATTTGAGAATAAGGTGATTTATGAATCTTTCACTGCGAATCCCAATAAGCTTAAAGTTTGGTCAAACAAATTGACTCCAACAAAGTAGGTTTAATTTTTCTTTTTAGGTTTTTTTTTGTTGAATCAAGAATTTGAATATGAATTTTTTAAGCTATCTATTTAATATTTCTATTAATTTGAAAATACTTTCACTATCTTATTTTACATATACACTCATTGCAACCAAAATTTCAATAGAATTTTTGTGAGCTCCATTGACCTAGCAGGGCAATTTGGTCGTCTAAACTTATCAGATAAAAATTTAGTCTCAAGTTCTATAAAGTCTAGTTGTCCAAAATCTGAGTTTGGTTGTCTAAATTTAGTGGTTTGGTTTCCCAATCACTTTGAAAATAATTATTGTTTTGTGTGTCAACAAATCCCTTACCATAATATTCAATTTATTACAATAACATCTGTATATCAAAGTACATATATTTTCTCTAAGGCATGCTCACTAGGATGATTTTGAAACTTAATTTCCAAACTCAAGTTGCATACCATCACACCATACTGAATTTAAAGGAGAACATTAGAATAAAATCTTATCAAATATAGCAAAATACACTTTATGAAATATGGTCAGACTTAGATGGTATTATACGACATATTTTAGAAAATATGGCATATTCAAGATCATAATGTTCTATCTAATTAATTTCAGGTCTAATTCTCTACACACATTGTGGTATTCGACTCCTTGGTTGTGCCATTTGCATATGTTGAAAAATTATATTATTTCCACCATTAACTTCAACCTTCTCATTGGAGAACTGTAAAACTGGAGACTCCACCCCTTCATGGTGTCGGACCACGGATAGGGAATTCCTTGTACATTCCTTATGTAGCTTTATGAGTAATAGTGGGGCTTGATTGAACTTATAATTGATATGAGAACTTCATGTAATGTGCTTGACTAGCACTGAATAATTTCTTCATTATTATTGACAGCTTCAGCATTATCAAAACATTATCCTTCCCACCATTAACCTCTAATGGCAGCTCTAGGCCTGTGTAGGATAGGGATCCTCCATCAGTGGCCGATTTGAAAATTGAACATCAGTAAGATTGCAATCTGTTGTCAGCTTCCAGTGCAATGTCCACCACCTCAACAGCATTAGAGATGATGATGAACTTTTCCTCAAGGACTGTTCCACTTTCTCTAATTTTGCAGTAATAGCCATCAACTCTGCATGTAAAAGGGACCAAGCCGGGATTGCCACAGCAATAGCCATGGAAGGGAATGCTTGTTCAGAGTAGTGTCAATGAAGTGTGCAAGTGTAGTATAATGATATCCATAATCTGGTGCCCTCTACCCACTAATTTCCTTAAATCTCCAACCTGATCATACAAATGCTTTCATAAAATGCAGCTAATAGTTTATGACAGGCATGGATAGTTAACAATATTTTTTCTTTTCTTAATACGGGATATAAAAGACAATTCGCAACAACAAACTTCACTTTCAGCGGAGGTCCAGTTTGTTATTCCAGATTAAGAAATAGTTAGCCTACCCGTTTTCGAGGGAGCCAGACGTATAGTGAGTATACCATAAGTCCAGTTTCTCTTGATCTTTCTAGCTATAGTTCCTCTTAATTTAATAGCCAAGTTTGGCAACAGTGAATTTTTCGTACATGGTCCACCGCAGCAAAAATGATAATAGACAACCACCTAAGTGGAACATCCATACTACAAAAAGAACAAAGCTCCGATCCCGGGTCTCAAAGTGGATAGTAGTAAGATTTAGAAAATGTGCCCCACAAACTCCTCTTCCTCTGCAGCTCTTCACATTTTGCACCAGAATTGCCACAGCTTCGTAGACTATTGCCTTCCCAGCATTCCCAGCATTCCCAGCATTCTCCAGGCCCTTTCTCTATCAAAAACTCTATTTAGAAGTGGTTGATGTTGGTTTGCTTGCCACTTTCTTCTTAGCATTGCTACCATGCTGATCTTCTTTACTGTTTGGGCTCCCATTGCAGTCCAATCTAGGGGATGTATTGCAATTCGTGTGATGCTTCTCTCCACCATTTTCAGTCTCAGCTGTCAACAAGGCATGGTTGGCTTCAGGCATTGAAGGTGGTTGGGGTGATGAAGGTGCATGGCCTGGTCCAGGTGGGGGGAGAAAGACTCCAGTGCCCAGAACTGGTAAGCGGGGTGAAGGCTGCCTTGGAGGAGCTGCTGCTGCCCATGCAGCCGATGCTGGTGGTGCTGGGACAGTAACAGGATAAGACACAGGCACAGGGGCCACTGGTGTGGGGGCGATGAACATTGATTGGATTCCATTGGGAGGAGGAAAGTGTTGGGGCCGCATTGGCAGGGCTGGCAGAACACCAGTTGCAGGGGCAACTCCATAGTGCTTGGGGCCTGGAGGATGGCGGGGAAGTCCAGGGGAGCGAACTGGTGGTGGCCCCCACTGGGGCGGTAGAGGGGTTGCAGATAAAGGGAAGCGTGGTACCTCAGGTGAGAGATTCTTCTTTGTTTGATACTTTCCAAAAGTTATGATGATTCGTTGCTTGCACAGGGATGGGATGGCATGCCTAGCAAGATCTGCACTTCTGCCTTGCATCGTCAGAAGGTCCCTGCCCCCATGGAAGAACAATAGCAAGGTAAGGAAATAGCAATAAATACATATTTGTATTAACATCTATTATCAGACTTTTTTAAAAGTAAACAGAGGTGAGCAAATCATTGGAAAGCCACAACTTTCTATCAAAAGTTTACATGAACTTGTTATGGTTTCAATGTTGTTAGAAACTGCATATGGACAACAAATTGAGTGAGGCATTTAGCTATTTTTCTAGTACCAGAAAGAAGTTTTGAATTTATAAAGATTCTGAGTGACAAAATGGAAAAACTAAGCTGGAATTGTTTCAGCATATTCAACTCATGTCATTGGGTGATGTATGAACAACCATATACCTGAAAAAGAGAAAAAAGCCAAATGATCAGAGAATAGTACTCTTATGGACAAAGTTGGGCTCACCAACAGCCAGAATACACCTCCTGAGCCTGGGAGAGAATGCCTAGTTATTTCAAAACATGATTTCCACAGCAACCTAGGTGGTGACCCACCCACATTTCATACTCAAGTTGGGTTTATGTACACAACGTGAATACCACATATGGAAGTGGGCACCCACCTGTGTGGTCAAACACTGGTGCAAGTATTCCAACTCATATTCATTTGTTTTATAAAAGATTACTGAGATAATATGCATTTATAGTTTTTTACATACATTTTCAAGTGTCTATGCTAGTTAGGATATATACTTATGAACAATTAGATAATTTAACGGAATTAGAATGCATTAGGACATCAGACTTACCCTAATAAGCATATTAGTTTACTAAGTCTTCAAATAAGTAGTTAGTATTCATTATACATTTCACATTTATCTCTGTGCTTTTATATTCTTCCTACGCAGTTTCTAACCATGTAGAAATTGTTATTACTTTGGAATGTTATATATAATTTTCTCACTTGTAAAATCAGCAACTCAACAAATACCCACACAAGGCCCAAACAGAAGGTTCCATCGGGACTACTATTTCTACCAAGTGCCATCCACAGAAAATAACATAAATAGCATGTTGTTCTTCCATGCCAACATATATTATACCTAATTAACTAAGGCACTTGTAGAAGGTACAGTGATGACTAAAAGAGAGAATAGAAAAGAATCTGCAATTGGAAATAAGAGAACATAGCAAGAACAACAGGAAACAAAAAAGATCATATTCTTTTTTAGGCATTGCCATTAGCATGACCATAACTTGACGAAACTTTACCGAGAAGCAAATATAACACATATCTCAAGGAAAACAGAAACATACCCAGGGGCTAGAGAGAGTTTGAGAGAACCCCTATAGTCTCCTCGGGGATCGGCTCCGATAGCTCGACCAAAGACCATATCACATTCAGTCAAGAATAAACTACAAACAGGCCTTCCAAACCAAGGTGGCCACATGTGAGGATGTGAATGATCCCCCTATGCATGACCAACACAAATTAGTTTCATAGGTTGTTGCATAAATTGCAAGAAAACCCATAATTAACATAAAGTTACTACCTCATGAAAGAAGTCAATAATGCAAAAATCAGGCTTGACAGAAAAAATGTCTAGCTGAATGACACCGTCAAGAACATCAAGCAGTATGTCAGGAATTGCCTCCACCTTCCTATCTGAAATTTTAATTCGAGCCACAAATAATTCATAACCAGAACAAATTTTATTTTAAATTATGGTTTCATATAGAAGACTTGCCTCTAGAGGTTCCAGCTGTATTTTCAACTTCTGGAGGCCCTTCAACAACAGGGGTGCCCAATTGAAGCATTTCCCTTCCATGGCCTTTCATTGGCCTCTTAGATACCACTATTGTTGGCCCTGCATTTTAGCAATTCACAGTTCACTAAGAATGCCCTAATAAAATCTATAATGTGTAATGAATAAAAGCCAGTCATAGACTTATAATGTCCAAAGATTTTTCTTACTTTTTGGATTTACAGAAAAATATGATATAAACAAAGCAGCGAGAGTAACAGACACTATTTGAGTGACCAGCAACAATAGAAAAGATGACATTGCACTTAAATCAACAAATCACTCATCTGATCAACTTGACATTTCTAAACATCATTGGCATGCACATAAGCATAGGCTTTGTTATCCAACTGTTGGGTCACTAAGATCTCAGTTATTGCCCCCAATTAAGACTAATTTGTCACAAAGGAAAAAGTTCTTTGTCAATTAGATCTGCCTAGTGGGGACCAAAAAATTGATACAAATAACAAATTTGATCAACTTAACATTTCTAAACATCATTGGAAAGTACATCTGTGTAGTGCTTTGTCATCCAGATATTGGGTTCCTGAAAACCAGTTATATGAACTAAAAAAGACTAGTTTGTGACATGGGAAATAAATCCCTGTTGTTCACATGTGCCTCCTAGGTACAAAAACCAATACACTAGCCCGGGAATACATTTCATAAGATGGCCTACAAAAAATTTGGTTTGCATTTTTCTATATGAAAACATGAAGAACTACTCCATTGATCTTAAAAATAAGAAAAATAATAATTAATTATTGCAGTATTTGAAAATTAGATTGTCACAAGTCTATCTAGGTACCAATGTTGATAACTAGATTGTCAGGCTGGGAATTGCAAATATATCAACGTCTTTCGTTCGGTGGTTAACTTATGGACAACAAAGTTTATTAGAAACTAGAAATTTATACTTCATAAATAATTATGTATTTCTTGATAACTAGATCAGTAGCATTTACCAGTCATTACAACATACTTCATTAAATTCTGATCTCTACATGAGAATTCACATATTTACTAGGTCCCATCATGGAAATTCTTAGAAGCAGATATTACTCTGGGCATACATGCAGTCAAATTAATAAGTCTGCATGCAAATAGAAAAGGGAAGGCCCATGGTTGAACTTACCTTGAAGCTCTCGTCTGCGGCCCGAAGCCCGTAGCTCATTTGCCAATGAAACAAGTTTTGATACTTCTGAGCTATCAAGAAATTGTTCGTACAACTTAAGGCCCTCGGCCATATTTACCTACAAAAGTATGAAGAAATCTCTAATTATTAGCCAGTATTATGATCCAAAATTTGTATGGCATTTATGTATTCTGAGAAAACCATAATACGCCAAATCAATGAGTAGGCCTACCATTCTTCCATCATGAACTTCATTGCCAGTAAATGCTTTGGAAACTAGACTAAGATTCTGTGCCTCATCTCGAGTAGTGATCTTCTCTTCACAGCTCTGCAGATTAGCCTCACTGCTTATCCCTAAATATGATAAAGATTTTCTATATAAATAGCTTATTTCTTTACAAAAGGCATAGAAGGGTTTCTCACTTCAGTGAAATGAAAATCTGCTATATATTGGCATTTGTAATGAGATAAATTAGCCAGAACACAAGTAAGAGCAACAAGAATAGACAAACATAATGCATTTGGATGGAAGCTAAACATTCAAAAATATTGGATTTACATGACAATCATAACAAGATCAAAGACAGAAAGTGATTGTACCAAATATACAATTCTAACTTCACAAGTGACATTAGACTTTTACTAGTATGTTCTGCTTATTACAAAATGAACCAACAGAAGTAGCTATTAACATTTTCCCCTGTTTCTCAAACATGTTTACAGACAAATTGCAGATTATTAAGTAAATTTTTAAAAACAGTGAGGAAAAAAAGTGCAAGCTGAAAATATCCATAGAAAGATTGCACAGCAGTGTATTTACCTGTGACAAAAATTATCAAAGACCAAGGGAGAGGAAGACCTCATTAATATGTAATAAAGGATTCAATCTCATTTAGACAAGAATAAGCTTCTCTGGATTTGGAAGTAATATAAACTACTATAGATAGAAACCAGCAAAAAAAGATCCAATTTTACAGTTTGGACTTGGTAAAACATTCCATGAATTTCAGATCAGACATTGACAATGGAATCTCACTGTAAAAGCTTTGATTACAATATATACTCCAATTCTGGTTAAACAAAATTGTCAGTCTACACTATCGCACTGTCTAGACAAGCTTCTCATATGTTCTCATGGGACATTACAATCTTACCCATTTGCTGAGGCTCAGATTGAGCATCCTTTGATGAAGGCTCCATTTTTTTACACTCAGTTCCTTCTTGGTGTTCGCCATCACTCATGCTACAATCTGTCTTGGATGTAGGGTTGCCTTCAGCTCCTGCATTGCAGTATAATAGATGAACCCTATAACCCCACTTGCGACACAAAAAGTGTACTTGAGTTTTTAGGTAAAAAGCTACAACAGAGCTATACAAAATAAGTTGGATCTTGTTAGAGATTGAATTAAGGACCTAAACTACAAGAAAAAAAGGAAATAAGTAGGTTTTGTACAAGAATAAATTTATTTCTAACATCTGACAGCCAACTTAGCTGCCAACTTCCCTCTTGAACTCACATTTAGGACAAGATCAATTGAAAATTAAGCATCTTGTCACATTTTAAGATTTTACAGCTCCACTTGGTAAAAAGTTAAAGCTTGTTAACTAGTGACCAAATGCAATCATTGCATTTTCACTCAATATTAACCACAAAAAATGTAATGAATGCATTTTAGACACACCCTTAGGCAACAAATAGAGTCTATCATTCTAAGAGAATCTGTTAACTAAAGCAAATACTAGTAAGAAGCTTTCTTATTAGAAATTTTTGATAGAAAACACACAGCTTCTCTTAAGTAGAAACCACTAGATTTGGTGATGAAATTAAGTTAAATCAACCAGTGGCAACAAACTTCCAAGGTAAGCACATTTTGTCTCTCTGTATCTTAGGCTTAGCTTTGCAGAAAATAAAGCATAAATATCTACCATTTGGTGTCTCATACCTTATATGGTAAAGGGAATTAGTACACACAATACATGCATGATTGCAAGTAATACCTCAATAAGTATCAGTTTGAAGGCAGAAGTAAATGACATAAATTTCATCAGAAACCTCCATCAAATTCACCCAGCAAATGATGAACAACCATACACCAACAAACCACGTATTTAACTTCCAATAACTAATTTCCTCCCTCAGTTATCCTAGATATAAACCATTCGTTCTAACTTCAAAATTGGCACATCATTAGATTGATATAAACAGAGATAAAAGAAAATTACTAATTTGAGAACCAATCAAGGATAGTGCTAGGCCAACTAGTGAATAGAAAATTAAACCAAAAGTATAATGATTTATCAACAGTCACCTTCCTTATCCACCAGAATAGCTGAGCTCTCCAATTCTGATATTTGAGCTTCTCTTTTCTGCTTCCCTTCTCCCCCGTGCTCCACTTTCTCCTCCCCTTTCTCTCCATTCTCACATAACGGAGCCACAGAACCATGATTTTCTCTCGCATTCTCAAACTGGTGCACCTGCCAATATCCAAATCCTGGTCTTCTAAACTCCTTCTCCACCACCTTCACCGGCTCAAAGCGCCGCTGCTGCTGCTGCTGCCGTTGCTTCCTCCAGGCCGCGTCCTGCAATGCGTAAAACACATCTGCTACCGAGTAGTATTGCTGCAAGTGCAGCACCGGCGTCCAATTGTACCGTCTCTGCTGGATGACTCCATAAAGATGGTCATACTCCCCAGGCTCGCCTGTGGCCCTGAGGTGGTGCATCAAAGCATCAATAATAGCATTCGCCGCTGCAAACTCACAGCGCAACCAGGAGATGAACCCGTCCCGCTCATCCGGGTACCCCCATTGCTGCAGCTTCTCCGGAGTCACCCCCGCCGTGTTCCCCGATGGCGCCGTCATCTTTACTTTTTGAGTCCTCCCCTCTAATTACTAACCATCCCCAACAATAGGTCACCGAATCTAGATAAAAATCTCCAGAAAATTTTGAAAAACACAGAATCCCAAGCAATGCAGGCAAAATTCAGATCGCCAGACCGAGAAAAACGCAAAAACTAGAAGAAAAACACAAAAAACAGCGATCTTGACGAGATCGGACTTCGGGCGATAAGGATCTTCGGGATCGATGGATCTGGATCGAGATCGGGATCGATCCGGAGATATTGAGATCGGAGATGAGATCTGGAATTTAGGGTTTTGGCGGGGATGGAAGAGTGGCTTGGGGAGCACGCGTACGCGGGTGCGACGAATGCCTGCTGCTGCTGTGTGCGTGTGCTGCTGCTGAGAAAATATGAGTGTGAGAGAGAATTGAAGCACAGCCCGGACTTTGAGGGGCGGGGACTCCGGTGGAAGTTTCGTAGATGGGAGGCGTAGTTTCGGGATTCCCTTTTATTGGTGCTGATCTCGAGGCGGATTTGCAGTGGATGTATGTAAACGCGACGATGGAGAGGGAGGACGGTTCTGGAAATGGGAGCAGTGTGCGTGGAATTTCAGAAGAAAACTGTTCGGGATGGCGACGACTGAGGTGCTGATCTCGAGGCAGATCTGCGGTCGACGAATATGGTGGATGTGATTATGGGAACGTAAGGGGGTATGTTTGGAATTTTAAAAGATAGAGATCATTATTCCGGAGTACATGTTGGAAGTGGCTAGGGGTAGTTTAGGAGTTTGACCAGATTGGGTTCGAGATTTAGGAACGGGGATGCTTCCGATAGGGTTATAAGTGCAGATCTGGAGGCAGATCTGGGGTCGATGGATTTAATGCCTCCAGAATCGCGAGGCAGGCGGCGGGCGACGCGGGAGGACATTTCCGGATAGTGGCGAGGGGGGTGTTTCTGGAATTTCGAAAGATATGGTTTCTATAAATTGCCCGATTGCCTCGAGAACAATTTAGGTGATGATCGCGAGGCGGATGTGTGGCGGATGATTGCGAATCCAGGAGGAAACGCGTTGAGAACGTCGCGGCTTGGCAACGCGGGAAGGGAAACTCGCGTTTACCAGATTTGATTTCAGCACGTGTTCTTTCCAACTAGTAGATCACCGACGATTTTCTCCGTGCGAAGGGAACCCGTTCCTCTGGAAATGTGCTCGTCAATATTTCGCGACATTTGAATATTTATCAAACTTTTCGTAATTTTCAGTGTAAACTCGAATCGCATATAAAATCCATCTAACTGGCTTTCGCCATATCACAATCGATAATTGCTCAAATTGGCAAATTAAATTTGAATATTTGATATTTTTCTCGAGCAGATTGGATAGGACCGGAAACACGATCCTTAAGCCGTTCCCAAAAATCTCAGGGATGAGGTCAGGACGACGCGGCTCGGCGAGTCAAACCGGTCAAATATTCGGCGCGGGCTGACGTGGACCTGGCGGGCGCTTTTGGCCCCTTCGTTGAACGATACAGAGACGCACAAACGCTTTGAGATCGGAAGTTGGGCGCATCCCGAGGCAAAGTGAGATGGGGATTGGTGTTTGTTTCTTTTCAGAGTTCGTTAAGGGTTTCGTCACGTTTCGGCTTTATCCCGGGGGCGTCGGATGAACCGTCGTGATCGGGCGCGGATTTATTGGACAGTTGCGATGCATTAATAATGCCATGGATTCCTTTTTGGGCTTCGGTGGAGGGTGGAATTTTCGTTGACTGGAACTATTAATCTGGGTCTTGTTTTTATTTTTTGTGCTATGTCATGACTTACAGAACCATTTCAATACCCCAAATTTCGTGGAAATTAGAAATTTGGGAGAATTACCAAAAGTTTAAATAATTTTTGAAATTTTTTATCAGTTTTGTATATCTTCAAAAATTTTTTATTAACTTCTGAAAATTTTTGCAATTTAAAATTTAGTTTTAAAGTAATTAAGCAATGTTTTAAATCTAGGCCGAAACCGAACCGTTTCGGCAAATGCCGCATATCTATTGCGGTTTAGGATTTTCGGCGAGCGATTGCAGGAGAGGCGAGCACAACATGCGGAGAGCTCACGCAGCGAGCTCGCGAGGGGAGAGCTCACCGAGCAAGCTTGCACGAGGAGAGCTTCTCGGCTTTGTGCCCCAGCTCGCACCTCGCTGTACTGGCCCCCACTTGCTCGCCAGCCTATCGCCGCTCCCTCGCTTGCCTCGCACTCGCGCCAACCCGATTCGAACGTTTTCGTCGGTCTTTGCCAGATACTGTTCACATGCATGAGACTATTCACGTAACTGTTCATTATTTTAAAAAATTTTAAACATATTATATTTTTTTAATTTAAAGTTAAAAAATAATTAAAATAAAGTTAAATTTTTGTCAAAATATAATTAATAAATAAAAAAAATTTGATTGAAACTAAAATGGAAATGATTTTGACCGAAACACATTGATTTTTCTGTTTACGTGTATACGTACATAACCGTTTCACCGAAAGCAAAGTCAAAAAAAATTTGTGTCGGTCTCACCCCCATATGAGTCGTTGTCACGAGATCACGCAGAACTAGTTGTTCTGTCTCGTATGTCTATAAATATTCATATGGATCGTTCACGTACTGAATTCATAATTCCACATCCAAATGTTTTAAACTCAATTAACGATGATGATTAGTTGTATTACATTATAATTAATAAATTATGTATGTATCAAGTATATTTTAATAATAAGTTAAATTTACTTATGTGAATTTTTAACTTTTAAATCATATTCATATTATTTCTCGTATATTTTTTTATATAGTAATATATAAAAATAGTGGTTAACTATCAATTATTTTAATTAATTAAAATAATATTTAATATTATGGTAAAATTAATTATAAACTTTTTCATAATTTTGAAAATTTTTTATAAAAAATTTTCAAAATTTTATCATATTTTTAATTTTAAGTCAAAAGTACAATCAAAATATAGTCAAACTTTGGTTAACACATAATTGATAACTAAAAAAAATATTTTCGGCTGAATCGAAATGGCCAAAACGTATTGGTTTCACTAAATGCCAAAATCGAAACCAAAACCAAAATTTAAAACCTTGCAATTAAGTGTGAATTTATCATTATATATAAATATTTTATCTTATACATAAATACTTTATCTAGAATTTCATATATAAGTGTTTGTATATACGATAAAGTATTTGCATATAAAGTATAATACTTATAAATAATGTTAAATTTATCCTTTCATTTAAAAGTTAACTCTTTTAAAGACTAATTTTGAATTTAAAAAATTTTCAAGGACTAATTAAAAAATTTGAAAATATAAGGAGTTGATTGGGAATTTCAGAAAACTTCCAAGTTTTCTAATCACTTTCCCTAAAAAAATTTATAAAATATTTTTTCTCCGTAGGAAAAATTATATAAAAGTGTTTAATATCATATTTTGATAAACATTAAATTTCTATAAAATCATGAGAAATTTTGTTATTTTTTTAGAAAATTAAAAAGAGTTCTAACATCTTTTTAATTTTTTATGAACTTCCCCTATCACAAGGAGAAAGAAGCCATTTTAAATTTTTAAAATTCAAAATTTTGAGAAAATTCGGTTTGGGTTTTGGAGGCATCTAAGACATGAGAGAGAAAAATGAAACAAATTAATTAATAAATAATAGTTAATTTGCTAACATTAAAAATTGGTCATAAGATTGAAATTTGGAAAATGCATGGCAAAAATTCAAATATTACCAAAAAATGAATGGTTTATTATGGTACATTACTTATCCAAAATTTTAAGATTTTCTATACAAATGGTAAAAGTTAAAATGTTATCAAATATACTTTATTTTTATGTTAATATGCGAGTTATGCTAAAATAATAATCGGTCAAATGAAATTGATCCTGAAATTAATAAAGGGTACATGAGCTGTAGGAAGAGGAGATGATGACGTCAAAATAAAAAGTGAGGAGATTGAAGAGAAAGTGGTGAGGGATGAGATATTGATCTTGAAAATTTTGTTTCCTTTATCTATGGATTAGTGGCCAAATTTTTTACTCCCTCACAACAGCTTATGCAAGTTGTTTACAAGCGAAAAAAGTTTTTTTTTTTTTCTTTGCATGATGACCGAGAATGTTGATAGAAATAAATTACTCTTTTTACCAATAAATGGTTCAAATGTTGTTGCTACATTTATATTGACAGAGGGATGCAAGTTGAGATTGTGGTAGGGGAAGAGATGAATTCCAAATAAAAAGTTGAGATTGAAGTGGCAATGGTGAGAGATTAGATGCCAATCTTAAAATTTTTTTTCTTCCCTTTATTTATATATTAGTAACCAATTTTTATGCTCTCTCTCAACTACTTGTGCAACTTCCCTTTAAATTTCTTTTTGGCCATTGGGTCAATGGTCACTCTATTATAGAAATTACCCGAAATATCACTTCATCAGGCTCATATTTCTGAGGACCAAGCTTCTAAGGATTTTATCTCCAATGGAATTTGGTGCATACCTCAATTCACCAATTTTCAGAAACTAATGGACCAGGTTCCACAGATACCAATCTTAGGATACCAATGTGATGGCATTATCGTTTTGAGACCTTTGAAAAATGGACACTTGTACACTCTCTTCAGCAAGAAACATCATTGTGGAGGGTTGTCAGCGTGAGTTTTCCTTCATTTGGTATAAGAAAAAAAGTTCTAAATCATGCATTCCGTCTTTGGTTGGCTGCTCATCGTAGACTTAAAACATGTGATGTTTTGAGAAAGAGAGGCTCATATATTGAGGCATTCTGTACTTTTTGCAATGACGATTTTGAAAGTCTTAATCATTTGTTTTTTAATTGCAGATACTTGGCTTGGATTTAGACTCAAATTCAAAACAATTGTGACTTACAAAATGTTGACAAAAAGCCATTTCACTAAAATAAATCGGGAAATTTACAACACCTTTTTTGTGGCGGTCACGAAAATATCAAAAATTTTCAGTATTTATGTATAAATATCAATAATTTCTAGTATTTTACTTCAAAAATTGAGAATTTTCGCCGTTTGAATATAAAATGCCGTGAACAGATTAATGCTTTAAGAGAAATGTCAGTATTTTATGGGAAAACTGAGACGTTTCTCATGAAAATACTGAGAAAACTCTGTGTTTTATGGGAAATGTCAAGAAAGAACTAGCATTTCATTGGAAACATTAGGTTCTGCGCACCCCGCACACCCCCCCCCCCCACACCACCCACCCACCACCCACCCACACACACCTAGAGCTACTCCCACCTCAGCCAACTCGGCCTCATCCCACTTCCACCCTGCCCTACCTTGGCCTGTGTTGGCGCTTGGCCCTACCCCACCCTGCCTTGGCCACACTAGTGCCGAGCCTCGCCCCACCACTGCCCAACTCTATGTCGCTTGCAGATTAGTTGGTAAAAAAAAAAATTTATTTTCACTCCTATGTTTTCTCTTCTTCGATCTATATCGAGATTTTACCAATGATATTGACTACAATTTGATGTGTATTACTAGTATTTCATGGTTCTTTCATTGTCATTTTATCATTTTGAAGTCATTTTCAACTTGCTATTTGATCCAAGACTAATCGAGCTTTTGCCAATATATTGTATCAATTTCTAGTTTTAGATATAGCAACTTTTGTATTTCGACGGATAAGATTAGTTGTAGGAATTTTTTTGATTGGGTTCATAGAAAGTGGAATTTTGGCAAGGAGTTCTTTGCATAATTCAAGATTTAAAAGTAAAGGACTTTTTGGAGTGTACTGTGTGGGTAGAGTTTAATGCTATATTTATATTTTGAGCAAAAAAATAAAGTTGAATCATTGCTTTTCCTAGACTAATTCAATGGAAGTGGTGTAATATCTAGTATGGCATGTGCTTTTAGATTGTGTAAGATACTTTGTGATTTAAAATCTTATCCCAATCACGTAAGAATTAATACATAGTTATCAATCTTTATCAAGATTATTTCAAAAAAGACTAAGATTTCAGCCTAAACATGTTTGATTTTCCCTCAAAGTTTCAATATGCCATAAACTTAAATCCTAGGATGTAACAACCTTCACTCTATCTATTGTGACTTCAAATATAAGTTAGTATTTTAAGAGAGAAAAAACCTATAGTTAACCATACAATCACTGGGATGAAACTTGCATAGAACCATAATATAACTTTTCCTCCAACATTTATTTATTTATTGAATTGACCCAAAGACAATTTAGAACAAAGACTTGTTATTGATTAATAAGCAAAAATTTGAATTATGCTTTAGGATGAGACTTCTAGTTGATCATAATGATGCCTGTCCTAGCATAGTTTTTAAGCATTGAAATAGAAACAAAAAGGGCAAAAGAATAGCACAAACTCATAGTTCTAGCACTAGACTTTTTATTTACATTTCTGCTTACTGTATTCGAGTAAAATATATTTTGTTACTAGATCACTTTGCTCTTCAAATTACTATTTAGGGACTATTTGGACTATAACATTGTATGCAATAACAATGAATAAAAGCTGGATTAATATAAATAATTAGTTGGACAAGAGATATCTCAAAGGAGTTAGTGGATTTCTTGAATATGCTTATATGGGTAAGAGTCATGATTAGTTAAGAAGATGTCCATGCATTGACTATATGAATATATATAATTGGACATGAGAAGAGATTCATGAATATGCAATAGTAAGGGAATGAAGTTCATCATATACTAATTAGACATTTTATAAAAAAGAGTCATGGTATCGGCAGAGAACCTAGCATAGTCGAGTTTCAAAATTAGATGAAGTGAACAATGAAGATAGGAATAAGATTGAATTTTTGTTGCATGATACATTTGGTGTTCCAACCAGAGAGAAATGCCACTAGAAATTCTTGTGACAAATGATATGAAATTCTTCAAACTACTCAAGAAAGATAATGGAGAGCTGTACCCTGAATGCAAGAACTTCACATTCTTATCCTTCATTATGCAACTATCAGTTGTGAAGGGCAAGTGTCAATGTAGTGAATAATAGAGAGCTATACCCTAAATGCAAGAACTTCACATTCTTATCCTTCATCATGCAATTATTGGTTGTGAAGGCCAAGTATCAATGGAGTGACCAGTTATTTAGTATATTATTGGAGACTATGAAAAAGACGTTCTATGAGCTGAGTTTATTTTCTAGTTTTTACCATGAAGCATGAAATATTGTAAAAAATTTGGGCCTCAAGTACACGAAGATTCATACTTATCCTAATCATTGTATTCTATATAGGCCCAATATAAACAAGTGAAAGCTCAAGTTGATACTAATGGTTAGAAAGTGCATAATATACCAATAAAGGTTGTTAAGTGCTTCCCCTTAAAGCTGAGATTGCAACAATTTTTCGTGTCTGAGAAAATTGTCCACATATAGATGATATGCAAAAGGTCATTTAGATGACGATCATTATGACATCTTGCAGATAACATAGCATGGAAGGATTTTGATAATAAGTTTCTATACTTTGTGATAGATTATCATAATGTATGGTTGGGGTTAGTTTCAGATGAGTTCAACTCTTTCAAGACAATGAACATATTACACAGCACCTAGTCTGTGGCTTTGGTTCCATATAATTTGCCTCCATGGTTACTATGAAGCAACCATGATTCATGATATCCATGCTTATCGAGGGACAGAGAGGCCCAAGAAATGACATAGATGTATATTTACAACTATTGATAGAAGAATTAAAGAAATTATGAAAATTAGGTATCCAAACCTATGATGCAAGCAAAAAAGAGATGTTTTGTATATGTATAACATTGTTATAGACTATTAATGATTTTTTTTCATATATGCATATATATTAGGTTATATGATAAGAGAAGAGAAGACTTGTTCAATATATGGAAAGAACATGCACTCCCGTTGGTTAAAACATGACCATAAGTTTTGTTACATGTGTTATTAATGATTTTGTCTACAAATCATAAGTTTTGGCTAGACAAGTCATCCTTTGATGGCACGTGTGAGCATGACCTTCCACCTCCTAGACAATTTAGAGAAGATACATTCAATGAAGCACAAGCTTTGCTTAATAAGATGAAAACCCATATAGAGTTATAGTTAGTCAGCAAAAGGAGGAGGATCGGATTGCGGGGGAGGGGGGGTGGGGTTGGGTGCAAACAGGAGACATAGTAAGGCAAAGGAGTAATTGGAAAAAAAAAAGCTTTTCTTTGATTTGTCAAAGTGGAGCACATTGCTAATTCGATATAATCTTGATATCATGCATATTGAGTAAAATTTTCTCAACAACATATTGTGGATACTATTGAAAACTCCTAAGTCAGAAGATAATTTAAATGCACGATTGGATCTGATGGATATTGAAATTAGGAAGACACTACATCCAATCGCAAGAGGTAGTAACACATATTTGCTTCCTGCTTTATTTACAATGAGCCGAAAAGAAAAAGAGGTATTTCTTAGTATGCTAAAAAACATAAATGTACATAATGGCTACGCATCAAATATTTCTAATGCATAAACATGAAGGAAAGATGATATTATGTTTGAAGAGTCATGATTATCATATAATTATATAACTATTGTTATCAATTGCAGTTAGGGCTTGTCTGCTAAAAGATGTGGTCAAAACATTGATCAAAATAAGTAGTATATTTAAACAACTATACGTGAAAATCTCTCAGCAATCTGACTTTGATACTTTGCAAGAAAGGACCATCGTTGCTTTATGCAAACTTAAACAAATCTTCTCCCCTTCATTATTTAATGTCATGGAATGTCTTCCTCTACACTTGGTGGAGGAGGCAGGCCTTGCAAGGCCTGTCCAATACTAGTCTATGTATCTTATTGAAAGGTGAAATTCGATAACTCTTTATATAGAATACATACTAAATTATTGACATACATATTGTCGTGAACTAACCATTATTATTATGCATTAGGTATCTTCTTAAACTCAAGAATTATGTGTAGAATTGGATCATCTGGAAGGATAATTGTAAAGTGTTATTTGGCCAAAGAATACATGATCGAACTTTTATTCATAGTTTCACAATTATAAGGGTAAATCAAGATTTGTTATAGGTAGCCTAGTTGGTTCATTACAAAGAGCTCATTACCTATATAAGATTGCGTGGACCTAAGCTCATTAATATGTATTGTTTAATCTTGATATTGTCATGCCTCCCGTGAGTAAGTGCTGGTTTGGATTTCTCACAATTTAGATAATCTAGAATTACTTTTTGATATGTTGCATACATTTTCTTGGTGCTATAGGACATACCTTCAAATAATAAAGATGGATCAATAATGTGTAGGATAGAAATTTGGACAAGAAAAAATTTACAACAAAATATTTTTGAAATGGTTCAAAGATCATGTAAGTGCAAAGACCTTTAGTGGGTGTTTTACAACATGACTACATTTAAGTTAATTGGTTGTTTGTATTTGTAGGTAGCTAATTTAGAAAGAAGCAACAATGCTAAATATGTATTGAAGAAAATCTCCCTATTAGTTGTTGAGCCTAACAATTGGGCAAGAATATTTTTGGGGTATCTTGTTAATAGATTCAGGTTTTACAATAGAAACCATGAAATAAATCACCATAGTCAGAATAGTGGCATCATCGTAAAGGCAATCACACAAAGTTTTGCAAGTAAGAAGCATATGCATCTTATATCTAGAGATGCCACATTTTTTAGAGTTCCAATAGATATTATTAAACTTCGATACAGTAACAAACTAAGATATGTGTTATTTATGTGTGACTGGATAGGAAACAATGTGGGAATGAAGATAGATGACTTTGGATTCACATTGGTGAATTTTAACCACTTGATGTACAAGCACAATCAGTGTTCAAGTGAGCCTTATATTCTATCTTGTCAAATGCATCAAGTTTTTTTTATGTGTAAGATCTAGTATCGCATGAGTGGCATATGGTTGTGGAGATGACCCCCAGAGAATACATGATCATAGTTTATGAAGAATCAAAGGATGCTAATGAAGAGGATCCAATGGCAGAACTATATAACATCCAACATCTTGAATTTGACATTAAAAATGTAAGAGTAGACATCAAAGTTCTATTGATTTACATGCTTCTTTAGCATCACTTCAGCAATATACAGAGGAAAGTGATGAAAACTGAGGCGGAAGAGGAGGACATTAATTGTGACAATGACGATGAGACTGAACATGATGATTTCATGTCAAATGAGAATGAGCATTAATTTGTTATATACATATATATACATACACACACACACACACACACACACACACACACACACACATATATATATATATTGGTGCACATTATATTTTTATGATTTGTCAATACATTAAATATTTGTTAATATAATCACTATTGTTTTTCAATTATAGCTAAAAATGATTCGGCCAAGGAGACATATTAGGACTATCTAGGATGCCCTAACAAATATGGAGACAAAGAGACTGATGTTGGAAACACAGTTCTCTTTAGATTTTGACGGAGATAGCATGACTTTCTTACCTCATATAGTGGAGAATGATGAGATGGACAATTGTGAAGGTTTGCATTACATCAATTTAATTTATTTTGATGTACAAATTATTGTACGTGTTATATACATTTATATATTTATATATTTTCTTTTTTAGATCTGAGTGGCATACCTTCTTTGATGTTGAGTTTTAGGTGTCACGAACTCGAATTAGAGTTTGAGTTAAAATAGGAATCCAAAGTTGGATTTAGATTTATGATTGATTTGTATTATTAGGAGTTATAATTAGAGTAAAATTCGGACCCAATAAGAGTCTATAAATATACTATAATATATAGGCCTTAGGGGTGGCACAGTATTGAGGTTGAACTAGAGAGAAATAGAGAGAGAGGAATAGAGAGAATAGAGAGAAGAGAAAAAGAGAGAGTATTGGCTCTCGTATGTGGGTCTTTCTGCTGCTTCTCGATGGTCTTTTGTGGTGGTTCCTCGTGGTGCTCTCTTGGAGATTCTCTCTGAAAGTGGAGGCGTTGTCAAGGCTTGGTGAAAGAGTTTAATTGAGTAAGAAAGAGTGAAGTCTTTCTTGTATACTCTTGTAAAAGCCTTTTCTTTTAATAGTGGATCTCTCGCTACCTTATCTTGTTATTTTCTTTTATCTTGTATTACTTCTCATTTTTTGTGTTGTTTGAGAACAAGGTGATTTATAAATATTTTTTTGTGAATCCCAACAATTGATATCAAAGGTTAGGAGCAAACAACCAAAATGACAAAGTCCTTACTCGAGGTGGAGAAGTTTGACGGCAAGATAAATTTTGCCTTATGGCAAAAGAAGATGAAAGCGGTTCTCACTTTTCAAGGTCTACAAAAGACGTTAGAGGGAAAAAAAAAGAGGCCGGTCAAGATAAGCGATGAAGACTGGGAGGAGATAGATTAAAAGACATTGAATTTAATTATTCTAAGCTTGACTGATGAGGTTTTGTACAATGTCATTGACGAAGAGACGACGATGGACATTTGGACAAAACTCGAGAAGTTGTACATGTTAAAAAGCCTCACGAACAAGTTCTACCTAAAATAACAGTTGTACGGACTGTGTATGAGTGAAGGTACAACTATATTACATCACCTGAATGCCTTCAATAAGATTATCAATGATTTATTGAAATTTGATGTGAAGTTTGAAGAGAACGATAAGGCACTGATTCTCCTGATATCTCTTCCTGCTTCGTATGATTATATTGTGACCATAATTCTTTATGATAAAGAAATTCTCACGATGGAAGATGTGACAACTATTCTTCTTTCTAATGAGAAAAGGAGAAACTCCAACATTAATATGTAGTTTGGTGAAGGATTGGTGGCTCACGAAAGAGGAAGATTAAGAGAATGTGGAGAAGGCAAGCAACGGTCCAAATCAAAATTGAAGGCGAAAGTACAATGTTATTCATGTAAGAAGTATGACCACATTAGACGGTATTGTCCTGAACGTGGGAAGATAGAGTCCTCCAATATGGCGACGGCAATAGCGGATGATACTTCTGATAATAGTGTGGATGGAGACGTTCTTGCAGTATCCACAAAAATCGGCGCTTCTGTTAAGTGGATTTTAGATTCTGATAGTTCTTACCATATTTGCTCCAAGAAGGATTGGTTTACTTTTTATGAGGAGAATAAGAAGAAAAATACTGTTTGGTTGGGCAATAATTCAGCCTGTGAGATCGCCGGTGTAGGAACAGTCAAAATCTAGATATTTGATGGAGCGATTCATACGCTTATTGGGGTGAGGCATGTCCCCAAGATACAAAAGAATCTAATTTCACTTGGTGTACTAGACTCAAAAGGCTGTAATTATTTAGTAAGAGATGGAGTCATGAAGTGACACGTGGTATTAGAATCCTGATGAAAGGTGAGAAATGCAGCAATGTTTATCAATTAATAGGGAACACCATTGTAGGTGGAGTTCCGATGGCTATAGTAATGAAGAGAAAATATGATACTCGGAGTAATTTGATGAGAGATAAACATTCTCTTTGAATTACTTTTACTACAGCAGCAGACACAGGTCATCCGAAAAGCTTCTAAAAGTACAAGACTGTAGGCATGAAGAGCAAATTCAAGGTTGGCTCGAGTTCGCGTCTTGCAATTAGCTGAATAGGCTGGTAGCCCGGGGCAAAGGCTGGATGAGAGACGACGCTGAAGATTCGTGATGGTGGCATGCCCGAGTTCAAGCCAAGGTGGAGATTGTTGAGTTTTAGGTGTCTCGAGCTCGAATTAGAGTTTGAGTTAAAGTAGGAATCCAAAGTTGGATTTAGATTTATGATTGATTTGTATTATTAGGAGTTATAATTAAAGTAAAACTCGAACCCAATAAGAGTCTATAAATATACTATAATATATAGGGCTTAGGGGTGGCATAGTATTGAGGTTGAACTAGAGAGAAATAGAGAGAGAGGAATAGAGAGAATAGAGAGAAGAGAAAGAGAGAGAGTGTCGGCTCTTATATGTGAGTCTTTCTAATGCTTCTCGATGGTCTTTCGTGGTGGTTCCTCATGGTGCTCTCTTGAAGATTCTCTCTGAAGGTGGAGGCATTGCCAAGCCTTGACGAAAGAGTTTAGTTGAATAAGAAAGAGTGAAGTCTTTCTTGTAGACTCTTGTAAAAGCCTTTTCTTTTGATAGTGGATCTCTCGCTGCCTTATCTCGTTATTTTCTTTTATCTTGTATTACTTCTCATTTCTTGTGTTGTTTGAGAACAAGGTGATTCATGAATGTTCCACTGCGAATCCCAACACTTTCAATAGCACACACCGCGGGCCTAGCAAACCTATCAAAGTATGGAGCATCGAGGGTTATTGGCTTATGTTGACCATCGACCAGTATAACCAAATTATTGGTGAGAATTCAACAACATTGGCCACCTAATTAGGCATATTGATGAAGGATGACAATAAATTACCATTGACCTACATTGATTAGGGGGCAATAACAAAAGCAAACAAGAAGAGGATTTAGGAAGATATCAAAGTAATATTAATGTTATATTTATGAGTTTGTATTTTTTTACTGACATTTTATTCTTTCATTTTACAGGCAAATAATAATCTAGATGAGGACTCCAGGAAGTCCATAATGAAGTTATTAGGCAAAAGGTGGTGAGATTGGAAAGTGGATGTGAAGAGCAAGTATTTCACACCATCAAGAACCAACCGGAGCAACTTGCCACTTATATGTTGATGAGGGTTGAATGAGATTAGTGTCCCCATCTAGTGATCTATTGGCAAAGCTCAACTATTCAGGTATATCTAATTCCTATGAGATTTATATAGCTACGATCTTTTGCATACAAGCTCGTTAGACTAATAATATGTTTATTATTTTAGGAAAAAAGCAGAGAGAATAGAAAAGCCAGGAAAGAAATAAAAGATGGACCATTCACTAGGTCGCAAAGTTTATACGAATATAAAAGTCAAGATATTTGCACACGTAAGCTTGAATTTTAAGTCAGTTTCTATATATTATTATTGAGTTTGTCTAATATATCACTTTTCATAGATAAAAGAGTAATCTAGATTTGAGCATCCAAATATTGAGGTATTTTTGATATCCCATATGAGAAAAGATGGAACATTGGTCGACAAAACATCTACAGCAATAATAGTGAGAATATTTTTATAATCCATTTTAACATTCTTTTACTGAATAATTTGCTTTTATTTTTTACTATCTTATATGTATAGTCCCAAATTGAACAACTACGATAAAAGTTGTCAAAGGATTTCCAATTGGATATTGTAACTTAGAACAAGATTCACTCCAAACTATTTGGTCATGAGAGATATGATCAGGTATAGATGTTCAGTATGGGACTCACGGCCACATAAGTTTTCAAAAATACCTTCAGAGGGTTGTACAATGGATGTCGTTATACACAGGCTGAATTAAATGTGTTTGTACAAGAAAAGGTACAAGAATAGGTGCAAGCATAATTTCAAGAAGATATAGCAGCACATGTTGCTTCTTTTCAAGTGACCATAGCTAGACTTCAAAGTGCTTTCGATATGTTAGTGGCTAATGTGGGCAGTCAACCCTCCCTCGCCCCTATGGTATATATTATAGTTTAATCAA
Organism: Trichopus zeylanicus subsp. travancoricus; assembly: GCA_005019695.1. Taxonomy (NCBI): domain Eukaryota; kingdom Viridiplantae; phylum Streptophyta; class Magnoliopsida; order Dioscoreales; family Dioscoreaceae; genus Trichopus; species Trichopus zeylanicus. The sequence goes on from RXID01014226.1 coordinate 2,800,067, forward strand.
AATTTTTTCTTTATTATATATTTATAATTCACATGACTATACAAATGTATGAAATAAAATAAGTTTCAAAGAATATAGGCCAACTCGAAACTGAGAGAGCCAGTATATGAGCAAGAGTAGTCAGGTACTTCATGAAGACCAAATTCATAATTTATAATTTTATCTCATGTTATATAGTTATTGTTCTTCTTTTTCTCTCTATTGGGGGGATTGAGCTACTCAAGGATCAGCGGCTACATGTGATGGTAAGACCCGAGAAAGTGAGGGAGTTAAGAATGTTGCAACCTTTTCTTTTTGTTTGTGTTGTGTTTGTGTCATAACTTTATTTAGGATATATCATTCTATATCATTTAATTTTTATGTTTGGCTTATGTGTTGTTTGACCTACTTTGTCTGCTCTAACTATTTTTCATTGTTATTTTTTTTTATCAATTTTTCTTTCACATTTGTCTATTATGATTGAAATTTTTTTTTCAGTTTAATACTACAAATGTCGATCTCAAGCCCAAATTTAAAAATTGGAGAGCGTTGCTTTTAATTCTTGATTTAATTTGCATTACCTTGACTCATTGTTTCATTTCATAGGTGCTCCTCAAACTTAAAGTCTTGGATGAATTGCAGAGAGGATATGATTTTAATGCTCGACAATGAGAAAATATTATTGTTGCTAAATGAATATATAATAATTGAATAAATATAAATGCGATTGTTATTAGTGTATAGTATAATTATGTAACATATATCATTGTAATTTATGTATGGTAACTATTCAATTATAATTTTTTATTTATGTGTGGTGTACATTGTGTTATACAAGATTAGTATATGTAGTTTTTAAAATATGTGATTTATAGAAAAAAAATAAAAACTTAAAAGTCCTTGTGCTTTTGGTATGAAACACTAGTAATTTTTTCTGGCATTTTTGACCAAAAATATTGGGAATGGTTCTTTTTCATTGACTTTTTTCAAACACTATGAAAAATGCTAGAAAACATCTTTTCAGTGTTTTGGAAATAGCAAGAAAAGTTTTCAAAATTTTTTTTGCTGGTATTTCTGAAGTGCTAGGAAAAAATGTCAAGAAACCTTTCTCAGCATTTTTTACTCTTTTTGGAGCACTTTTGAAGCATTGGTAATGCTCATATTTGTTGTAGTGCTTGTTGATGAGCTATTGAATACCAAGCACAAAGATGAAACACATACTATCATTATTAGATTAATTATTGCAGACACAGTGTGGTATATATGGTGTTGCATCCATTTGATTTTGGTCAAGAAGTTTGGTTTATTTGCTCCTCTTTAACCGATCCAAGCCTGCACAAAAATGAGAAAATTGCTCCCCTGGTAATGATCAAGGGAGGATGCTTGGATACTCAAGTCAATATCTCCCTCTCTCTACCTCTCCAGTGCCGAAGTGGTGGGTCCTCCAATGGCCTTTTCCCTCTTATTGTCATCTCTCCTGCCTCTGCCTCTACTCCCAGGGCTAGCTTCTCTTTAGAATCTAAGTCCAAAAGTTTGTGAATGGGTGAAAGCTTGCAAGTTAGCGAGGGCCAAGATGGTGAAGGCTTAACTGCTAAAGGCAATCCTCCATAGCCTTGAGGGGCTTATGAGTTGCTTTGTTTTGTTTTGGGAGTTCGTCTCCTTTTCCTTGTAATTATTTTTCTATCAATAAAGGGGTTGTTTGGTTGGTAGAAAGTCAGGAGAAGTGATTAAAAGTGAAATCACTTCTACCCATTTTTATTGTTTGGTTGTCTAGAAGTGACTTTTTAGAAGTTAATTCATTTTTTAGTACTTCCGATCTAGAAGTAAAAAAATAAACTAAATTTTATTCTATATTTTTTTTTATTTGAAGTCACTTATTGAAGTAAATCTAATGATATTTTGAATTATAATAACCTTAATAACTTCACATACAATAATAATAATTTTTATAAAAAGATATTTATTAAAAATTTAAATAAATAATATTTTATATATTAATAATTACACTTTCAAAATATACTTCTGTCCAACCAAATGGCAGAAATGGATCACTTCTAACCACTTCTAGAAGTGAGACAAAAGTGGAAAGAAGTGAATTCTCCACACTTTCATTTGCTTATGGACAACTAAACAATCCCAAATTTGCTTCTTTGCTTACCTCTATATCTTCACTTTTCTTAATCTAATTATAATGATTGCTTTGTCATTCGAAGTGCCTTGAGCATTAATATTTGCATGTCAGCCCCCCTTCAAGCTTTTCATCATGACAAATGCGAGGTGCTTGCAATGCCTATCCTTGGGGGTTGAGGAGAAATCATTACCAGGTTGCCACACTCCCTTTTGGCTCCTTGACCTCTATTCCTTAGCTAAGTGATGACATATGTTCCCTGCGGTGGGGGGGCGCAGGGTGGCTACAACTTTCTCTTTTTGGTGATAGTCCTCCCATTTCTAGTTTTAGTGAGTGTCAATTCTAGTGGGAGCTTAGCCTCACTTGTCTGAAGCAAGAATGCCAATCGGTTGGTTAGGGAGGGGGGTGGGTGGTGGGTGGGAGGAGGGGTGGTGGAAATTCTACTCCTTCAATTGATTTAGGTATGTGCACCACAAAATGGTTTTAACGAGCTTCCTTGTAGCTTGGCTTAGGTATTCAAATCTCCCAAGGTATGACCCCCGATGCATAGCCCTCCTTCACATGTTCGAATTTGGCTAACTGAGCAAATAATGATCAAGAAGCATATTGGCCATATTGCTTCTTAGTTTGACTTTTTGACTCACCTTGAGGTCTCTTTCTTTCCTCATGACCTAAGTTTGGAGATGGCACCTTGAGATCTTCCTTTCTATTATGATGCCATTTGGATCTAATTTGAAGTTGGGCATCACTTTCCTTTTCTATGTTCCTTTGAGATCTCCTTAAGCACTATGGGCTACCCTTAGATTTGGTTACTCCCAATAGGATGTCCATCATCTCTACAGTCTGGGTGTTTTTCATAGTGCACGAGGTGACCCCCTCGGTAAATATATTTAAGGGTCTTTACAGTCTGTGCCAAATTAATACTATGAGGGAAATTGGTGTGTGCCTCCTCAAAAAAATAGGTGGTTTTTTTTGGGGGAACCCCACATCCATTCATAGTTGGAAAGAGTATTGCATAAAGATCTTTGCTATGATAACCTGGAGTTGTCTCTTATGGTAGGAGCACCCTCCAAGTATGGCAAGTGGCACACACTTTATGGGCTTGAGATGGATACTTTCTCTCGTTGGGCCGACACTACTATTGAGAGTGAAAGGAATGCTCTTCAGTGAAGCTTAGAGGAGTATTCGAGTTTCTACAAGCTCAGTGTAGCTTAGAAGCTTAGTGGGTAGCAACCATTTTTTGATGTTTGCTATCCTTCTCATAGAGAAAGGCTATGCCTAACATATCAATTGTGCTTTAGAGAACAAGTTTCCCCAATTGACAACCCTGAAATGTGTGACATGTGAGGGAAGCTTTTTCCACTCTCTGATTGCATAGAAAGTGGAACCCTCCACCTAGAAGCATGAAGGTGAGGCTACCGAGCAATCTCCCAACAAGCGAGGGAAGAGAAAGGGAAAAAGGTGCATCATCACTTTTGCCTCGCTTGCTGCCACTCGAGGGCGAGGCCCCTAGCACTGTTTGAGTGATTTTTATCAAAATTAAATTTGATGAGAATCTGATTGAAATCAAAGATCGAATGCCACTAGATTATGATCTAAATATCGGTCTTAGTTAGACCTGAATCATGGTCGAACTTGACCAAAAATTGAGTTGATTTTGATCTAAATTATTGAGAAATTAGGGCTCAAACTGAATTCAACCTAAATGTGTTGAGTGTGCTAGGTATTTGGACAAAAATTGAGGCCAAAGTTCATAAAAAATTTGAGCCCAAAAGAAACAAATGAAATTTTTACAAATAGACTTTTGGACCAACTAAAGCTTTACAAATAGATCCTCGATCAAAATTTTCTTACAAATAGGCCCCCAAGATGAAAATTTTTGTGAAAAAGTTAAGAAAAAAAGCTTCAAATATAGATTGATCATTGCAAAATCTAAGATTTGTAAATAAATCTCTCAAAAATTAATAATTACACTTTAATTGTTATAAAATCTAGGTTCATAAATAAACCATTTAAAAAATTATATTCACAAATAACTTCCTAAAATTTCCATCTTTTCCAAATGAACCATTCATAAAACATTAAATTACAAGTTTAACATTTATAAATTTATAAATAAGCCCTTCAAATATTTTAATTTAGAAATTAGTTTAAATTTAATTAATTTATAAATAAATTTTTATAAAAAGGATATTAAAAGTTTTTGAAACTTTATAAACAAATTCTTAAGGTCATTGTGGCATCAGTTTTGGTGGCTTAGAATAATGAAGACCCCAAATAATGATCTCGATGTACAAATCAAAATGTGTAAATTTAAATTATACTATTAGGTGTTATGAAAATATTGACTTCCAATAGGTGTAAGCTCTTGTTATTAATTATATCGGTAATTATCAGAAATCTCCTAAAGTAAAAAATCTAACTAATAAAATAGAGACACAAAAAGGAAAGGAGAAAATACTTAATTGATTTTAAAAAAATGGTACATGGCTTAAGTAGGTATATACCCTCACTTTACAATAAATTTTATCATGAAATTATAGAAAATATAACAATAATAAATAAATAAGAAATAAAAGGAGTAGGAAGGAAGCTCTAATGCATGCTACTACTATGCTATTATGCACTAGACCATGTAGAGTTTGACTTAGAAGAGCTTTGATTTGATCCTCGGTAGATACTGATGGCATCATCCAATAGGGACATGGAAGGAGATGAGAGTAGTTCAAAGTATTTTCAATAGCTTTGAGCATTAGCGATAACTTCTCTAGGTCAAAGTATTTCCATTAACTAATAAGGCATTGATGATAAGTTCTTAGTTTCTAGTGTTTTTGTTAGCTAACAAGACAATAATGATAACTTTATTTAGTATGAAGTGTTTCCATTAGCTAATGAGGTATTGGTGATAGCTTCATTTGGTTTAAAGTTTTTTCATTAGCTAAAACTTGTTGGTGATAACTTCTTTTAGTTTGAAGTATTTTTGTCAGCCAATAAGGCATGGGAAATAACTTTATTTGGTTTGTATTTTTATTAGTCAATAAAGTATTGGTGATAACTTTATTTAATTTGAAGTATTTTCATCAGCCAATAAGGCATTGGTGATAATTTTATTTGGTTAAAGTATTTTCATTAGCCAATAAGGCATTAGAGATAACTTCATTTAGTTTGAAGTGTTTTCATTGTTAATGAGGCATAAGAGATAACTTCATGAGTTTGAAGTATTTCTATAGTCAATGAGCCGCAAGTGATTATTTCATAAGTTTGAAGTGTTTCTATAGCCAATAAAGCATAAGTTATAACTTTATAAATTTGAAGTGTTCCTATTACTAATGAGGCATAAGCAATAACTTCATGAGTTTGAAATATTTCTATAGCTAATGAGGCATAAGCAATGACTTCACGAGTTTGAAGTGTTTCCGTATCTAATGAGATGTAGGTGTTAACTTCAAGGTTTGAAGTGGTATTACCCACTACTTATGGAGTTGGGTGAAGCCTTGGGGTGCTACCAAAGGCTCTCATAGCACTCCAGTAGGACTTGATTTGACCTTACTTAGTTCTATTGGAACTAGTTTTGGTTTGGGTTTGGGTTTGGTTTGTTCTAGTTTAGACTTAATTCAATATTCAGAACCAAATTTAGACTTGAGTCTACTTTTATTTAATTTGATGTTCGAAATTTGATATAGATTCAGGTTTTATTTGATTCAATTTGATGTTCAAAACTTAATTAAATTGTGATTCACTAACTTCTTGAAAGATGGTGATATTTCCAGTTTCTTCCTCCTAGAACTTGGGTAAAAATCAATTATGAATTCCCTCATTATGCCTATATCATTCTTCTCTTTCTTCTCTTTATTCCTCATTACTAACATGAATGTAGGGCCAGGGGTGAATCCTGCCTTCATCGACATCAGTGTGCTAGTCTTTTGATATCAACTTGAGTAGAGTGGTTCGATCGGCCTCTTCATTGCCTATGTCAACCAACCATTCATTAGACATAAGTACCTATAGGAACTAGTGACTTTCTTTTCCTTCTTTCCCTTCTTCTTCTTTTTCTTGCTGAGAATCTATTTCTTTTTTGGTGGATGAGGATTTTGGAGATCCTGCTAATGATATCTCTAACTCTGATTATGAGGGGGCCTCTAAACTTTGCCAAGTTTCGCACAATATATAGACTAATTTTGCTTTTATCATAGATGTGGTTCCTAGATTACGCTTCACTCGAGGAATATTTGTGTACATAGGTATCCATCCACCTCTACTGTCGTCAAGTGATGGTTTACCATCCTTCTTCTTTCATGTGAAATTTCATTCCGGACCCCTTTTGCTTACATATCACTTGACTGCTCAAGTGATGATGAAGAAGTGTGAAAAGGTGGCTTCCGAGTTGCTATGTCCATTGGTAGGTGCCACTAGGCTTTATGTATCTTAAGATCATTATTATCTCCTTTATTTAGAGCTTTTGCTTGTTTTGGTCCTTTTTATTATTGATTTATGGAATTTCTTTGCTTTGCATTAGATTTTTTTTCCAACTTCATATGTTTTAACTTTTGCATCCTATCCTTGAAAAATGAGTTTTGATTTTTCACTTGATAGTGGACCTAACTTGTCATGTGATGGTGTACTTAACTTGCCAGATAAGGGTAAACTTGAGTTACTACAAGGAGTAGACTTGAGTTGTCATGATAAGTGGACTTGATTTGACATGATAGTGGACTTGAGTTGTCACAATGAGTGAGTTTGATTTGCTACAACAAGTGGACTTGAATTACCACAAGTAGTGGACTTTGAGGTGTCATAAGAAGTGGACTTGATTCACCATAAAAAGTGGACTTAATTTGCCACAAGAAGTGGACATGATTTGCCACAAGAAGTGAATTTTTATTGGGTGTGAACTCGATCATCACACAAATTGGGTGGGATTTTATATCTATATGTTACCTAGAGAAACATGGAGTGCATGTTTAACTAGATATTCCTTTCTGAGAAAGTTGGATGTTCCATTATAGCCAAAATATAGACACTTTTATTTTATTATTGTTACCCACAGAGGCTTGGGCATATACCTTTCGAAGAATCGAGCATTGATTGGCAGCATAGAACTTGTCCCTTTATCATCAATCAGCTGGTAGGATCCTCCTTCAAACAACCTTTAGACGATATAAGAGCTTTCTTATTTAGGCTCAAACTTGCCTTTATTGCTTTGATATGGGATTATGGGTCCTTTTAAGACTAAGACTATTTCTCCTTTCTAGAAGGATCTAAGTCAGGCTTTTTTATTGCAGGCCTTAGAAATTTATGCTCGATACATCTCTAGGTTTTGCTGAGCTACGAGTCTTGTTTCATCCAAAGAGTTTAACTCGTTAAGGCAAAGATGAATAATTTTTTTTTTTGTGATTTCTTCTTGCAATGAAATCCTTAGTGGGGGAACTTGTACTTTCAATGGCAGGACTTTTTTAGTCCCAAACATTAATGCATATGGTGTTAATTGGGTAGGATTTCAATACATAGTGTGATAAGCCCACAATGCTTCTGGAGGTTTTTGGTGCTAATCTCTCTTGTTTCTGGCAATGACTTTCTTCAATATCTTGGAGAGAGTCTTGTTGAATGCCACAGGAAGACCATTTTCCCTCATATTATAGATGGATGAATATCTCGAATCTATCTTATGATGGTATATGAATCGTTCTACCTTGAAACTTTTGAAGGATGGTCCATTATCAAAAATGATCCTTTAAGAGATGCCGAATTGGTATAGGATAATTTTTTAAAAGAAGTAGATAATAGTATCAACTTTCACATCTTTCATTGGGATTGCCAACCCATCAGGATAAATAATTAGTTGCTATTTATATGAAGCAGTGACTTTTGGAAGAAGATTACTCAATTGGACTAATGATATTTGTTCCTTATATCTTAAATGACCATGAGGATACCGTTGGATGTAAAGGATTTGGGTGTTGGTGGATAAAGTTACTGTGAACTTGGCATACATGACATCTTCTTGCATATTCAATGCAATCTCTCTCCATCGTAGGCTAGTAGTAGCCCATATGCTTGATCTTCATCACCATTTTTGAGCTAAATTAGTGAGTTCCACAAATCTCAGAATCTATTTCATACATGACTTCTTTAACTTCTTTATCTAAAAGACAACGTAGAAGTAATTGATCAAGCAACCTCCTATAAAAATTGTTATTGATGAGTAGGAAGCACACAACTCTCTTTTTGAGCTGCGTCCATGCTGATTTATGTTCTAGGAGTTATCTATTTTTGAGATAGTTGGTGAATAGTATTCACCAATTTATGGCCTCTTTTATTAGCTTAGATGTAGTCTTCTCATATTTGATGCTGAAAACTATGCTTATTACTTGTCTAGTATGGATTGTGATTAGAATTTTTTCTTGATCAAGATTAGCTAATGCTTTGCCTAATTTTGCAAAAGAATTAGCTCCTGTAATAATAGATTAGGAAATCTTATTTATTTGAACATGTGAGATTGTGTCCATGAATTCTTGAGCCTTTTCATGGTATTTCAGGAGCTTAGTTTTGTGGACTTTATATTCATCATAGACTTAACTGATAACTAGTTGTAAGTCACTAAAGATATGTAGGTGTGATATTTCTATGTTGAGGGCCATCTCTAGTCTTGTAATTATGGCCTTGTATTCAATTTTATTGTTTGTATATAATTTTGAGAGGGAATAGGAATATCGTAAAATGCCCTCATTCAAGGTGATGAATATGAGTCTAATGACTACTTTGATTTGTGTAAGCTTTGGCTTGATCCTTGGTCTGATGGATGATGCCCCATTAAACTATAGCTTCAAGGATTCCTCTTTTCTTGACCAAAAGGAACCCTTCATCAAGGAGTTTGCAACACAATGGAGAGTCGCCTGATATTAGATGAGCTATGAGAAAGTCAGTGAGGGCTTGCCTTTTAACTATTTTTTGGGGTGTGAACTTAATATCATATTCTATAAGGATGAAAGCTCACTTTGCTAGCTTTCCAGTGAGTACAGGCCTAGTCATTAAGTACTTTATAGGATCAACCTTTGATACTAAAATAGCTTGATAAGGGAGAAAATAGTGTCTCAACTTCTTGATTGCAAATATGAGTACTAGTGCTTTTCAATGGGAGAGTAGTTGCTTTCTATCCCTACTAGCATTCTACTAAAGTTGTAGATTATATTTCCTTTTCCCTCTTTATTATTCTGGGTGAGAAGTGCCTCTATCGACCTTTCCATTATGACCGTGTAGAGGATCAAACATTTATCAAGCAGAGGTAATGCCAAGACTAGTGGTTTTAAGAGATATTGTTTGATCTCTTCAAAAACTCATTAGCATTCTTGATCTCAAATGAATGCGATATTCTTCTTCATCAATCTGGAGAAAGACTTGCACCTTCTGAAGAGGTTTGAGATGAATATCATTATATATATGCAAGTTGGTCTTGGAATAATCTTTGGATTGAATAAAACTTCATAAATAGGTCATTGGTTGAATTTTTCTTACAAATAAGTCCCTGAAATAAGAATTTTATAGAAAAGTCCAATAAAATCCTAAAATTATAAATCAATTTTGTAAGATTTAGAGTTTGCAAATAAACCCCTTGAAGGATTGGTAATCATGATTTAGTCCTTATAAAATTCTCTATTTACAAATAAATCCCTCCAAATTTTTTTATTTACAAATAAGCCCCTAGAATTTTGACTTTTTACAAATAAGTCTCTCAAAAATTTGTATTTATAAATAAGTCCAAATTTTGTTCAAAAAGGACTCTAAAAATTTTAAAATTTTATAAATAAGTTTTTTTGCAGAAAAGTCTCTTGAAATTTATACAATTATAATTTAGTCTAATCCTTCAAAAAAATTACAAATAACTCCCTTTATAATTTCAGTATTCAGGATAAGTATAAAATTTCAAATTTTATCAACCACAACAAATAGGCTTATCCATATTATTTTACAAGTTCATCCAAATTTCAAATGAGCATATCTATATCCGTCGATATTCACATCCATTATTTAAAATTCAAGCAAAAAAAGATTTATTTCCAGCCCAACTCTGTCTCTTCAAGCCCTATAAAAACCCGTGAAACTTGTAAATTAGGGAATAGAGAGAGATCAAAGGACTGTGGGTAAGAGAAGTTTGGTGAATCTGCAAATACAATAGAAAGTTAAAGATAGAACACAATCGGGTGAGTTTCAACACTTAGCTTTGTTCATTTCATCCTTCTCTTCTTTTGCACTATAGTCATGTCCGACCATCTACCACCGTTGCCTCTAATGCTCGAGCCATTGGCCATCGCCACCTCAGCCAGCTGGTCCATCTCGTCGGATCATCTACTTTGCCAGAAACCTTATCATGCCTATATCGTGCCAGTGAGCTCTCTACTGCCTCCTCTATAGTTTCATTACCATCGTTGTTCATGCCCGATCGCCTCATCATCATCACCACCCAAGCCACCCGCAAACACCCCAAGGAGGGGTTAGCCCCTTCATCATGATTCGGGGGAGTCGACCTCGCCGCCTCTCCACCCAGTTGACCCGCACTGAGCTCTAGCCTTACCTCACTACATCGGCCTCACCACTAACTATTCCTATGGATGGCTGCCTGTAGCCCTCCTCACCAATCTTGTCCACCACCTATTGAAGCCTACCGGCATTGGATCCAGCCATAAAAAAGGGGAGGCTAGATCCAGCTGAGAAGGACACCAAGCTTACTTGGGCTCAGTGAAAGCCTCACGAAGAGGTTAAAAAAAGGGGGACAGAGGTTGAAAAAAGGTATAAAAATAACATTCAGCCAAAAATAGAAGAAGGGTTTCAAGCTTGAAGGGGAAGAAGAAGAAAAGAAGAAAAATAAAAATAGTTGTGATTTCAAAAATAGAAAGAGGAAATTTGGCCAAAAAAGTTAATAAAAAAAGAGAGTTTTTGACATCATGGCTACCCACGACCTTGTTGCGATCACCTGCACTCCCTTGAAGATTGCAATGAAGATGACGATGAAGAGGTGAAACCATGATCCTATTGTGGCCACCCATGGCCCCTTGAAGATGGCGGATCCCCATCACCACAAGCCAGTCATTGGGCTTGCACTTAGCTAGTCTTTGGGCTCATATCTAAGCTACCCTTCTGGCTCATACCAACCCAACCTTTAGGCATGCACCAAGCTAGCCTTTGGGCTCACACTTAGACAACCTTCAAGCTAACATCCAAGCCAACCTTTTTGGCTCACATGTAGCCTACGTTCAGGCTCACAATCAACTAGCTTTCAGGCTCAAACTCAACCATTCTTTAGGCTCACACTCAGCCAACCTTTGAGCTAGCACTAAGCTAGCCTTCGAGCTTGCACTTAGCCAGCCTTTAGGCTCACATTTAGCCAAACTTTAGGCTTGCACTTAGACAACCTTGGGTCTTACATTTAAGCTAGCCTTTAGGTTTATACTTAGCTAGCTTTCAAGCCTTCGGGCTCACTCTACCAGCCTTTGAGCTCACACTCAGCAAGCCTTTGAGCTCGCACTCAACAGCCTTTAGGCTTAGACTTAGCTAGCCTTCGGGCTTGCACTCAACTAGCCTTTGGGCTTACACCAAGCTATACTTTAGGCTCACATTCAGTTAGCTATTCAGCTTGCACTTAGCCACCCTTCAAGCTTGCATATAAGCTAGTCTTTGAGCTCGCACTTAGCCAGTCTTCAGGCTTGCATTCAAGTCAACCTTTAGGCTCGCACCTTAGCCAACCTTCTAGCTCGCATCTAAGCTAGTCTTCAGACTTATACCCAATCAGCCTTGAGCCCTACACTAAGTTAACCTTTAGGCTTGCACTTAGCCAGCCTTTAGGCTCGCATCCAAGCCAGCCTTTGAGTTTGCAATTAGCCGATCTTTAGGATCGCACTCAACCAGCTTTCAAGCTCACACTGAACTAGCCTTTAGGTTGCACTTAGCTAGTCTTCAGGCTCACACTCAGTCAGCCTTAGGACTGCACATAGCCAGCCATTGGGCTCATATCCAAGTCAGCCTTTGGGCTTACACTCAGTCAGTATTTGGGTTCGCATTCAGCCAACCTTTAGGCTCTCACTTATCGATCTTTTGGGCTCGTATCCAAACCAGCCTTCGAGCTCACATCTAAGCTAGCCTTCGGGCTTGCATCTCAGTCAGCCTTTAGGTTTGCATTTAAGTCAACCTTCGGGCTCACATCTCATCTAGCCTTCAAGCTCGCATCTAAGTCAGTCTTTAGACTCGCTCTTATTCAGCCTTTAGGCTCGCACTAAACCAGCTTCCAAGCTTGTGAACTAAGCCAACCTTTGAGTTTGCATGGTTAAAGCTTTTGGGCTTGCATTTAGCCAACCTTTGTGCTTGCACTTAGCCAGCCTACTTGCATCTAAGCTAACCTTTGAGCTTAGACTCAGCTAACTTTCAAGCTCGCACTCAATTAGCCTTCAAGCTCACATCTCAACTAGCCTTTAAGCTCACATCCAAGTTAGCCTTCGGGCTTATACCTCAGCTAGCCTTTAGGCTTGTATCTAAGTTAGTTTTCAGACTCACACCTAGTTAGCCTTTGGGCTCGCATTAAGCCAACTTTCAAGCTTGTGAACTAAGCCAACCTTTGAGTTCGTGCATTTAAAGTTGGGCTATGGGTCTTCCTAAAATCATCATAATAGTCAAGGACCCTCAAATTAAATTGATTAATATGAAGTAACTTAATAAAACTAAAATCTATCTCAATCACAACAAATGGACAAATACCAAGTTGGCTCAAATAGACTTAAATTAATCAAAATAGATGGACTAAAATCAAAATTGAGATTCAACTCTAGTTAGAATCAAGTTGAGTTCAAGTCAAATCTAATCAGGATTGAACTAAGCTCAAATCAAATGCTAATTAGGTTAAATCAAGTCCAAACTAAAAGGAAAAATTCAAAGTCAAGGTAGAACCAAGCCAGGTTGAGCTTGAACTAGAACCAAGTTGAATTAAATTGACTTGGACTTGAGCCAAAGTCCAGCAAACTAGGCCTCGATAAAGGTCCAACATAAGGTTGAACTTGACTCAAGCTAAATGAAATCAAACTCATATTTAAATTAAATAGGGTCAAACCAAGTCTTGCTAAGTGTGCTGAACCTTCAGTAATAATCTAAGGCTATGAATAATGGGCGATATTATCACCTTACCTGAACAAAAATTAGTTAAAAAAAATAAGAAAGTCAAACTGAGTCTCGTGGGGTGCACTACAAAAGAATTTAGCAATACTTTAAAGTATTGGCCATACTTTAAAGCTGTTGGTGATGATATCAATCCAAAAAAGTTAATCGTCAATATGCTTAAAACTATTGGCCATACTTTAAAGCTATACCCAAGTCCCTAAGCCATTGGTGACACTATCAATTCAAAGAAGTTAATAGTCAATACGCTCAAAGTCATTGGCCACACTTCGAAGCTAGTTAACTCCAGAAGCTGTTGATGATACATCTTTCAAGCTGTATCCAACTCCATAAATCATTGGTGACACTGCCAAATCAAAGAAGTTAATCGCCAATATGCTCCAAGCTATCAACCATACTTCAAAGCTATATCCAACCATATAAGCCATTGGCGATGCTATCAAACCAAAGAAGTTAATCACCAATATGCTAAAAGTTATTGGCCACACTTTGAAGCTATACCTGACCCTCTAAGCCATCGATGATGCTAACAATCAATAAAGTCAACCAACAATATGCTCAAAACTATTGGCCACACTTCAAAGCTATACCCAACCCCATAAGTAGTTGGTGATGCATTCTCCAAGCTAGTCAAACCCACAAGTAGTTAATGATGCATCTCTTCAAGCTAGCCAACCTCACAAGCAATTGATGATGCACCCCTACAAGCTTGTCAACCCCACCAGTAGTTAACGATGCGCCCTTTCAAGCTAGCCAAACCCAGAAGCAATTGGTGAGACATCTTCAAACTATACCTTAACTTTATAAGCAATTGGTGATGCTACTCAAAACCAAAGAAGTTATCGCCTATGTCTTAGTGGCTATGGAAACACTTCCAAAAAACCAAAGAAGTCATTGCCTATGCCTTATTGGATATGAAAATGCTTCAAAAACTAAAGAAGCTATTACCTATGTCTTATCAATTATAGAAATATTTCAACAAAACCAAAGAAATATTGCCATCATCCTATTGGCTAGGAAATACTTTACGGTCAATAAAGTTATTGCTAACACCTTTTGGCTAACGAAAACACTCCAATTCAAACCAAACTTGAATTAAAATTAAGTTTGAAATGAATCATACTCAAATCAATTGGAGCTACTCTACAACAAGCATAAAGCTGTTGGCAACACCTTACGCCCAATTGACAACAAACCAAAAAAGTCATTGATTGTTAAGTCAAGGATGGTTAGCACAAGCTAAGACCAGCTAAGACCATTGACCATTTCAAATCAAACTAAGATAAGGTAGGCTTGAACTTTCTTTGTCAGTTAAATAAGCACCATATCTGAAGAAAGTTTAGCAACGTAAGCATAAAGCCATCATTGATGCTTCAAAATTTTACTGACACAAGCCAAAAAGACTGTCAATTTTTAAATCAAGAATGATTAGTATAAGCTGAAGCCACCAAATTAAGGCAAACTTGAATTTGCTTAATTAATCAACCAAACACTATATTTGAAGTAAGTTAATAAGTATAAAGCTATCAGTAACATTTCAAGTTCAACTACAAAGCATAAAAATCATTGATGATACTTCAAACTTAATCAAAAATAAGCCAAAAAGATCATCGATTATCAAATCTAGAATTATTAGTATAAGCCAAAATTGCCAATTATTCTTTCAAATCAAACTGAACTAAAGTATGCTTGAACTCACTTAATCGATTAGCCAAATATCATGTTCAAAAAAAGTTAACTAACAAAAGTACAAAGTCATCAATGGCACTTCAAATTCAATTGACAACAAGCTCAAAAGTCATCGATTATTAAATTGAGAATGATTAGTAGAAGCTAAGATCACTAACATTCTTTCAAATTCAAACTGAACTAACTCATACTTGAACTTGCTTAGTTAATCAGCCACTAGTCATTGTCTTAAATCAAATCGAATTAAGATAGGGTTGAACTCACTTAGTCAGTCAACCAAACATCATATCCAGAGGAACTTAACTAATACAAGCATATAGCTGTTAGTGATGTTTCAAACATAACTGACAAAAGCATAAAGTCATCAATGATGTTTCAAAGCTAATTGACAACAAGCTTAAATACTATTTGATTATCAAATCGAGAATGATTAGCATAAGCTAAGATTTCTAACCATTCTCTTAAGTCAAATATTGAAAAAAGTCAATTGACAATAACCAGAAAGCTATCAGTGGTACTTCAAACCTTAATAGGGTCAACTGATAGGAGCCAAGGTAGTTAGCCACACCCTAAAATCAAGTGAAATTATCAAACCAACAACCTATCTGAGGCAAGTTCCACTTGATCAAGTGCATAGGAGCAGGGCAGCAGCGAGCATCGAGCCTTCCTCACTTCCTTCCTCATTTTATCTTATTTATTTCATGAATCTAAATTCTTTAAATTATAAAGTAAGGATATACCCTTACTTAAGCCATGTACTCATTTGTTATTTCAAGCTTAGTTCCCAGGTGGTCGATCGCGGCTCTACAAATTTTGGCATGGCTGGTGAGATATTTTTTGATTTATGATAGGCTTGCATGTGATGAATCTTTACACCTTATAGCATTGGCTAGCCACAAATTCTAGCATACATGGAAAGATATGATTTCATCTCCAAGTGTAGAAACCTAGTTAATATGATAGAGATATTAATAATTCAAAATTATAATTAAAAATTAATTAATTGCGTTTTTTTTACAAAAGAAAATATCAAATTGCATCAACAAAGAATATTCCTACACCAATATACATCGTCATCTTGGGAGAAGGATTGGTCATTTGTCTACCTCAGTCAATGAACACCACAAGAGCAATTGGAGCCCATATTAAGTTTAGAACCATCTCTGAGGTCATTCAATTCAAGAGTGCACCTGCTAACTCACCAACTAACGTTGCAGTTACATGAGATGAATCCGCCTCTCACCTTCTATCAAGGGAAAAAAGACCTGTATGATCATTTCCAAGGCAAAGGGTCGACTTGACATGGAGTTAGAAGCTACAGCTTAACTAGCAAAGGCATCTGTCTTTCATAGGTTAGGTACAAAGTGAAGCTCAATGTTTGATTGCCTTCGCTATAATCCCAAGTAAGAGCAACCTAAAGAAAGTCCAAAAGTATGCATTGACAAAGAAAAGCCTATCTTGACTATTACAAGCAAAGGAAAGACTTTGAAGTTTTTAGTCGACTTGGGAAGCCTGCTCCTCGAATGAAGTTAGTTATTACTATTTTCATCTCTAATTCCTTTTCCCTATTAAATGGCTTTGAGAAGAATAAAAGTAAGTCAAAAGGAATATAATCTCACCTTAAGACTATAGCTAAGGGGAGAATAACAAAGTAAAAGAAGAAGAACCATTATAAGACTAGAACCAAACATTTAATCCCACAAAGGAAAACTATCCGCATTGTCAGAGTCATTTCTCATCATGACTCTCACAAGGACTGTGAATCCACTCCTTAACCAGCCACATTCCAAAAGAAGATTATGCAAACAAGGCTTGCAAATAAATAAATTTAGGAAGAAGAGACCCTTTTGAGTCAATCCTTATTATTATCCTAGAGAGACGGAGTAGCTACTTGCTTCATAAGTAGACTCTTAAATAAGGTAACATGACAAATGGGAGAAGTTAGGCTCAATCTAAAACACATAAAATCAAGATTTTATTCCTAAGACATAAACCATCATGTTCTAATAGAAGCCTTGGTTATAATCAAAAGCTCTAGTAGGGAAATGACTATAGAGGCATTTTTCAACAATAGTTGAGATAATAAGAGAAAGAGAATGACAAAGCTCAAAAGAAAGCCATGAAATTGATGGAGATGATGATACAAATAAGAAAAAAGGTCAATAAGTTGGAGTGATCACAATAATCATCTCAAGAAGCTATAGGGACAATAGAAAACACATTTCTTCTAGGTGAAATCCATGAAGATGTAGGTCCTTCACAAACATCTGCTCCACCAGTAAGGGATACCCAATCACCAATCTCAAGAATTCTTGGTAATATGAAACTACCATCATACATATAGTAACAAGTTCAATGAATGGTCATAGCTCAACTAAGAGAAAAAAGTGGCATACAGTGCCATACTCAAGTCATCATGATCAAGTACCTATCCCAAGGGCTATACAGTGCCTAAATTCAAATAATTTAATGATATTGGTAATTCCAAATAACATATAGCTTTGTGATCTTATGTGGAGATTCGAGCAATAACCTTTTGTGGCAATGTCATCCAAGTCATTGAATGACTCTATTTGCTAGGCAAATTTTGTAATTTTCTGCTCTCCTTTTTTGGAGTTTTTGCATACTAGGGATTTTTCCCTCCGTGATTTTCAATGAAGATTTCTTTCTCATACTATTGCATTATTTTCTCTTGAATATGAATGAAAAAGTGTTTTGGCCTTACTTCTTTTCCTTAAGACTCAATTTGTAAGATCGACATTGCATAAGGTTATACACTTTGGCATGGTGCTTGTGTCCTAGTACTACTGAAGGGGGTGAGTTCTCCTTGTTAGGTTCAAGATCTATGGCCTTGCATTAAAAGTGGCTAGTTACCATCCACTCTTCTATTTGATCGTGGGGCCTCAATTGACATTAAGTCGACTGTTGCTTCTCGGTCAAGTGCGAGACTTGTAATTGAGCTTCAAGGTTAAGTGCGAAGCTTATAACCAGTCCTCAATCAAGTGCAAGACTTATAACCAAAATTTAGGGGTCAAGTGTGAAGCTTGTAACCATTCTTTATTCAAATATGAGACATGTAATCGGGCTTCAGGGATCAAGCATGGAGTAACCACTTGTAGTTGTGAGACTTGTAATCAGGCTTCAAAGTTACATGTAGAGCTTGTAACCATTCCTCGATCAAGTGAGGGATTTGTAACTAGGCTTAGGGGTCAAGCACAAAAACTTGTAATCATTCCTCGATCAAGTTCGAACTTGTAATCGGACTTTGGGAATCAAACATGGATCTTTTAACTATTATCGATTAAGAGTGCCACTTATAATCAAGCTTCAGGGGTCAATCGCAAACCTTGTAACCATTCCTTATTCAAGTGCAAGACTTGTAACCAGACTTTGGAGATCATGTGGTGTTGTAACTATTCCTCACTCAAGTACGAAACTTGTAACTAGGCTTTAATGCCAAGCATAGTGCTTATAACCATTCCTCAGTCCAATGTGAGACTTGTAATCAGACTTCAAGGGTCAAGCATAAAGCTTGTAACCATTCCTTGGTCAAGTGCTGGACTTGTTATTGAGATTTGAGGATCAAACACAGAACCTGTAATAATTCCTTGATCAAATGTGAGACCTATAACTGAGCTTTGGGGGCCAAATTTCTTTTAATAAAAAGTGACCATTTTTATTCATGGGACGTTAGTAAATTACTTACATGCCATGTGTGTGGTAACACTTTGCCATCGGGTACTCCAGCTTGTATGTTCCAACATCGCTTCACCATGCGACATGATAAACCCTTCCTAGTTTGGCAAGAACTTTCCCATGGCCTGGTTTGTGATATCAGTCTTCCTCAACACTAAGTTGCCTTTTTTGAAGGATCATTTTCATACTCTTCCAGTTTGTATGCAAGCTACATGCTGCTAATATGAGGCAATTTGTAGGCAATACTAGTCTTGTCCTTGGAGGAGAAAGTCCTTTTTAACTTTTATGCTTTCTTCATTAACTTGCAGGTCATAACATTGTACCCTTAGGGAAGGTAAGACAATCTCAATTGGTATTACTTCTTTGACTCCATAAGTGAGTCTAAAAGGCATCTCTCCAGTCGTCGTTCATGGAGTTATCCTATAGGCCCATAATATGTTAGGTAGTTCATTGACCTAGTCCCCTTTGACTCCTTAGTATGCTTTTTCAACCCCTGTAGGATGATTTTATTGGTTATCTTTATGAATCTATTCACTTGTGAATGAGTGACTGGAGTGAACTTTTGTTGGATGTGCAGATCCTCACAAAACTTTACAAATTTTGAGCCATTGAACTACTTTCCATTGTCAATTACTAACATCTTTGGTATGTCAAAGTGATAGTCCACTCCTTGTCAACAAAACTCTTTCACCTTTTGCTTAGTAATTATTGCTAGTGGTTCTACTTTCACCCATTTGGTGAAGCAGTTGATTGTGAATATCAAGAATTTTCACTATCTTGAAGATGGCAGGAAAGGTCATAGGATATTCAATTTCCATTGGTCAAAAGGCCATGATGACTATAACTATTGTAGTTTGGTGGTTGGCTTATGATGTAGAGGCATGTACTTTTGGTACTGCTTGCAATGTGAAGTATATTCTAGTGCTTCGTTGCTCATGTTCAACTAGTAGTAGCCTTGTTGAAGAAATTTGTGCGCTAGAGTGCATCCTCCCATGTGGTTTTTGCATATCCTCTCATGTACTTCTCTGAGGGCATATTCTACCTCCAATGAAGTGAGGCACCTCAAGAGTGAGTGAGCAACCTCTTATACAACTCTCCACCTAAGACTATGAAGTTTGGGGCCAACCTCCTAACCTTTTATGCCTCATTGTCATCATTCAGTAGCTTTTCTACCATTAGTTATTAGAGGTAGACATCTTTCCAGCTCTGTTCCTACTCCACTATTTGAACCTCTACTACCATTCCTAAGTTGGGAGTCTAGAGTATTTCTACATGGATTGTCCTCTCCCTTTTTTCATATAAGGTTGAGGCAAGCCAAATTAAGGAGTCTACTCCCCAGTTCTCCTCTCTCAAAATTTTCTCTATGTTGACTAGATTGAATATTAGCAAGGCTTGGTAGACTTTCACAAGATTCTCCTCCATCAAAGGGTCCTTAGCTTCGTACATCACTAGGGTTTGACTTGTGATGAGTTTTGAGTTGTTTAAAGTTTGAGCATTTGTGCTTTAACAACTTGCGCCACTCTCAAACCAAGGAGCACTACCTCATATTCCATTATGTTGTTCAAGGCTTTGAACTTGAAGTTGAGGGAATATTCAAGCATGCACCCTCTAGGTTTATTAATGTTGCTTCTGCTTTTCTTCCTACTTCATAGGAAGATCCATCTACTTAGACCTTTCATACTGCCACTTCTGCTTTAGGAGTTTTTGTGGTACCAAATTCCATGATGAAATCTACTAACACTTGAACTTTTATGGCAATTCTCACATTGAATTGGAGGTTGAATTGGCTCAGCTCCATAACCCAATTAATCGTTCTTCCAAAATTCTTGCATCTTTGAATGGTCTAATGAAGTGGAAAGTTATTCTAGACAATAATAGTATGGGCTTGGAAGGACAACCTCAACTTTCTACATGATAAGATGACTATATAAGCTAATTTCTCCATTGGAGAGTAGCAAACTTCTGCACCAATGAGAACATAACTCACATAGCACACTAGGGATTGTTTTCCCTAATCAATTTCTTACCAAAGTAGAGCTAACAGATGTGCTACTTGTCATGATATGTAAATATAAGTTCTCCCCAAGAGTGGGTTTTACCAACAGGGTTGAGAGGTGAAGTATGACTTCAGCTCCTTGAAGGTGCTTTTGCACTCCTTGTTACATTCAAATGCCCCTTTTTTATTTAAAGTTTAAAGAAGAGAAGGTACTTTTCTCTTGACCTCAAGAGGAAATGGCTGAGCATGGCAATTCATTCTAGAATTGCTTGGATCTTAAGCTGGTTGGTCTCAGTTCCCCTTTTTGAGATGAGGTTTTTAAGGAATCAAATGTGCATTTCTTTGGATTCAACATCATACAGTATCTTCAGAGGGTGTCAAAGATTTTCTACAAGTCAGAGATGTGGTCCATGCCTTGTGCGCTTTTTATCAGCATATCATCTATATAGACTTTCATGTTTCTCTTGAGCTGATATATGAACACCCAGTTGACCATTCTCTGGTATATGGCTCTAGTATTCTTCAATTCAAACAACATGGCCATACATTAGAACATTTCTTGATTGGTTATGAAGGAATTTTACTCTTTGTCTTGAGGCCCATCTTGATTTGATGATCCCTTGAGAATGCATCAAGGAATTTCAACAATTGCTGTCCAGTAGTCAAGTCCACTTACTGATCTATGATTAGAAGAGGATTCCTATTCTTTAACCAATCTTTGTTGAGGTCTATGAAATCTATGCACATTCTCTACTTTCTTTTGTTCTTCTTCACCATCACCATATTTGCTAGCGATTCTGGATACTGCACCTCACAAATGAACCTAGTGTTATGCAACTTTGCCACTTCTTCTGCTATTAGCCTTTGGCACTTAGGAGCAAAGTGTTATTTCTTCTGCTTCATTGGTCTCGCATCTATAGTTACTATAAGCTAGTGTTACACCATGCAAGGATCTATCCCTGAAATTCTTCTAGTATCTAGGTAAACACGTCCTAGTTGTCATATGGTACCTTCTAAAGTTCTGCAAGTAATAGATTAGGTGCACCATATCTCTATTCCCCCACACTTCTCCTATTCTGACTTTGGTAGGAAATTACAGAAGTAACTTGTAGGTGGAGATCGTTGCTTGTAACTTGCTAAGGGCTAGTCTACGTAAGATAGCATTATAAGGAGACCGAGTCTACAGTATGATGAAGTCGGTGAAGAATATAGAGCTCCTCGAGTCTTCACCTATAGTCATTTGTAGCTGCACTACTCCCAGCAAGTCCTTGGTATATCCGGCCAACTAGCTTTGATAAGGATGCAGGGGCTGGTCATAGTTCATATGGTCATAAGTGTAGAGCCGCAATCGACCACCCATGATAGCTAAAGGACCTTAAGAAGCAATCTCAAAATGACAAATAAAATTTGGATTTTATTTTAATATACTATTAGATATTGTGGGAACATGACTTTTAATAGACGTAAGCCCCTATTATTAATTACTTTGATAATTATCGAGAATCTCCTAAAGTGATAAACCTATCTAATTAGTAGAGACAAAAACAAAGAAAAACATAATTTGATTATTTAAAGAAGGGTTACATGACTTACATAAGGGCATGCCCTCGCTTTATAATTTAAAATTTAAAATTTATAACCATAAATGACTTGAAATGAGAAAGGGATTGGGAATTCTTGATGTTTGTTGCTAATCTGCTCTCATACAATTGATTGAGTGAAACATTACCTGAATAAATACTTAGTTTAATCCTTAATGGATGCTGAAATTTGGCTTGATCTCAGGGTGTGACTGACAATATTGGCTTGTGTCACTTGATCCATTAGGACTCAAAAGTACCACCGATGGCTTTCTACTTCTTATCGGTTGACCTCTTTTGATCTTTTATTTAGGAGAATAGTTAGTGACCTTAGCTTATACTAATAATCCATGATTTGATAATCAATTACTTTGTAGCTTACTATCAATTAGATTTAAAATATCATGAATGATTTTATACTTTTGTCAGTTAAGTTTGAAGTATCATTAATAGCTTTATGTTTATGTCGGTGAACTTCCTTCAAACATGGTGTTCGGTTAACTGACTGAGCAAGTTTAAGTTTGTTGCGGTTCAGTTTGATTTAAATGAATGCCAATAGTTGTGGGACCAGTTTCGGTGGTCCGAAGTAGCAGAAACCCTGGGGAGCAATCTTGATGCATAAATCAAAATATATTTAACTTTTGTGTACTATTAAGTGTTGTGAAAATATTGACTTTCAATAGGCATAAGCCCCTGTTATTAATTACCTCGACTATTGTCAAAAATCTCCTAAAGTAAGAAACTTACCTAATAAAATACAAAAGAAAGGAAGAAAGCATCAATTGATTGATATAAGAAAGATGGTACATGGCTTAGACAAAGATATAGCTCACTTTACAATGAATTTCAACACAAAATTATGAAAAACATAAGAATAATAAAAGAAAAGAAAGGAATGACTGAGAAAGATGGTTTAAGGTGCATTGCTACCCCACTCCTATGTGTTGGACCACGTAACATTTGATTCGGATGCGTCTTGACTTGATCCTTGACAAATATTGGTAGTATTATTTAGTGGGGACATGGGAGGAGATGAGAGAAGTTAGAAGTGTTTCTAATAACTTTGAGTATTGGTGATAACTTCTTTGAGTGGCATTGCCAAATGGCTTATTGGAATTAGCCTGAACTATTTTTGTTAGCCTGAGGGTTGGAGATAACCACTTTGGGTTGGAGTATCTCCTTTAGCTAAGAAGGTGTTGGCATTAAATCCAAGAATTTGAAGTATTTTCATTAGCCAATAAGTTGTTGGAAATAACATCTTTGATTTTAAAGTGTTTCATAACTAATGAGGCATAGACTTTAACTTCTTTGATTTTGAAGTGCTTCTATAGACTATTAGGCATTAGTGTTAACTTATTTGATTTTGAAGCATTTGCATAGCTAATGAGACATAGGCATTAACTTCTTTGATTTTGAGGTATTTCCATAACCAATGAGACATAGGCAGTAACTTCTTTGATCTTGAAGTATTTCCATAGCCAATGAGGCGTAGGCATTAATTTCTTTGATTTTGAAGTATTACCATAGCCAATAAGGCACAGTTGTTAACGACTTTGATTTTGAAGTAGTATTACTCACTGCTTGTGGAGTTGGGTGAAGTATTAGAGTAGTACCAAAAGCTTTTGTAGCCCATCCAGTGGGGCTTTATTTTGGTTTAAGTCAGGATGATAGCATTAGCCATTGCTTATGGGGTTAGGCATAGCCTTAGAGCATTACCAAAGACTTAGCACACCTAGTAGGATTCAGCTTGACCCTGTTTAGTTCTATTCAAATTTCCCCTAGTCAAACTTGACTTATGTTTGGTTCATGTTTGAATCTGCTTTGATCCGGCTTGGATTCAATTTAATATTCGGGACTTAATTTTGATTCAAGTCTAATTTGACTCAATCTAATGTTAAAAACCTAATTTGAATTAAGTTTGATTAATCTAGTTCAATATTCAAAACTTAACTTTAATTCGAGTCTAATTTAATTTAATTTAATATTTAAAATTTAATTGAATTGTGATAATGAAATGTTCCAATTTTCTCTTCCCGAAATATAATGCTATGTTCCAATTTCCTCTTCTTGAGACTTTTGTAAAAATCAATCAGCAATTCCCATATTATGCCTATATCATTCTTCTTTATTGACTTGAACAATGGATCAATCACTCAACCTTTGATGATTGGATTGACATTGATACTTTATAGCATGAAATCAGAGTCCACTGCCATGAACTGACAACTACAGTCATGGAGGGAACATTGGATTAACCAAGGGAACCATGTGAGACATTTATTCCCACAATAATTGTTAGGATTTTGAAACTAAGGGTATTGATGGTGAATATTCAAGTTGCAATAATGAATTCAATCCACCAAACTTGGCAATCATTTTTAAAAGAGCATTTATCAAATACTTATTATTGACTCTAGCTAGGGCAACATTGATTTCAATTCAATTCTGATTTGATTCTATTAGATCTTCAAAAACTTGATTTGAATCAAGTTTAATTTGATTCAATTCAATGTTCAGAACTCAACTTCAATTCGATATTCAAAACTTGATTGAATTGCGATTTGCTAACTCTTTCTTGAAAGATAATGATATATTTCCTCTTCACAAACTTGCGTAAAAATTAATCAGCAATTCCCTCATTATGCCCATATCATTCTTCTTTACTCACTTGAGCAAATAGATCAATCATCTCAACCTTTGGTGATTAGGTTTGCATTGATATTTTATAACATGAAATCAAAGGCCATTGTAGTGAGCAAACTACCACAATCATGAAGGGAAAATCAGATTGACCTAGGGAACCATGTAAAACATCCATTCCCACAATAATTATTAGGATTTTGAAACCAAGAGTATTAACAGTGAATGTTCAAACTCAACTAGGTTTTTATTTAATTTGAGTCAACTTTAGTCTTGTTCTAGTTCAAGCTTCAATTTGACCTGACTAGGTTTTGGTTCAAACTTGACTTGACCTAATTAGGTTTAGATTTAAGTCTAAATTAACTTAATTAGGGTTCGCATGAATTTTTTTTAACCTAATTGAAGTCGGCCTTAACCCAATTAGGATTTAACTCAAACTCGATTTCATCCAATTAGGGTTTGGTTTGAATTTTGATCTAATTTTAGGTTGACTTGATTTGAACCTAAATGAGATTCAATCTGAACTAGTCTGACTTGGACTAACTTAATTTGATTTTGAGTCCAATTCAATTTGAGTTTTAGTCTATCTACTTGATTAACTTAGGTCCATTTGATAATCCATTCAAGTGAATTTAATTTTTTTTATTCATTTTAGCTAAGTTTGCTTGAATTTAATGTGATTGAGTCACCTTAATTTAATCAATTTGTGTCAATCAATTTTGTTCAAGAGTTCTCAAGGTTATTATGATAACTTTGAGCAAGTCTGTGGGCTGACCTTACTTCAAATAGACATTCAACGAGCTTGTGGGTTGGCCTTAGTTAGAATAGATGCTCGGTGAGCCCACAAGCTGACCTTAATCTAAAAAGACATTTGGCGAGTTAGAAGGTTGGCCATGATCTGAATAGATATTTTGCAAGTCTACAGGTTGGCCTTAGTTCGAATAGATATTTGGTGAGCCCACGAGTTGGCCTTGGTTTGAATAGATGTTCAGCGAGACTACAGGCTAGTCTTAGTTTGAATAGACATATGACGAGCCTATAGAGTTATCTTAGTCCAAATAGATATTCAACGAATTTCCATGCTGGCCTTGTCCAAATAGATGTTCAATGAATCCATAGGTTAGCCTTTGTCCCAATAGACTTTTGGCTAACCTACATGCTAGACTTTGTCTGATTAGATTATTAGCAAGCTTGCAGGCTAGCCTTAATTTGAATTTGACTTTTGGACGAGCTTGTGGGTTGGTCCTAGGTTGATAGTTGACTGCACAAAAATTGAGATCAGACACTTTTTTTTCTTCTATTTCTCTTCTTTTTCCCCAACTGGCTCCTATTTTGGTCGAATTTTCTTCTTTTTCTTCTTTTTTCTAAAGGCCAAAATAATAACATTTTTTTTATTTTTCTTCCTCAAAATCCTTTCCTCCTTATTACACAAAATCCTTTTTCCCAAGGTTGAGTAGGTTGTGGTAGTTGGGAGTTCTTCTCAGTTGGATCTGATCAGATCTAGTCAGATATGATCATGATCGATGGTAGGAGGTGGCAAAGGTAGCATCATAAGGCTAAAGTAGTTGGAGGCAATGCGGGGGAACCTTGGTCATTGTGGTATGGTCGGAGTGAAGGATCCAGGTTAGTGCAACATAGTCAAAGCAAGTCAGTACAGCAAGGTAGATGTGGGTGAAAGATGGTTGGCTAAGTGCAAGGGTGAAGCCATGTGAGCATGGGCTAGCTGAAGGCAAAACTCAGGGCAATGCATGTTGGTGCTGTGGAGTCCTGCATGGGTAGAAGGCTGACATAGTTATCAGTAGGAGGTATGAGGCCGAAGGGTGGCACTGTCACCATTGCCGAGCAAGAGGTTGGTGCCATTGAAGTGTTTTGGTCACACAAAGGTGCAGCAAGGAGGTGCTAAAGGTGGCCACAGTGGATGATAGAGAGCTATGGGGCATGGTGGCTTGGCAAGTTGAGATCCAGCAGCATAGAGGTGGCTTAGTGCTAGTGGGTGCCAGTGATCAGGGCTTGAGGAGGCATTGGAGGGCAATAAAGAAAGGCACAGGAAGCTAGCCAATGTAGTGGAAGTGAGAGAAGTGATAGCTTGTCCGTGCATGTGGTTGGGGGATAGTGGGGGAGGGGGTTCGCTGATTGCGATGAAGGCTGATCGTGGGTGTGGGTTAGGTAATGAGCATGGTGGTGATGAAGGTGGATAGGTGGCTAGCCTGGTGAAGCTCATGTGTAAGTAGGGCTCCAGGTAGAGTTTGAGTGAAAGATGTAGAGTTGGCTGGTGAAGGGAGCTTGGACAGGTGAAAATGTGTTGAGTTTTGGGTGTCTTGAACTCGGATTAGAGTTTTGAGTTAAAGTAGTAATCCAAAGTTGGATTCAGACTTATGATTAATTTGTAATATTAAGAGTTGTAATTAGAGAAAAACTCAGACTCAATAAGGGTTTATAAATATTCTAGTAATACATAGGATCTAGTGGGAGTAGTGCTAAGGTTGAATTAGAGAAAATTACAGAAAGAGGAATAAAGAGAATGGAGAAAAGAAAAAGAGAGAGAGTGTCGGCTCTCGTGTGTCGGTATTTCTAGTGTTTCTCAGTGGTCTCTCGTGGTGTTTTATTGGAGATTCTCTCTAAAGGTGGAGGCATAGCTGAGGCTTGGTGAAAGAGTTTAGTTGAGTAAGAAAGAGTACAGTCTTTCTTGTAGACTCTCGTAAAGCCTTTTGATAGTAGATCTCTCACTCTCCCCATGGACGCAACCCGATTTTGCGTGAATCACATATATCGTTATGTCTTGTCTTGTTATTTTTTTTTATCTTATATTACTTCTCATTTCTTGTATTATTTAGTAACAATATAATTTGTGAACATTCCACTGCGAATTCCAATAATTGGTATAAGAGCTTAGGAGCAAACAACCAAGATGGTAAAGTCCTTATTGGAGGTAGAGAAGTTTGATGGCAAGATAAATTTTGCCTTATGGCAAAAGAAGATGAAGGTCAAGCGAGGCGCTGGAGCGGGCCAGTGG
Organism: Trichopus zeylanicus subsp. travancoricus; assembly: GCA_005019695.1. Taxonomy (NCBI): domain Eukaryota; kingdom Viridiplantae; phylum Streptophyta; class Magnoliopsida; order Dioscoreales; family Dioscoreaceae; genus Trichopus; species Trichopus zeylanicus. Next base: position 2,827,945 of record RXID01014226.1, read on the forward strand.
CACTCGTGGGAGAGGGCACGAGAGCAGGCTAGCAAAGGGCCACACAGGGCATCGGTCAGTTGGAGCGGGAGAGGCCAACGAAGGGCCATGTAGGGCTCTTAGTCAATGGCGACTGGGGCTCAAATCAATGGCTGGTGGCCTTTGATGAGGTGCAATAGGGCGTCTCAACTAAAGCTCAGCATGGCCAATCAGCTGGGAGGTGAAGAACAATGAGTGCGGGAATAGGACGCATGCATGCGCAAAAGGCAAAGCTCAAGTCGGTGAGCTAGGAAGCAAAACAACTATAATTGGGGCTGGTCCTGCAGTAGAGAGGGGGACATAGCGAGGTTGTGAGATGGCTAAGATTGTGTGACAGTGACAGAGAGTCGCTTGCAGGTGGCATAACAAACAAAAGGTGGTACGATGTTGGCTACAAATCAGAGTTGCACAGCGCCACGACCGCAGAGAAGAGCGAATTTGAGGTTGGCTCAAACTCACATCTTGTGATTAGTTGAATAAGCTAGTAGCCCAGGGGGAGGGGCTGGATCAGAGATGATGGCTAAAGCTTCGCGATGATAACTCTCGAGTTTAAGCCAAGGTGGAGATTGTTGAGTTTTTGGTGTCTCGAATTAGGATTAGAGTTTGAGTTAAAGTAGTAATCCAAAGTCAGATTCAGACTTATGATTGATTTTTAATATTATGAGTTATAATTAGAGTAAAACTCAGACTCAATAAGGGATTATAAATATTCTAGTAAGACATAGGATTTAGTGGGAGTAGTGCTGAGGTTAAATTAGAGAGAATTAGAGAAAGAGGAATAGAGAGAATAGAGAAAAGAAAAAGAGAAAGAGTGCCGGCTCTTGTGTGTGGGTCTTTCTAGTGTTTCTTGGTGGTCTCTCGTGGTATTTTCTTGGAGATTCTCTCTGAAGGTGAAGGCATTGCCAAGGCTTGGTAAAAGAGTTTAGTTGAGTAATAAAGCGTACAGTCTTTTTTGTAGACTCTTGTAAAGTTTTTTGATAGTAGATCTCTGGCTCTCCCCATGGACTAATCTGATTTTGGATGAACCATGCATATCATTATGTCTTGTTTTGTTATTTTCTTTTATCTTTTATTACTTCTTGTTTCTTGTGTTGTTTGAGAACAAGGTGATTCGTGAACATTCCGCTGTGAATCCCAATAAAGAAGTTGGGGTTCAGCTAGGATGGGTGAAGTTGGAGGTCGGTGGGCAGCGCAAGGTCATAGGTAGCCTTGGCTAATCCCTCTTCTCTACTCTTCTTTTCTTTTACAGGATGAAAATCCTTTTTAAGGCATGATTGGATTAGATCCATTCAAATATTTGGATTGCTGTGAATGGTATAATTGGCCCTAAATGAATATTTGATTTGTTATTAAAAATAGATATGGTAAAGTTTAAATTTTATACCCATTTGTAGAACTACAGAAAACAAGGGTTATTTATAAATTTGCCAAAAAATTTGGACCAAAATATAATTTTATAAATTTTGAGAGGTTTTTTATAAAAAGGATCTATTCATGCAATTTTGAAACTTTTAGGGTCTTTTTGTAAGAAAAATTTTGACAGGGGCCTATTTGTAGGATTAATTTGATCCAAAGATCTATTTACCAAGATTTTATATTTTTTAAAATTTTCATCCAGATACTTGATGAATTTTGGGTCCAATTTTGGTTGAAATATCCGGCTCACTCAGCTCACTTTAGCTTGAGCCTCAATTTTTTAACAATTTATGTCTAAATTGAAATCATTTTTCGCTCAAATTTGACCACAATCAAGATCTAACTGAGACCCATATTTTCGTCATAATTTAGTGACATTTAAGTTTCAATTATGACCATATTTTGATCAAAATTTGATCTTTGGCAAAAATCACTTAAAACAGCAGCCTTCGCTTATACTAATGATTCTTGATTTCATAATCAATAACCTTTTTGGTTTGTTTTCAAGTAGGTTTGAAGCATTACTAATAAATTTATAGTTTGTATTGGTTGAGGTTGAAATATTATTGATGGATCTCTACTCATTATCGGTTAACTCCTTTTGAACAGGCTTAGCTAACTGACTAAACACCTTTAAGCCTGCCTTAGTTTAGTTTGAAATGGCTAGTAGCCTTGGCTAATACTGATCATCTCTAATTTAACAATCGATAACCTTTTTTGGTTTATTGTTGATTGAATTTAAGGTATTCTTAATGGCTTCGAGCTTATTATTAATAACTCTACTTGATTTGAACTTGATTCGATTTTGGTTTGGTTTTACTTCATGTGTGGTTTGATTTCATTTAATATTCAAACTTGATTTTGGTTCAAGTCTAGTTTGATTCAATTTGATGTTTAGACTTGGCTTTAATTCAAGTCTGATTTGATTCAATTCGATGTCTAGACTTGATTTTAGTTTAAATCTAATTTAATTCAATTCAAAGTTCAAGCTTGATTTCAATTCAAGTCTGATTTGATTTAATACGATGTTTAGACTTAATTTTGGTTCAACTTTGATTTGATTTAATTCGATATTTAAACTTGATTTTATTTCAAGTTTCATTTGACATAATTTAATATTCAGATTTGATTTTGGTTCAAGTTTAATTTGAGTCAATTTGATGTTTAGACTTGATTTTGGTTCAAGTCTGACTTGATTTGATCTCAGATATTGGATCCAACTCTTAATGGGTTCTTATTGGATCCCAAATAGATCTTGAATCTAACCCTTAATGAATTCTTATTAGATCCTTAATGGATCTTGGATCCAATCCTTAATAGATTCTTATTGGATACTTAATGCATATTAGATCCAACCCTTAATAGTTCTAATGGATCACCAATGGATCTCGGATCCAACCATTCTTGGGTTCTTATTGGATCTTTAATGGATCTTAGATCTAATCCTTGTTGGATTCTTATTGAATCCTTATTGGAACTTGGATCCAATCCTTAATGGGTTCTTATTGGATTCTCAGTCAATCTTGGATACTATCTTTAATGGGTTCTTATTGAATTCTTATTAGATATTGGATCCAATCCTTAATGGGTTCTAATTAGATCCTTAGTCGATATCGGATCTAAGCGTTAATGAGTTCTTATTGGATCCTTAATAAATCTTGGATTCGACTTTAATGGATTCTTATTAGATTCTTAATGAATCTTGGATCCAATCGTAAGTAGTCTCTTATTGGATCCTTAATGGATTTTGGATTAAATCCTTAGTTGGTTCTTATTGGATCCTTCATGGACCTTGGATGCAACTCTTTTTGGATTCTTATTAGATCCTTACGGGATCTTGGATTTAACTCTTAATAAATTTTTATTGGATCCTTAATGGATCAGTCTAACCCTTATTAGGATCTTATTGCATCCTTAATAGATTTTGGATTTGATCCTTATTAAATCTTTATGGGATTTATAATGAATTTTAGATATGATCCTTATCAGATGTTTAATGGATCCTTAATGAGTTTTGGATAAATCCTTAAATGGATCCCTATTAACACTTATTGGATTCTGGGTTCAGGTTCAACCTAGTTCTGGTTTAATTTCAACCTAATTCAAGTATGAGTTTAACCTAGTTTAAATTTGGTTTTGGTTTAGGCTCAAGCCTAATTTGGTTTTAGTTCAAACTTAGGCCTAATTTGGTTTCTATTCAAATTTAGACCTGATTTTGATCTTAATTAATTTGATTTGATTTATTTGATTTGCATTCGAGTTCTTAAAGAAATCTCTTAAGCTCAAAATATATAAATTGGGTTCCTGAAGGAATCCCTTAATTTTGAAGTATGGCATTCAAATTTTCAAAATAATTTCTTAGGTTTGAAATTCAGCTATTAGGTTCCCGTAAAGATCTCTTAGGTCAAAAATACAATATTCAGATTTTTCAAAAGAATCTCTTAGGACAAAAGTATGATAGTTGGGTTCTCAAAAAAAATCTCCTAGGCCAGAGTAAGGTAGTTGAGTTTCCGAAAAAATCCATTAGTCTGGAAAGTAAAGCAGTCAGGTTTATAAAGAAATTCCTTAGGTCAAAAAGTACGATGGTCAGATTTTCGAAGGATTCCCTTCGGTCATAAATAGGGCAGTCGAATTCTCGAAGAAATCTCCTAGGCTAGAAAGTACAAAAATTAGGATCTTGAAGGAATCTTGTAGATGAGAAGTGAGACAATCAGGTTTCTAAAGAAATCTCTTATACTAGAACAAGGCGATCGAGTTTTCCAAAGAATTCCTTAGGCTAATAGGTAAGATAATTGGGTTTCCAAAGGATCTTCTTAGGCAAGAATAAGGTCTCTCAATTCTCGAAGAAATCTCTTAGATTAGAATAAGGTGGTTGGGTTTACAAAAGGATCCCTTAGGTTCTTGATGAAATTTCTTTGACCTATTCTACTGATTGGTGGTATGACATGCAAATCGAGGTAGAGGAAGAGAAAAAAAAAATAAAAAGGAATTTTTTTAAAATTTTCTTTCTCTTTTTTAAGTAATTTTCTCTCTTTCTCTCTCTCTCTTTTTGTTACAGCTTTATATTTTATATTTTTTAAATTATTTTTTAAACCTTCTTCTTCTTCTATCTTGAGCTCTTCTTTACTTGCACGATGGAGGAGCCAAATCTCCTATTCCCTTTATTCCATAGTTAGATCCAACTAGATCCAGCCCTCCCTGGCAGTAAGCGACGGTAGCTGGGCACTGAGTGGTGAGTAGGGGTGTGCACTATTCGGTTTTAACCGAACCGAACCGACCGACTGAAACTGAATAACCAATTCGGTTCGGGTTATTCAGTTCTCGGTTCGGTTTCAGTTTTGAAAAAAAAATTTAAATTTCGGTTCAGTTTCGGTTTCTGATTTTCGAAAATCGTAAAAATCGAACCGAACCGAATTATATATATACCTATATAGTGCGGTTAGGTTTTGGTTTTGGTCTAATCAGCTCAAACAAACCGCCTATATATTCTCCGTTTTCAGACCGGTTCGCCGACGCCTGCTATTCTGCTAACCCTAACCCTAAACCTCTCAGCGCTCTCGCTCTCGCTCTCGCCGCTGCGGACCTGCGGTGCTGCGCCTTCATCCCTCCTGCTTTCGTCCACCCCCGGACCCTCCTCCTCCTCTGAGGACTGAGGCTCTGAGTCCCGACGCGGCAACGCCTCTCTTTGGTCGACGCTCTGAGTTTCAATCTCTCATTTTTCTACGACGGATTAAGCTGCAAGGTGAGGGTATTTAGGGTTGATTTTTTGTGAAATTAAATTAGGGTTTTTTGATTTCATATGATTTTATTGTTAATCCTTTCGTCCACGGTCCACCCCTGGACTACTCCCCTCCTCCTCTCCTCTGAGGCTCTGACTCTCAGTCCCGACGCCTCAATATCTCTCTGGTCGACGCTCTGAGTCTGAGCTTCAATCTCTCATTTTTCTACAACGGATTAAGCTGCAAGTTGAGAGTATTTCAGAAATTATGAAATTTAGGGTTGATTTTTTGTGAAATTAAATTAGGGTTTTTTTATTTTATACGATTTTATTGTTAGATCAATATAAAATTAAATTAGGGTTTTTTTGTGAAATTAAATTAGGGTTCTACAACGGCATCATCGGGATCAAATTGCAAGGTTAGGGTTGAATTTTGTGAAATTAAATTAGGATTTTTTGATTTCATACAATTTAATTTGTAATTCTGTATTTTTCTATTGACAGATGTTGAACCAGGATGACAGTCAGCAGCTTTCAAGCACAAATCCAGTTATTCCAAGTCCAATGCCAATTTCTGCCTCGCAGGAAAGTTCTACGCCTATGGCTATCGAAGTTGCAAATGAGGGCAGTGCATCTACGTGCAGTACAAAACCTCCAATGCCGAGGAAAAGAATGACAGTACGATCAGCTGTATGGGAGCATTACACAAAGTTCACAGACCCGGGCAAGTCAACCAAAGCCCATGAATCAATGCAAGCGATATCCATATAATGTTGATACACATCAAACACAACTTGCTAAGTTGCTATGTAACCTATTCAGAAAGAAGTAGCAAATGAGCCTGTGCTAACAAGCTGGAAGTTTGATCAAGAAAAAAATTAGAAAAGCACTGGCACACATGATTGTTGTAGATGAACTGCCTTTTAGTTTTGTGCAACATGAAGGCTTTCAATACCTTATGTCTCAAGCTTGTCCTAGATTTCGAATGCCTTCACGTTGGACTATGACTAGAGACTGTTTTCAACTCTACCATGATGAAAAGGTAAAGTTGAAACAGTATTTCAGAGAGTCCAAACAGAGAGTTTGTTTGATCACTGATACTTGGACTTCAATTCAAAACATAAACTATATGTGTATCACAACACATTATATTGATATTGATTGGAACTTGAAGAAAAAGCTTTTGAATTTTTGCAAGATTACAAGTCATAAGGGTGAAGTTATAGGAAAAATAATTGAAAAATGCCTCTCTGAATGGAGAATTGATAATGTTTTGACTGTTACTGTTGATAATGCCTCTTCAAATGATACTGCTATTTCCTATTTGAAGAAAAAATTTTTGAATTGGGGCACTTGTTTGGCACAAGGAAAATATATTCATATGCATTGCATAGCACATATCATTAATCTTGTGGTGAAAGATGGTTTGAAAGAGATGGCAGATTCCATTGCTCGGGTTAGATCTGCTGTTAAATATGTGAGATATTCTCCAGCAAGATGGCAGAGGTTCAAAGAATGTGTGGAAATTGAAAAAATTGAAAGCAGAAAATGTCTTTGTTTGGATGTATCCACAAGGTGGAATTCCACCTATATGATGCTTGAAGCAGCTCAAACTTTTGAGAGGGCTTTTGAAAAATTTGAAGAGGAAGATAGCAATTTCTGTCATGAGCTTAATGATGAAGATGGAACTCCTCTGTCTTTTGACTGGCAGAATGTCAGGCGACTTATTACATTCTTAGAGCATTTCTATGAGTTGACTCTTAGAGTTTCTGGCTCTATGTATGTTACAAGTAATTTATTTTTTGATGAAATTTGTCAAGTTAACCTTCTTTTGAATCTGTGGAAGGTTAGCGGTGATACAAAAATCCAAGAAATGGCTGCTGTGATGAAAGACAAATATGACAAGTATTGGGGTGAGCCAGAGAAGATTAATATGCTTCTCTTTGTTCCTGTTGTCTTTGATCCAAGACGCAAGTTAGAATATGTTGAGTTTGGAGTTGAAAAAATATATGAAGGTGAAAGAGGTGTTATAATGAGGAGAAGGTTGCATGAAGTTGTATATGATTTGTTCAAAGAGTACAGAATGCGACTACACCCGGGAGGAATGCCATCTAGTGAAGGATCAAGTATGCGATAGCAATCAGGTAAGTACATCTTAAGCAGCCTATTTGCCGAGCATAGAAAAAGTTTCATGGGTGATGAAATGAAGTCTGATCTAGACAAGTATTTATCAGAGGATCTTGAAAAAAATGAGCCAAACTTTGATGTTCTGGGCTTCTGGAAAGTGAATAGCTGCAGATTTCCTATATTGTCACATATGGCTCGTGATATGTTAGCTATACCTATCTCTACAGTGGCCTCTGAATAAGCTTTTAGCACAGGAGGGCGCGTACTTGATCGTTTTCGTAGCTCTTTGACTCCTACACTAGTACAAGCTCTCATTTGCACTCAAGATTGGATTAAAAATTCAAAAATAGAAATCAATGTTGAGGAAAGTTTGGAAGAACTTGAAAAGATTCAAGAGGGTAAGATTTGCATTGCTTATATTTTTATTATTGTATTGTATATTTCTTTATTATGATTAGATAATCATTGATTGATTTTTTTATTTCAGAGTTGATAAAGATGAAATTGGATGTCGCAACCGTTGAATTTTGAAAAGTCATCTTAAGGTTTGAATATGCTTACTTATTTTTTATGCATTTCTGTTCATGTTCCTAACTTTCTATGGTCATCTCTTGCAGATTCATTCTTATATATCCTTATCATTCATGTGCATCGCAGCATCAGTGCATGTGTGAAGTTATGATCTTACTGTCCTGAGTTCCTTACCCAGTTACCTACTTACCTGATATTTTCTTAATTGCTTTTACTGTGATGATATTTTACTATGTTTTTTAGGTTCAACAGTATGATCCAACTATCGAGGGACAGGTATGTATCCAACTATTATTTTGTAGGAGCAACCGAGCAGGTTGATGCCTGAGGGGAGACATCTTCGTTTTTGATGATGCATCAAAGCCATCTGAGCCTCTTGAATTTTTGCTTTTATTTGAGGTTTTTTTGTCTTTGGTGTTTTGATGCAGAGATGTTCCAATGGTCCCCTACTCTGGCTTCGTCCTCTTCACTTTGTAGGCTTGTAGCAATGGCATGGTTGTTTGGATGGCCTGTGAAGGCAACCACTACCTACCATTCGCTCACGGGGACAGCCAGAGAGGGATGCTGGGTATGACGGTATAAGGCGAATATGACAGTATGACCCTCTTGGAATTGTTTTATGGTTTTTTTAATGATATTTGTTGAATTTTTCATAAGCTGTTTGAGGCGATGAAGATGTTGAATCATTGGCTCATTGCCATATGCTATGCTCGCATATGGGCAAGTGACTGATTGGACGATTGTCTCATTCTTTGGCTTCACCCTAGCAATGTTATGCTGCTTGGAAGTTGGAACTTCTGGTTCTGGGTCTTCTGAGTTCTGGCTTCTGTTTTGTTACTTCTATACACAGGACTATAGGAGATTTCTCAAGCTTTTCTTAATGGATCATTTGGCATGATATAATCCTTCAAAGTTAAAATGCTAACTGATTACTGAATTGATCATATTTATTCTGAACCACATAATTACAGTTATTTATTCTGAACCACATAATTATAGTTGATCATATTTATTCTAAACCACATAACTGTTGAAGTATTCTGCAGCAGTGCAGCTTGACAGCTTCTGATACTATACAATATATATGCTCCTGCTGCTGTGCTGCTCCTGCTGCTATGCTGCTCCTGCTGCTCTGCTGCTCCTGCAACTTGAAGACTTGATTCACTTGAAGTCTTGAACTGTCTTGTTACATGAATTTGAGCTGTTGAAGTGTTTTGCAGCTTGCTCGCTTCTGCTAGACTGCTAGTCTGCAACTATACATTGTCCTGCTGTTTCTGCTCAGCCTGCTCCTAGCCTCCTGCTGTGCTGCTCCTGCTGTGTTGCTCCTGCTGTGTTGCTCCTGCTGCTGCTGCTCCTAACCTCCTGCTGCTCCTGCTGTGTTGCACCTGCTGCTGCTGCTCCTAGCCTCCTGTTGTGTTGCTCCTGCTATGTTGCTCCTGCTGTGTTGCTCCTAGCCTCCTGCTGCTCCTGTTGTGTTGCTCACTTGCTCCTGCTATGTTGCTCCTACTGTTGCTGCTCCTAGCCTCCTGCTGTGTTGCTCCTGCTGTGTTGCTCCTAGCCTCCTGCTGCTCCTGCTGTGTTGCTCACTTGCTCCTGCTGTGTTGTTCCTACTGCTGCTGTGTTGCTCCTAGCCTCCTGCTGCTCCTGCTGTGTTGCTCACTTGCTCCTGCTGTGTTGCTCCTACTGCTGCTGTGTTGCTCCTGCTATGTTGCTCCTAGCCTCCTGCTGCTCCTGCTGTGTTACTCACTTGCTCCTGCTGTGTTGCTCCTGCTGTGTTGCTCCTGCTGCTGCTACTCCTAGCCTCCTGCTGTGTTGCTCCTAGCCTCCTGCTGCTCCTGCTATGTTTCTCACTTGCTCCTGCTGTGTTGCTCCTGCTGCTACTGCTCCTAGTCTCCTACTGTGTTGCTCCTGCTGTTGAAGTATTTTGCAGCTCAGCCTGCTCCTAGCCTCCTGCTGTGCTGCTGCTGCAACTTGAAGACTTGATTCACTTGAAGTATAATGTATATCTTGTACTAATTTTTTTTTCCCCTTAATCCCTTATGCAAATGACCAGATCCATTAACCCTATCAAATTCGGTTTGCAATTCGGTTATAACCGAACCGAACCGAAATATTTTGGTTTGGTTCGGTTAGGTTTTATTACTGTTCGGTTCGGTTCGGTTTTGGTTTTCGAAAATTTCGAAAATTTGGTTCAGCCGGTTCGGTTCAGTTCGGTTCGGTTTTAACCGAATGCACACCCCTAGTGGTGAGAGCACAGAGGGTGGCACAAGAGCCCACATGAGCATGGGCTGGCGAAGCATGGGCCGACTAAGCCCATGTGGGTGCGCATTAGCAAGAAGGGGGCCAGCAGTGTTCGGGGCGGAGGTGTGCCCACATAAGTGTGGGCTAATGGGTAGGGGCCAATGATGCCCTAGGGATCAAATGAGCCCACATGAGCATAGGCAGGCGAGCAAGGGCTGCAAGCTAGGAAGCGGGGGGTGGTGGTGCCTTGGGGCATAGGTGAGGGTGCATGAGTGTCGTTGGCTTTTCGGCAAGCTTTCTCCCCTATTCTTTTCTTCTTCCTCCTCTAGTCAAATTTGGCAGGGCACAACAAAATGGTAGGAGTTTATGTTCGGGCAACTAGGGGAGTGTGCTATAGGATCCGGGTAGAAAGGTGTAGTGACAAGAGGTCTCCGATGAGGGCAGCAATGCTGCAAGGTGAGAAGGAAGCAACAAAGGAGAAACAATAAGGAACGAAGATAAGTAAAGAATTCTTACTTTTATTTCCTATTGATTGATTACTTCTTTCTCATTTCAGTGTGGCTCGATCTTCTAATTTTCCTAATCTTCTGCTCTCCCTATGATCTTCTTCTCTTTGTTTTTGTAGGTTTGGAGAGATTGTTATAGGATCATCAAGATTAGATTGAATTGATCTTGGCAAATTTTATTTTAAATTTTTGAATGGGGATGTTGTGATATGTTTGAATGTTTAAATTTTTAATAAGTTGTGAAATCTTTTGGTTGGAGATAAGGATTAGGTATAAGAAAAGATTAGAAAGTTGCACTCAACTTACATATCAAATTTACAAGGGACTTATTTGTATTCTTTTTGAAAAATTCGAACCAATTTATAATTTTATAAATTTTAGAAATTTTTTATAAAACCAACCATAAGGACTTGTTTGTAAAGGTTTAAAACGTTCACAGTCCTTTCTGCAAAATTTTATTTACAAAATAATGAAAATTGGATTTATTGGCAAATAAAAATCTTCAAAACGCTTATTTAAAAATTTATAAATATTAAATTTATAATTTAATATTTTATGAAGGTTTTATTTATAAAAATAAAAAATTATTTGCTAATATGAAGTTTTTAGGAATTTTATTTGCAAACCCTAGATCTTACAAGGATCATTTGCAATTTGAAGAGCTATACGGATCTTTTCACAAAATTTTTCATCTGGAGGATCTACTTTGTAAGAAAAAATTTAACTAGACCTATTTGTAAAGTTTTTTTTTGATCCAAAGACCTATTTATATAAATTTTCTTTTTTAATTTTGGCTCAAATTTTTTAAAAAACTTTAGGCCCAATTTTGGTTTAAATACCTGGCTTATTCAGCACATTTGAACTAAATTCAATTTGAGCTTAAATTTTCAATAATTTAGGTCTACATCAAGCTTAATTTTGGGTTAAATTTGACCATGATTTAGATTCAATTGAGATCTACATTTTAGTTATAATCCATTGGCATTTGATATCTGATTTCGATAAAATTCCTATCAAATTTGATTTTAATAAATCCTTCCAAACAAAGTGCCCCTGCATACCCTCTTCTTTAGTTCTAATGAAAGGAGAGGGTATGCATAACCTTTAGATATATAACCCCTATAACAATGCTCTATGCTATTGTTTCTTCCCCCTTTTTGATGGCTCAATGATGTATGCAAGAGAATTTATGTTTTCTTTATTGGTAAGCTTCTAGTTTGTCATATAAAAATTAACTTAATTTGTCACATTTGAGTATACTTGATCTGCCCTATAGGAGTAACTAGATTTGCCACGTGTAAGTTAATTGTATTTACCATATAAGAGTGGACTAGATTTGTCATGTGAAAGTAGATTGATTCACCACATGAGAGTGGACTTGATTTGCCATGTGAAAGTGGATTTAATTTACCACATAAAATTAGACTTGGTTCTTCACATAAAAGTTGGATTGATAGCCACGTGAAAGTGGATTGGGTTTACCACAAGAGAGTGTAATTGAATTTTCATATGAGAGTAGACTTGATTTGCTACGTGAAAGTAGACTTGATTTTTCCCATGAAAGTGGAGTTGATTTTCCATATCAAAGTTGGTTTGATTGCCATGTGAAAGTAGATTGCATTTGCCACATGGGAGTTGACTTGAATTATCACATGAGAGTGAACTTGATTTGCCACATGAGAGTGAACTTGATTTATTATATAACAGTTGACTTGATTTTTCATGTGATATTGGAGTTGATTTGTTACGTAAAAATATATTGGATTTTTCATGTGAAAGTGGACTTAATTTATCATGTGGGAGTCAGCTTGAATTGCTACATGAGAGTGGACTGATTTGCCACGTGAAAGTGGACTAAGTTCTTCACATAAAGTTAGCTTGATCACTATGAAAAAGTGGATTAAATTGCTCTGCGGGAGCGAGCTTGAATTTCTACATAACAGCAAACTTGATTTACCACATAAAAATGAACTCGGTACTCTATATAAAAACTAGCTTGATTGACAAGTGAAAGTGGATTGAATTTGATACGTAGGAGTGGGTCTAAATTGCCATGTGAGGGTGGACTTGAGTTGCTACTTAAAAGTGAGCCAAATTTGTTACATAGAAGCGGACTTAGTTTATCATGTGAATATAGGCTTGATTTGCCAATCAACATGAGTTTTAATTCACTATATGGAAATGAGCTTAATTTATTGCATAAATGTGGATTGATTCATTACACAAAATATACTTTAATTTGCCACATGAAACTAGGCCTGACTTGCCATTTAAATACAAGCTTGATCACCATGCAAAATGAATTTTAATTTGTCACATGGAAAAAGACTTGATTTGCCATTTAAATGCTAGAATGATGCACCGCATAAAAAAAAGGACTTTAATTTTCCATATGGAAGAGGACTTGGTATGCCATTTAAATATAGGGTTGATCGCTATGCAAAATGGACTTTAATTTATCACATAAATGTGGGCTTCATTTATTATTTAAATATGTGCTTGATCGCCCCACAAAATAGGCTTTAATTTGTCACATTAAAGTAGATTTAATTTACCACATGAAAGTGCACTTCATTTTTCATGTAACTGTGGCTTGAATGACATACAAGATGGACTCTAATTTACCATGTGAAAGTGAATTTAATTTTTTATTTAAATGCGGGCTTGATCACCATGTAAAATGAACTTTAATTTGTCACGTGGAAGTGAATTTGATTTGCCATGTAAATACAGACTTGATCAACATAATAAATGGATTTTAATTTACTATGTGGAAGTGAACTTAATTTATCACATGAAAATGGACTTAATTTATCATATAAATGTGGACTTAATTCCCATACAAGATGGACTATTTGCCATAGGACTTGATTTGTCATTTAAATATGTGATTGATCTTAATTTGCCATATGGCAATGGACTTGATTTGCCATATTAAATGCAAGCTTGATCGCCATGCAAGAGAAACATGTAGAAGTAGACTTAATTTACCACACGGAGGTGAATTTGATTTACTATTCAAATATGACATGATTGACAAGTAAAATAGATTTAATCTCCACGTGAAATAGACTTAATTTGTCATATAATTAAGGCTTGATTGACCATGTGAAATTTACTTTAACTTTCCACCTATAAGTGGAATTAATTCACCATTTAAATGTCAATTTCATCACTAATAAAAATGGACTTTAATTTGCCATTAAAATGTGGACTTAATTGCCATGCAAAAATAGACTTTAATTTGGCTACTTTTGAAAGTTGATACTTTGGTTTCACCAATAGAGACCTTAATTATCCACTTAATTTTCTTCAAGTATTGGGGAATAAAATTTTACTTGCTTCCAATGTCTTGAGGTGAGGGAAGAATCCTTGATCATTTTTTTGTATTTTTGATGTTTCAACTATATACCACCATTATGAGCATTTGATAAGGGAAACTTGACCTTTACCTTTTCCCATTTTCTTTTATGAGAAGATGGATTTAATGTTTGTTGAGCATTCATAGTAGATGCTTGGGTAATATGCCTCCTATGCTCATCATATACTTTTGAAAGAAAAATATTACATATTTTTAGACACTTCGATTGGAAGAAATCTCAAAATAATAAATAAAAAGTAAGGTAGTTTGAGTGCACATTCAAGAATTATAGGAACATGACTTCTAACAGGCACTAGCTCATGTTGTTAATTACTCTAATAATTATCTAAAGCAAAAAACCTAGCTAAGAAAATAGAGGTACAAAGAAAGATGTTTGAGCTAATTTTATAATCCAATTATGACTTCAAGTTTGACAAGAATTACGGTTGGACTTTGAGCCAAATTTGTGGTAAGTGGGGACCAAGTTGAAGTAGAAAAGCCTAGAAAATTGGGCTTAGATTGACCCATCTTTGGGCGACTGAACTTTAGAGGTTCGAGTGCTCGAACCTCACAGGCCAAGAATAATCTGCAAAAATTGAAACGAATTCTCTGACTCCAACAATCAGCAAGATTTTCAATCAAAAGTATTGTAATCTTAGGATCTATCAATCAGATATCTAAATATAAGATTTATAGCAAGAAAATACACATCAAATCTTCAAATCAAATTAATCAATCATCAAAATTAGAGATCCTCTTAATCTTTTAAAAAGGAGGCTAGAGCACATGAATTATGGGGATTCATAGTTAATTCTTGGGAGAAGAACTGCAGAATTGAAGAAGGAGATCTCATCATCAAGGAGGAGGCCAAGAGAACATCGTTAAAGAGTCAAGAAAGATGTAAGTCTTTATCTCATCTCCATCCTTTTGTTCCTTGCTTCTTTTGTTCCTCCTCCATCTCTTGTAAGGTCTTGATGTCCCTGTGCTTCTGCTACTGCCCCCCTTCCTCTCCTCCTCAAGGCTTGTGAGCACCTGCAATCTTGTTCATCTCCAAGTTGTCATTTATTCATCTGTAAATTACACAGTAGCTCAAGTTCATACTACTGAACCTAAAAGGAGTAGGCGCCCGAATTGTGTCACACACTCATCAACATTGCAACCACCCATGGCCTTGCTTTGCTGGCCACTTGGTTCCTACATTTGAATGACCAAACCTAAAAAGACCAAGTGCCATAACCACAATGTAGATTGCCATCAACACTGCAACCACTCGTGACCTTGCTTCATGGGCCACTTGGCTCCCATGTTCAGATGACCAAACCTGGATGAGCCAGATGCCTGAACCTTACAATAGACACCTCTTTCTCTCATCAACACGTAGGCACTTGCAGTCTTGTGCATAGACAAGTTACAATCACTACTGTGGCCACCCATGGCCCACTTCTGCCCTGACATTATCAAACTCAAGATTTGAAGCAGTTGTGAAGATCCTTGAAGACAACAAAAAACATTGATGAAGGCTCACTTAAACTTGGGCAAGAATGAAGAGAACTAGAACAACTAAAACTTGCAATCTTTTGAACTACAAGCTAGCCTTTGGGCTCACACCATTAAGCTAACCTTCATGCTCACAGAACTAAGTTAGCCTTCCAACTTGTACCATCAAGCTAGCCCTCGAGCTTGTGCCATTAAGCCAATTTTTGGGCTCGCACTATCAAGCTATCCTTCGGGCTCACACTACTAAGCCAACCTTTAAGCTTGCATCATTATGCCAACCTTCAAGCTCACACCATTGAGGTAGCCTTTGGGCTCTAGCTAACACCATCAAGCTAGCCTACGAGCTCACACTATAATATCATCATAGTGCCCTGATAGCCCTCAAACCAAAATCAATAAGCATGGAATCAACTATTGATGACTCTATCATAGGGCTTAAGCCTATTTGGCTAAAATATATAAATAAAACCAAATTGACTCAAACAAACCAATCCAAATCAAATTGAATCTTAATCAATTTGAACTCGAGTTTGCTCAAGTTCTACTAAGACAACCCAAGATGGAAACAAAGTTTAAGGTGAATTTCAATCAACTCGAACAACATTCAGATTGAATCAAAATAAACTCAAGTCTAATTGATTCATCGAGTTTGAATTAAAGGATGATTGGGAAAAAAAGCTATTCGAACTAAGTAATAATAATAAACCAAACCCAACAGAGTCAAACCCAGTTGGGCTAAATCAAATTCAAATTGAACCCAAGTTGAGTGAAACCAAACTCAAACCTAAACTAGAACATGAGTCAAGCCTGACCCAGACAAGTTCAAAAAGAATTAATCGAACCAAACAAAGCCTCACTGTGTGCTAAGTCCCATAAGCAATGATGATGCTACCACCCCAATTGTAATTGAAAACACATCAATTCTAAATAAAAAACAAGTTCGAATAGAACTAAATTGATTAATACTAAGTCCCATTGGTTACGCTACAAAGGCCATCTGTAACACCTCAAATCCAATCGAAAATAAGCCAAGAAAGGTTATCAATGATCAAATCAAAGGTGATTAGACAAGCCAAGGCAGGCAATCATCCCTTCAAATCAAACCAAACTAAGTAAGGCTCAAACATGCTTAGTAAGTTTCCCAAAATACCTTGTTCTAATAAAGTCAAACTTATGAAATTATCGCCTACACCTCATTGGCTATGGAAACACTTCAAAATCAATGAATAAATGATGGCAAATATCAATATATTTTGAATGAGAATGTAGTACCAGATTTTTGGACAAACTAATAGAACTAGTATTGTCACAATATATTAGTACATTTGAAAAAGCACAACCAAAATCTTGAAGTATTTACCTTATCCATAGGATTTGAGAGCAACAATATCCCATGGCTATATATTCAGCCTTAGCAGTAGAAAGAGTTACTGAGTTTTGTTCCTTTGAAACTCTATGAGACTAGAGACTTTCTAAGAAACTGGCATATATTACTAGTACTCTTTCTATCCACATAGTGCATTCTTTAATTTTAAAACATGGTTTGAAAATTACAAATCCTCAAAATAAAGAGATTGTTCAACATAAACTTCTTCAAATAAAAGGTCAATTAAAAAAGTACTTTTAATATCTATTTGAAATAGTCGGAAACCTTTATAACAAGTAAAACCAAATAAAATTTGAATAGATTCTAAATAAGTAATGAGTGCAAAAGTTACTTCAAAATAAATGCCTTCAATTTGATTGAAATCCTTGGCCACTAATCAAATATTATTTCTAACATGACACTATTTTTATCTAGCTTATTCCGATAAACCTATTTTATAGCAATAATTGAATAGTCATTTGGTTTTTTAACAACCTCCAAACTTGGTTTCGCTCAAATTGATTTAGTTCTTTTTGTATAGTAAAAATATAACTCTCATTTTTTTGAACTTCCTCAAGGTTATTGGGCTCAATGTGAGAAAGAAATGCAATATGATTAAGATTATATTTAATAACATGATAAGTTTTTACCCCTTGATTAATATCACCTATGATTTGATCTATTGGATAATTTTTCTTAAATTTTCACTCCTTGAGTAATTCCTTATCATGCTCTTGCTCCTTTGGCTCATTAGCTCTATCATCAATATTCTTCTCATATAACTCTCTACTAGTCTCACCTTTCTTTTCCTCAAATATTTACAAATCATCAATCCTCTTGGAGATCTTTGCATCATCAGCAACCACCTTTTTCTCCAAGCAAGGGTTAGATTCAAAAAATTCAATATTGAAATACTCTTCAAGAATAAAATAGGACTTGTTGAAGACTCTAAATGCCCTAGAAGTAGAAGAGTAGCCTAGAAATATGCCTTTTAAAAAAAATCATGGAATCAAATTTTGATAAATGATCTTTTGTATTTAAAATAAAATATTTGCATCAAAAAATATAAAAATATACAATATTTGGTTTTTTCTCATTCCACAACTCAAATGAGATTTTGTCAAGAATTGGCTGAATAGAAACTTTATTCAAGATGTAGCAAGCCGTGTTAATAACCTCTGCCTAAAAATACTTAGGTAGAGAGTAATCGTTAAGCATGACCCTTACCATCTCTCGAAGAAACCTATTCTTTCTCTCAATAACTCTATTTTCTTATGGAATATGAGGAGCCAAAAAGCTATACTCAATGCCATTTTTAATACAAACTTCTTCAAACAAATGATTTTCAAATTATTCTCTACGATCGTTTCTAATTTTAGAAATCAAATAACTCTTTATTTTGAACATGTTTTGTGAAACCAACAAATACATCAAAAGCCTCACCTTTATTTGTAAGAAATAGAACTCATGTATATATAGAAAAGTTATCAATAATTACAAATGTATAGTTTTTACCTCCTAGATTTCTAGTCCCAACAAATCCAAACAAGCCTAGGTGAAGAAGTTGAAGCGACCTTATAGTTGACACCACCATCTTGGGTTTGTGTGAGGACTTCACTTGCTTTTCCATTTGGCATGTATCACATGTTTGATCTTTGATGAACTTGCCTTTGGTAATGCTCTTATAAGCTCCTTCCAGTTGACTTTAGAAATTGTATCCATGCTTGTGTGTCCAAAGCATCTATGCGAAAGTTATTCATGATTTTCATGGGCTACAAAATATTTTTTAACATTAAGGTCATCTTGATCAATAGTATAAATATTTTCATCATGATAACTCACAAAAAAAATATTGTTACTATCATACTATGCAATGATTGATATAAATAAAACATAAAAATCCTTATCACGTAATTGACTAATGGATAATAAATTGTGCTTAAGTTCCTTAACTAGGAGTACACCATTAATAAGAGAAGAACCAATAGAAATGTCACTTTTATCAATAATTTTACCATTACCATTATCTCCAAAGGTAACAAATCCTCTATCTTTACTTACCAACTCCTTGAATATGGATGGATTTTTCGTCATGTGTCTTGAACATCCACTATCAAGAAACTATTTCTCATTCTTCTTCTTGGAGTGAAGGCACAACTAACACATCAAAATGGAGTTGGTACCCATTCTCAATTATGGGTCTTCAAGGTTAGAACAAATGAGTATGCAAAAAGAATATAAAAACAAATAATCATGCAAGAAATATAAGATGAGGTAACTTATCTCTATCATATTAGTTAGAGAATGACCATAAGATATAGCTAGTGGAAACTCATAGGTCATCCCTAGCTACTCCAATAATAACTATGCTAGAAAGATTTTAGGAACCCAAACTAGTTTGAATTTTTTTAATTTTCAGGATTATCCCCTTAGGTACTCATATTTACTCAAGGGAAGGATTTATCTTAATTGGGCAACTAATGGAGACATATTCCCTTCTACAATAATAAGTGCAAGTCAATTAAGAATGAGTTTTTTTTGAAACTTTCACAAAAGCAATTTTAGTACTTTTGAACTTAGAAGTTGAAATATAACTTAAACTAGATTTATTTAAAATATTCCTTTGACTTTTGAGAATAATATTCAAGGTAGTATTTCCATGGAAAAAAAATTTTGTAAACCATTTTTCAAATGACTATTCTCATTTCTAAGTATGCCAAGATCATTTTGGCATTCACAAGTAATTTTAGAAGATTTTAAAATATCATATTCTACTTAGAGTGCATCAATATCCTCTTTTTAATTGCAAATGCTTTTGGAAGATTTCAAAGTATCAAAATGATTTTCAAGGAAAAATATTTTTTTTTCAATGAAACATGTTTGTGACTTAATTTTTCATGCTTTGTAAATAATTCTTCAAAAACTTCTTGTAATTCCTGAAAGAATAAGTAACATATCTCATCTTTATTTTCCACAAGGCATAAGTTCATAATTTCATCATCGGATGAGACATCTCACTCTCCTCTTCAAAGTGATCCCATGTTGCTACCATTGCCTTTTTTCTGTCTTGTCCTTGAATTTCTTAGATTAGTTGTTGAGAGGGCAGTTGGCCTTCATGAGACCCGACTTCTTGCACTTGAAGGACATTGGTATGTCTTCTTTTTCTTCCGTGATTGGGTTACTCTTCTCATCATTTCTTGGCTTTCTTGGAATGTAGTTATTCTTGAGAAATTTTTTGAACTTCATTGTGAGAAGCACCAAATCTTCATCACTCTCCTCTTTTGTTTCTCCACTTGATTTCTTGGCTTTGCAAGTAATGTTCTTCTTCTTGTCTTCATTGTCCTCTTGGATCCAGTCCTTCATTATCATCTTGTGAGTGATTAAAGATTCTAAAAACTCCAAAGGCAATGTATTGAGATCGTTAGCCTCTTTTATTGCCATCACCTTTGGATCCCAAGTTCTAGGCAAATATCTCAAAATCTTCCTCACCATCTCATCATTAGTATAAGCTTTGCCAAGAGATTTAAAAGCATTAATAATATCAGTAAACTATGTAAATATTTTGGTGATAGGCTCATTTGGATTTATCTTAAAAAGTTCATATTGGTTAATAAATATGTTTACTTTGGATTCTCTCACTTGTCTTGTACCCTCATCGGTAAGCTCAAGACAATGCCATATGTCATGAGTCGTCTCACAAATACTAATACAATTAAATTTGATCAGATCAAGAGCATAATACAATATGTTTATCACTTTTGCATTCAAAGAATCATTTTTTTTCAATCTCATTCTACTCATCCTTGGGTTTGAGAACCTTCACCTCATCAATCATTTTGGTGGGTAGAAAGTACTCTTCCTCTACCAACCTCATAGATCATAATCAATGACTTTTATGAAGACTTGGATATGGACTCTCCAATAATTGAAATGAGTACCATTGCATAAAGGTGGATGAGTGGTGGATTTCCCCCTTTAAAGGGATGGTGAAGCACTAAAATTTTTTATAAATATGACTCAAAAAACTCTAGGTGATTAAACAAAAAATAAGAGGACTAAGCTCTGATACTAATTGAAAGCATAAAAACCACCTAAGAGGGAGGGTGAATTAGGTTTTGAGAACAAATAGAACTTTTTTTGATAAATTAAAACCAAGTTAATCCATCAAAATGATTCAAACCAAATATCAATCAACCACGAATGCAATTATGTAAATAAAGTTAAGAATGCACTATGATATAACATAGTTTGGAAACCAGGTGCTTCTACTCCATGTTCCTTGCTTTGATCTTGATGACTTCAACTCTCTACTAGAGTGTTGCTTCATCAGTGAAGTAAACTCCTTATAACTCCTATTGCTCCAAATGGAAAGATGAACTCTAAACTGGAGTTTGAGTTTTTCAACCACTCCAAACAAACTTGGAGTGGATTATAAGTGGAATAATGAAAGTAGATGTCACAAATTTGGCTCACACAAAGATCTCTCAAGAAAGAGGTAATGGACAATAAAGATTTACTTGAGATTGGAAAGTTTAAAGCTCAATAATGGCTAGAGAGTAGAAAGGACTTTAATCACTTTTTTCAAAGATTAGAAGATATAAAGGTTATTAAATGAAGCCAATTCCACTCTATTGATGCCTATTGGGTCGAAACAAACTGTTGGAAGTGAGATCTCACAATTTGGTTTGCTCCAGTGGTCAAAAATCTATCCATTAGTCATGTAGATTTAGCAAACTAGATGTTTGTTTATCAATCAGATGCCCATTACTAAAAAATCCAAAATAGACTGAAATGTAATCAGATGTCCAATTGTCAAATGGGGATCTAGTTCTGTCACAATGTTTGAGTTGATTTTCACTAGTTAATCATCTAGTACCAACTGGTCATCCGATTTTTCTTGGACTCAAAAGTTCGAGTATTCTATTATGACACAATTGGTCATCCAATATCAAGCAATCATCTGGCTCTACTAGACAAACTTTGTTAAGAGCTTCCTATAGAACTCTATCCGATAATGAATATATTTTATCTCAAACAAATTTTTGACTCAACTGAAAATTTAGAAAAAATTAAATCTAGTCAAAATTGATTCCTTAAGTTGCATTGGCATTATTTATGTCATCATGAATCTTCAAGTTATTATAGATATCTTTCAAGCTACCTTGAGCTATCTCTTGAACTCTTCAAGTCACATTTACCAATCCACCATCACTCTTCCTTTTGCTTGAAGCTTTTGAATATTTCCTTGAGAGCTTTAAGTATTTTAGCTAAAACACAACTTAAGTAGTTGTTAAATATCATTTGTTCATCATCAAAAATAGGAAGGAAAAACATTATCATCAATGCATTTTTGGCTAATAGAAGTACTCCAACTCAAAAAAGTTATTACCAACACTCAGGCTAATGAAACACCTTGATCCAATAAAGTTATTGCTAACACTCAAATCTATTGAAAACAATTCAATCCTCTTCCATTCTTTCATGTCCTACTAGACGATACCATCAACACCTGCCAAGGATCAAGTCAAGACCCATCCAAGTCAAACGTCAGATGGCCTAGTACACAAAGTAGGATAGTAGCCCACATCAGAGCTTCTTTCCCATCCCTTCCTTTTTATTATTTTCATACTTTCTATAATTTCATACTGAAATTTATTGTAAAGTGAGGATATTCCCTTATTCAAACTATGTGTCATCTATCTTATATCAATCAAATAATACTTTCTTCTTTTCTTTTGTGTCCCTATTTTATTAGATAGTTTTTTGCTTTAGGAGATTTCTGACAATTATTGTAAGTAATTAATAATAAGGGCTTGTGCTTAATGGAAGTTAATGTTTCCATAATACCCAATAATGCACTCAAACTAACACACTTTGATTTATGTATCAAGGTCACTCCCCGGGGTCTCTGCTATCCCAGGCCATGAAACCGATCCCATAAAGAAAAAAAATATGATTTGATTAATTTAAAAAAGAGTTAAATATCTTAAAAAAGGATACACCCTTACTTTATAATTTAATAAATTTAAGTTTATAATCATAAGTGAAATAAGAAAAGAAATGGAAAAGGCTTGATACTTGCCACTACCCCCATCCTATGCAGTTGATTGAATAAAACCTGACTCAGATAGGTGCTTGTTTTGATCCTTAGCGAACGTTGATAACTTCATTAGATTTTAGAGTGTGACTAACTACCTTGGCTTGTGTCAGTTGGCCCCATTAAGATTTGAAATATCATTGATAACTTTTTCTTATTATCGGCTAACTTCTTTTAGTCTTTGATTTAAGAAAATGATTAGTAGCCCTAATTTAAGCTAATTATTTTTAATTTGATAATCGACAACCTCTTGGCTTGTTGTTATTAGATATGAAGCATCCAATGGCTTTAAGCTTGTGTCAGTTGAAATTGAAGCGTGGCAGATGACTTTATGCTTGTTGTTAGTTGACTTTTTTTAAACACAATATTTGACTGACTGACTAATTGAGTTTAAGTCTACCTTTACTTCAATTTGAAATAGATAGCAGCCTTGACTTATGCTGACCATTTTTTATTTGATAATCGATGACCTCTTTGTCTTATTGTTGATTAAGTTTGAAGCATCACCAATGGCCTTTGAGCTTGTATTGGCTGAGCTTAAAGTGTGGCCGATGGTTTTGTACTTATTATTGATTGACTTCCTATGAACACAACATTTAGCTAACTGACTAAGCAAGTTCAAACCTACCTTTAGTTGGTTTGAAATTGATAGTGATCTTAGCTTATGTTTGACCATTTTTGATTTGATAATCCATGGTCTCTTTAGCTTATTGTCGGCTAAGTTTAAAACATCACCAACGGCCTTTGAGCTTGTGTTTATTGAGCTTGAAGTGTTATCGATGACTTTGGCCTTATTGTTAGTCAGCTTCCTTCGAAGACAGCATTTGGCTAACTGACTAAGCAAATTGAAGCCTGCTTTGGTTCAATTTTGATTTGAAGAAATAATTAGAAATTTGGGCATATGCCAATCATCCTCGATTTGATAACTAATGGCCTTTCTTCGCTTGTGTTGAATAGATTTTGAGGTGTTGTTGACGACTTTGAGCTTGTTGTTAACTAATCTTAATTGTTTTGAATTTGACTCAACTCAGACTTGGTTTTAGTTCAAGTCTGATTCAATTTAATATAAAGTTTAGACTTGATTTTGGTTTAAGTCTGATTTGATTCAATTCGATGTTCAAAACTTGATTTTGATCAAGTTTGATTTGATTTAATTTGATATTTAGAACTTAATTCTAATTTGAGTATGACATGGTTCAATTTGATATTCAAAACTTAATTTCGATCAAGTCTAATTTGATTTAGTTTAATGTTCAAAACTTGATTTTAATCAAGTCTAATTTGATTCAATTTGGGTTGAATTTGACCTTCTATTGAATTCTTGTCAAGCCTTAGACTTGGTCCTTAATAAATCTTTGATCCAACCTTTGTTAGGTTCTTATTAGATCCTTAATGGATCTTAGATCCAACCCTTGATTGAGTTCTTATTGGATCCTTAACGGATCTTGGATCCAACCCTTGATCAGGATTCTTAATGGATATTGGATTCAACAGCTGATGAGGATTCTTAATAGATCTTGAATCTAACCCTGATTGGATTCTTATTGGATCCATAATGGATCTTGGATCCAACCCTTAATAGGTTCTTATAGACCCTTAATAGATTTAGGGTCAATTTTTAATAGATTTAGGGTCCAAATCTTGATAGGTTCTTATTAGATCTTTAATGAATTTTGGATCTAACCCTTGATGGGTTCTTGTTGGATTCTCAATGGATTATGGGTCCAACCCTTAATGAGTTCTTGATGGATCCTTAATGAATCTTGGATCTAACCCTTAATGAGTTCTTATTGTGTCCTTAATGGATCTTCATTTGACCCTTATTGTGTTCTTGATAGACCTAATAGATTTTGGTCTAATCCTTAATGGGTTCTTATTGGATCTTTAATGGATCTTGGTTTGATCCTCATCGGGTTCATAATAGACCCTTAATTGATCTTGGATCCGACCCTTGTTGGAATCTTATTGAATCCTTAATAGATCTTGGATCCAATCATAATTGAGTTCTTATTAGATCCTTAATGGATGTTGGATCTAATCCTTAATGGATTCTTATTGTATCTTGATTGGGTTAAGTTTAATTCCTTGTTGGGCTCAAGTTTTATCCCTTAATGGATTTGAGTTTAACTCATGTTGGACTTTTATTGGGTGTGGGTTCAAACCATGTTGGATTCTAGTTCGAACTATGTTGGAGCCTTAATGGGTTTTGGTTTGAATCATGTTGGACCCATATTGGGTTTGGGTTTGAACAATGTTGGTTTGGGTTCGACCCATCATGGTTCAAGTTCAGGTTCAACCTAATTCTAGTTCAAATTCAACATTATTGTTGTTCAGGTTCGACCTAATTCTAGTTTAGGCTCAGCCTTATCTGATGTTATTTTAAATTTGACTTAATCTAATTAAAGTTTGGTTCAAACTTGATTTGACCTAATTAAAGTTTTGTTCGAGCTTGATTTAACTTAATTAGGAATTCTTATTAAATTTTAATAGATCTTGGATCCAACCTTGATTGTGGGTTCTTATTGGACCCTTAACAGATCTTGGATTTGACACTTGATGTGCTCTTATTGAATCCTTAATAGATCTTGGATCCAATGCTGATTAGGTTATTATTGGATTCCTAATAGATCTTGATTCTAACCCTAATTAGATTCTTATTGGATATGTATCTTAATTGGATTCAAGTTCGATCCCTCAATAAATTCGGATTTGATCCATGTTGGATCCTTATTGGGTGTAGGTCTAATCCTTATTGGGTTAGGTTTGAGTTTAAGTTGATTTTAGTTTAGGCTCAACCTTGTTGTGGTTCATGTTAAACCTAGTTTTGGTTCAAGTTTGACCTACCTCTGGTTCATATTCGACTTGATTTTGGTTCAATTCAACCTGGTTCTAGTTCTGGTTCGACTTGGCTCTAGTTTAGGCTAACCTAATTCTGGTTCAAGTTTGACATGGTTCTAGTTCAAGTTTGACTCGATTCTAGTTTAGGCTCAACTTGATTTGAGGTTGGTTTGAACTTGATTTAACACAATTAGAATTTACTTCAAACTTAATTTGACCCAATTGGGACTTAGTTCAAACTTGGTTTGACCAATTAGGATTCGGTTCAAACTTAATTTGACATAATTAGGGTTTAATTCAGATCTAATTTGATACAATTAGAATTTAGTTTGAACTTAATTTGATCCAATTTAGGGCTCGGTTTGAACTTGGTTTAACCAAATCAGGGTTAGATTCGAGTATGGTTTGATCATTTGGATTTGGTCCAAATTTGATTTAATTTCAAGTTGACCCAATTTGAACTCGATTAGACCTTCAATCTGATCCAATTTGACTCGAGTTGACTCAAGTTGACCTAATTTGAATCAGATTGGAATTGGGTATGAACTAATTTTATTTGAATAAACTCAATTTAGATTTGAGTCAAGTTCAATTTGAGTTAGTTTATCAATTTGATCAATTTATGTCCATTTAGTGGTCTGTCTGAGTCACATTAGCTTATTTAATTTAGCCGAATCAACTTAATTTTAATATGTTAAGTTAATTATTTTAATTAATTTATGCTAATCAATTTTGGGTAAGCCTGTAGGCTAATTCAGGATCAATTTAACTTTTAACTTTTAGGCGAGTTTACAAGTTGACCTATAATTGATTTGACTTTCATGCGAGTTCACAAACTGGTCTTCAATCATTTGACTTTCAGGCAAGCCCACATGTTGGTGTTCAGTCAATTTGACTTTCAAATGAATCTGCGAATTCATCCTAAATCTGAATTAACTTTTGAGTAATCTTGCAGACCATCCCTGGATTATTTTTGAGTTTTGAGCAAACCTACAAGCTGGCTCTAGTTATAAATTAATTTTTGGGCAATCTCGTGGGCTGACCATAGATCAATTTTGACTTTCAAATAAGTTTGTGAAACCCTATATATGAATGACCTTTAGACGAACTCACAAACTAGCTACAAATTGTATTTGACCTTTGGACGAGTACACGGATTGGCTTTAGATCTGAATTGACCTCAAGCAAACCCACCAGTTGATCCTAATCAAAAGTTCAAAGCAAGTAAATCAAGACTAAGGAATATATATTTTAATTTCTTTTTCTTTTTTTCTGGATTTTTCTTTCTTCTCACATCTTTATTTATTTATTTTTTTGACAAAACCTTTTTTAGTTTTATTCTTTTCTTGGGCTAATTATGTACACCCCCCCAGAATATCCCTTAATTACAAAAATCCCTCCGAAATTTCCGTAATTACCTATATCACCCTCTTTTCAAAATATTTACCTACACCCCCCTGATTGTTATTTAATCAAATTTTTCTCCAAAAATTTCGCTTTTACCCTCCCTAAATTTATAATTAAACCCCTAAAAAACTTATTTTCTCACTCTCCACTCTTTTATCCAAAACATTTACAAATAAACCATTTAAATATTTTTATTTATAAAAAAGTCCAAATGTTAATATTTTTCAAAAAAATATTTATAAAGGAGCTGAAATCTTTTAAATGTTTTATAAATAAATCATAATATAGTTCAAGGGGGAGAATTGTATAAATAATCACTCACTTGCCCACTCCTAAAGTGACTTACTCCATTAGAAGTAGAGTATGTCCTTAGTGAGGTGCATGAGGGATTATGTAGGAGCCATGCATGCAGATGTTCCCTAGTGTACAAACTACTTCAGCAAGACTACTACTCATTGAACATGGTGAGGGAACCACTTGAGGATACCTCGCATTGTGAGCAATGCCAAAAGCATGAACCCTTACATCACAAGCCTACCATTGAACTACAACATCTACAATCACCATGGCCTTTCGATCAATGGGGAATGGATATCCTTGGTCTATTCCCGCTAACTTCAGGATAATGAAAATTCTTGATGCATCAACTAGTGATAACCAAATTCAAGAGAACATTGGGCTAATTACCAAGTCAAAGGCCAAGCTGGGTCAAATATTTTTCTTTCAAAAATAAGTGGGCTGGCCCAATGGAGTCCTAATTCAACCTTTGTCTAATTTTAATATTCCTTGAAATTCTAGAAGCCTTTTGAAATTTCTAAAGGTTTTTCAAAACTTATTTCCAATGTAAATCTTTAATATTCCTATTCCTAAGTGTATTTATTATATCTTATCCAGTAACTATAAGTTCTCCCTATAAGTAGAAGAATTCTAATGTAGTCAAAAGTTTCATTAGTTCAAAATTTAATCAAAACTTTTTTGAATTGGTTCTTGAATTTGATTTCAAGGTTTTTCAATTCTTATCACTTGAATTTTTTTAAGTATAGTGAATTATATCAAGTTCTTATCTAAGAAGTGGTTACTTGCATTATCATCTTGGTGGAAAGGTTGCTTATCATCTATTTCTTATCTAAAGTGTGATTATTCTATATTAATATCTTAGTGGTGAGAGATACTTATCTTTTTATTTTATTCCTCAACTCTCCATTCATTGCTTTCTTTGGATTTGTTTGGCATCTTCTCTAAGCATATCCATCAATTCTTGATAGTTGTAATGGACTATTTCACCTAATAAGTGGGAAGTAGAGCCATTGGCAATAATCACTGAGGAGAAGTTGAAAGAGTTCTTCTAGCAAGGAGTGATTTGCCACTTTGGCATACCAAAGTTGTTGATAACTAACAATGGAAAGTAGTTCGATGGTTTAAAATTTAGAAAAATTTTGTAAATACTTGCACATCCAGCAAAAATTCTCCTTCACCTCCCATCCACAAGACAATTGGTTTGCGAAGGAAACTAATAGAACCATCTTGTAGGGGCTGAAGAAATGCATCAGAAGAGCCAAAGGGCTTGGGTTGATGAGTTGCTCAACATACTATGGTCTTATATGACAACTCCATGGATGATGATTGGAGAAACACCTTTTAGACTTGGTTTTAGAGTTGAGATAGTAATGATTGTCAAGAATGGCCTACCTTCCCTAAGGGTATAGAGCTATGACTTGCAAGTCAATGAAGAAAGCATTAGAGTTGAGAAGGACTTTCTTCTTGAACCACATTCTCTCACCTTTGGATCGCCTCTTACCAGCAATGTGTCACTTGCATAGAGGCTAGAAAAGTATTAAAGCATCCTTTTAGATAGGGTGACTTGGTGTTGAGAAGGACTAATGTCACAAATCGGGCAATAGGAAAGTTGGCACCAAACTAGGAAAGTCCATATCGTGTCACATGGTGACATAGACTCAGAACTTATAAGCTGGAATACTCAAATGGCAAACCATTACCACACACATTGCATGTAAGTAATTTATGAAAATTTTATCAATATAAATGGACACTTTTTATCATAGGAAGTTTGACCCTAGAAGCCTAGTTATAATTCTACACTTGACTGAGGAAATGGTTACAAGCTCTGTGTTTAACCCCTAAAACCCAATTATAAGTCTCGTATTTAGCTAAGAAAATGGTTATAAGCTCTATGCTTGACTCCTGAAACTTGATTACAAGTCCCACACTTGACCAAGAAAATAATTACAACCTCTGTGACCCCTAAAGCCTAGTTACAAGTCTCACATTTGACTGAGAAAATATTTACAAGCTTTATG
The DNA here is from genome assembly GCA_005019695.1 of Trichopus zeylanicus subsp. travancoricus. Classification (NCBI taxonomy): domain Eukaryota; kingdom Viridiplantae; phylum Streptophyta; class Magnoliopsida; order Dioscoreales; family Dioscoreaceae; genus Trichopus; species Trichopus zeylanicus. Next base: position 2,857,386 of record RXID01014226.1, read on the forward strand.
CTTAACCTCCAAAACCTGATTATAAGTCCTATACTTGACTGATAAAATGGTTACAAGCTCTGGCTTGACTCCCAAAGCCTGGTTATAAGTTTCAGACTTGACTAAGAAAAAGGTTACAAGATCTACACTTGATCCTCTAATCTTAGTTATAAGTTTATCACTTGATCAAGAAAATAGTTGCAAGCTCCGTGCTTGATCCCCAAAGCCTAGTTATAATTTCCACAATTGACTGAAGAAATGGTTACAAGCTTTGTGCTTAACCCTTAAAGCCTAGTTACAAGTCTCACACTTAACTGAGAAAATGGTTATAAGCTCTGTGCTTGACTCTCAAACCCCAATTATAAGTCTTGCACTTCACCAAGGAAGAGTACTAGGCTTAGTGCTTAATTTGTGAGGCCCCAATTGAATGTCATACAATCAAGTGGGAGGATGGTTGGTGATTGATTTCCTCAAATACGTAGACACAAAACTCCAAGCCTAATATGGAAAGCTCATTTATCTCTATTGGACTAGACATGGGCATTACACCAAAGTGCATACCTTCTACAAAATCAGCCTCACAATTTGAGTTTCAAGGAGTAGGGATAAGGCTAGAGTCTTCCGATTTAGGCTCAAGATGAAATGGGGACAAAGTCTAAGAAGAAAGAAATTTTCATTTAAAAATCACAAATGAAAGAAACTCTTATTACATAGAAGGTCCCAAAAAGCAAAACATTACAAAATTTGCCTAGTGTACAAAGTCGTGTGATGACTCAAGCAGCATTGTTGGTCTAAGAAGAACAAGTTGAGGAATCGAGCTCCTCATCGTTTGGTGAAAGAATAATAGTAGGTGTAGGAGACACCTCAAGCTTGGAGGATTGGCCCATGGGGCTAGGAGTTTCAAACAAGCATCAAGGGAGGGCATAGGAGATGGAGTGGTAGAAGTGGTGATGCACTTCAAGCAAGTCAGGGTCAATCACTCATAGGAACAAGTCCTTGAGCGGGTCAAATTCAAATAGCTTCAACTATTCAAGCATGTCTTACCTACATTATAAGGACCCATCAGATAGCCCCTCTACAATTTAATTAGCAAGCTCATCCTAGTACTCATCTAACTCCTTAAACTTTGCCACTATCTCCTTTTGATAGGTGCTAATCCTAGCCATAGTTGAATTTCAAGCCTGCTCCACCTCCTTAATCTTTGTCTTGAAAGCCAATGCCCAGCCTTTCACCAAATTAGCCTTCTTTTTGGCATCCTTGGAGGCCTTCTACACGTCCTAAACCTTCATAGCCATCTCCAGCTAACCCTTGATCTTTGAAAGCTCTTCCTTAAGCTTGGCCAACCTTTGGTTCTGAAAGTCAATCATGACTTGGGCCTTTTTCACATACTCTTGGGAGGATGAAAGCCTTCCAAGGACATCCTTGGTGGCGATAGCGAGCTACAATAGAAGAACCTCTACACTTCAACAAAAAAAAAGAGTGAGAGAGAGAGAGAAAGAGGAAGAGAAATTGCAGTAGTTCTCTTACCTTTAGAAGACTATTGTTCGGCTCAACTGCCATGAACTCATTAGATTTGAGCTTGAAGTAGCCCCTAGAAATTACATGCACTAGGTGTATCTCCTTTGGGTCGATGACTTGAGCTCTAGAAGGAGATGGCACTCTAGTAGAAGGAGCACCCTCTTCCTTGGGTAAGGAGGAAGGAGGAGCCATTTGGACAGAAGTAGATTTTGGAACTAAGGTGGCTGCTAGGGACTCACCTCATGTTAAGGTGTAAGGAGATAGTTGCAATGCACCTCTTCCCCTTATTCTTCTCTAGTTGGGTTGGAGAATCCTTGGTAGCTTCACCCTAGCATTCTAAACCAAAGGGATACACCTTCTTAGCAATCGGATGATGGGGTGAGCTTCCTTCACTCATCGCATGTAGGGGAGTGGTTAGCTAGGGACTTGTTCCCTAAAGCATGATTGATCTTCCAAGAATTATTCTTCTCTACAAAAGAACAACAAATTTTAGAAAATAAGTGCCAAAGAAACACAAGGCTGGTGGCTTAGAGGCATGTTACCTACTGAACTCCCGAGCTACATTGAGCCCATAGATACATAGATACTCCTTTGAACTCTACGAAAAGGAATCCTCTCACTCTCAATAGCAAAGTTGACCCAATGGATTAGAGCATTAGCCTCATGCCCTTAAATTTTAGGTCGCTTGCTGCATTTGGAAGGTACTCCCACACTAAGAGGTAGCCCCAAGTCATTAGCAAAGAAGATCCTCATGCAGTGTTCTTTCTAATCATGAATGGTTGTGAGGTTCCTCAAAAATAATTCCTTGCCCTTTTTAGGAGGTACACATCAATTTTCCTTATAGTAATTAGTTTGACATAGTCTATAAGTGCTCTTAAACATGTTCACCGAGGGGGTCATCTCATGAGCCATGTAGAACACCCAGAATGCAAATATGACAAATGTCATGTTTGGTGTAACTAAGTTTAATGGTAGCTCATAATGCCTAAGGAGATCTCAGAGGAATAGAGGAAAAGGGAACCAAAGTCCGACTTTGAACTATATCCAAAAGGCATCATAGCAATAAGGTAAAATCCAGGGTGTCATTTCTGAACTTGGGTCTTGTGGAAAGAGTATCACCTTAAGGTGAGTTGGAAAGCCTAACATAGAAATGAGGTAGCTAACCTTCTTCCTACTACTGTTTATTCGATAAACTAGACCAGAATGCGTGAGGGATGGCTTCACACTAGGTGCCATACCCTAGGAGGTTTGAATATGTGAGCCAATCTAGAAAGAAGCTCATTGTGACTACTCTACAAAATGTATGCTTGCACCCAGGCTAAAGGAGTAAAATTCCCCATTTATTCACATTTAGACTTGAGGCAAATTAGCTCAAGCTCCCATGAGAATTGACATTAACTAGACCTAAAAATGAGAGGACTATCATCAAATAGAGATAGCTATAACCCTAATTCCACTCAGGAAGCTACTTAATGCAAAACCAAAAAGGAGAAAGAAATGGAGAAGGAAGATGCATCAAACACACACAACATCAAAGAGGAAGGTGCAAAAAGCCAATAATAGAACCAAAACTTTGGAAAGAACAAAAATCAAATAATGCAAGGAATGAAGTCTTCGGCTAGGAGGCTCGAAAGAAGGTGTGAGAGCCACAGGTCAGAATTAACCAAGCTCTAGAAGCAATGTAGGATGAAGAAGAAGGGTAAACCCTTTAGATCTTCTTCTCCCCCTTATAAAGGAAGGCCAACAATTGAGATAAAACCCTAATTGTCTCATGATTGACACCAAATATATGCAAAATCGCAACAAGATTAAACGCTAACAACATGTGTCATCATCGATTGATGTAGGGAGGTTGACAAGCCTAAAGGGAGTTTAACATCCTAGTAATGATTCCATCACTGCCCCTAAGGATAGGTATTTTAGGCGGCATTTGTCATAGCAAAAGGCTCAAAAGGGGTATGACATGTAGATATTAATGCCCGAGGCATGTCAAATGTTGAATCAATCATTATATCCAAATTGAAAAATGCAATAGAAGCAATGACAAAGAGGTAAGAAAAAAAGAAAATTCATTGATAGAAAAGTAAATCAAAGGAAAAGGAGACAAGCTCCTCAAAATAAAGTAAAGCAAGACATAAACCCCACAAAGCTAGGGGGATTGTCTTTGACAGCTCAGCCTTCATTTGCTCATGAGATCTAGGAGCTTGAGCCTGGAGGGTGGCAAACTCTAGAGGAAGAGGCAAGAGAGATGGAAGCAAGTCGAAAGGGTTGTCAAAGGACACCCATTGCCTTAGTGCTGGTGAGATAGGCCTGCAACTGCCACCCTGCCCATCCTCATCCATCTCCCAAAGATAGAGTTGGTGTGGATCAAATGTTCAATTGTACACGTTGTTGATCACCTTGCTTTGTAGTAGACAAACCCTAGAGTAAGGAGGTGGACCTAGCCTCGGCTAGGAGTCATTACACTTTAATGACTCTGATTTCCTGAGCCTATTCTAGCAATGCTTGGTACTCTTTGCTAGAGAAAAAGTGCTCCACAACCTAGGTAGCCTATAGCTCAACCTCAACATCAACCTCTTTCCACTCAATAGGCTCCTTCTTGCTCATTCCTAGCATAGTCCAAAGGAAGACCTCCCGCAACCTACCCTTGGGGAGTCGGTTGTGGAGATGAGGAGCTTTCCTTGAAGCTCTAGTACCTTAAGTCAAGCACTATCGAGCTTGTATAATAAGTTATAGTGAGACGACTTCACCCAAGTGGCATGTCTCAGACGATGTCGTCAAGCTGAAATAGAGTAGAAAAATGTTATTTTGATGCCACAATAAAATGAGCAAAAGATAAGCTACAAAAAAGTACCTTTTTGTGAAACTCAATGCAAAAGTTGGTAAGGACTGCATCGAGCAACTCTTGTGAGGGGGAACACCCCCTTTAGAACTCGATGACTCTCATGTGGGAACATACATCTCATGGAAGGAAATGGAGTTCTCATAGCTTAAATAAAACAATGTGAGTTTGAGTTTACCTAGAGAAACCATGATAGTAACTTAGTCAATATTGTCAAAAGGTAGAAAGGCTAATTGTAGATGATGATCAAAGAAAAACAAGATCTTTGAAGCAGATGAGAAAATGATTTCCAGCTTGCTCATTAGATAGCTGGAATCTGATAGTTCAAAAGTTGCAACCATTAGTCGATGAAGAGTCATGTCTCAAGAAGCCAATAGACTCAAGCGACACCTGAGGAGGTGCCACAAGAGTTAAGGTGAAATGGTGGCCATCAAATCATTGAATGGGCCATGAAATATTGGATGTCTCAAATTCTGAAAAATAATGATTGCCTTGAGAAAGTAGCCGCAGAAAGCATTTCCAATATACATGCCCTTGCATCTGAATTGCAGGAATACGAATGAAGGACTTGGGAGTCATCATATGTCAATTAGTGTGATTGAGTCAAAATTGAAGGCCACACTCGATTGGAAAATGGCTTGGGCCAAAATTGAACCTCGTCAACAACAACACTTCTTCGTATACCCCAGCCAGACAAAACCCAAAAAGACTGGACTACTCAACTTGGCACCTCAGTTAAATGATACCCATAAAGACCAAGTTATGTCATCTCAATCCAGGTGAGCACTAGCCTTCATCACAATTTAGAGGATAAATTTATGTGATAGTAACCACCTTCTATTTTACCTCCCATTATTTGATAAAGTCTGTTGGATCATGATACCAAATACCAACTAGGTTTTCTAAAATGTCTTGAATTAATTCACTTGATAATCATAGAAGGGTTATTCTCAAATATTAAATCAAATTATCCCTTAAATTATGTGTTTGGTTCAATTCTATATCCAGAAATCAAAATAATTTGTTGATTTCCAGTTCTTCTGGTTTTCAGATTTGAATTCTTGCTTTTTTTGTTGCGGAAGACACCAATTCTGGGATAATTGACATGGGTCCCATGTCTAAATTCTCACTGTTTTCCCACGAGGGATTGTAGGCTTTTCCTCCAGAAAGCATTATTTCTACTCGTCTTCTTCGTGCTCGATCGTGCCCACTGCTCGACCATACCCCGTGCTCGATCTGCATTTTATCAGTAATCGAGCACAATTAGCACTTGCCATGCTTGATTTGCACCTTCTGTGATAAGCCGACGCCTGTCGTGCTCAATCTGTGCCTTCTGTGGTCAATCTATGCCTGTCAATCGAAGCTCGTCTATTCGTCCAAGCTCATCTCTGACTCCGTGTGCTGTCAGACCAATCTTGTCTCCGACTTCGCGCACTGTCGGTCGAAGCTCGTTTGCTGCTTTGTTCAACCTTCATCTCTGTCTGATCTGTGCCACCATAGCCCTATGCGAGCTTCATCTGCTAGTCCAATCTCATCTCAGACTCCATGTGTTTATGGGCGAAGGTCGTCTATTGGTCCAAACTCCTCTCTGGTTCGAGCTCGCATGGGGCTTCTTAGTGCGAGCTTCATCCCTGCCTGATCTGCACCACCATAGCCCCGTGCTAGCTTTATCTTTGTCTAACCAAGCTTGTCTGCAGGTCCAATCTCATCTCCAACTTCGTGCGCTGCCGACCGAAGGTGTTTGTTGGTCCAAGGTCCTCTCGGACTTCGTGAGCTGTTGGTTCGAGCTCGCATGGGGCTTTTTAGCGCGAGCTTCATCCTTGGTTGATTTGTGCCACCATAGCCCCATGCCAGCTTCATCTTTGTCTAACCAAGCTTGTTTGTAGGACCAATCTCATCTCTGACTTTGTGCACTGCTAGCCGAAGGTGTCTGTTGGTCCAAGATCCTCTCCGACTCCGTAAGCTACCGATCCGAGCTCGCATGGGGCTTTTTAGTGCGAGTTTCATCCCTAGTTGATATGTGCCACCATAACCTCATGCCAGCTTCGTCTTTGTCTAACCTGCTCCACCTCTGGTCCAATCTCATCTCCAACTCCATGCGCTGCTGGCCGAAGGCGTCTATTTGTTCGAGCTCCTCTCTGACTTTGTGAGTTGCCGGTCTGAGCTCATATGGGGTTCTTAGTGCGAGCTTCATCCTTGGCTGATCTACGCCACCATAGCCCTGTGCCAGCTTCATCTTTGTCTAACCTACTCCACCACTAGTCCAATCTCATCTTTGACTCCATGCTCTGTGGGAAAGTGGGGAGTGGGGAGCAGGAGCAGCAGGAGGGGGAGGAGGAATCGGTATAGCAGATATAAAACAACAAGAGGGGAAGTGGGGAAGTGGGGAACAGTAGGAGGAGGAGGAGGAGGAGGGACCCGTGTTTCAATTAGTTCATGGATTTGCAAGTCTTTTATTTGGTAATCTAGCCATAGTACTTATATTTCAAGTATTAGGGTTTGTTTGGCATTCCATTTGGTTTTGAGGATGAATGCAGTTGTTTTCATATTCAGCACTCAATGGTTTTGGGAATTGCGGCAATTTCTTAGGATCTATTAATCTATTTGACAATATTGGAAGTCATGGCTTTATCTTGACTGCTTTGATGTTGATTGTATTTCAGTGTTTCTTAAATATTAATTCTCAGCACTAATCTCCTTTTATTTGTATTCCGTTTTGTTTTTTTTCTCAAGTTCCTAGGAATCTAGATGTTTGAAATCATGGTGATTGTTTAATTTGAAAGTTCTTCCAACTATTGACTTTGGAGGTTTGATAGAGTCAAAATGTTAAGCAGAACAATAGAAAGTCGAGCAAAAACATGGTGGTTTTATTTTTCTATGGAAAAAGCTTTGTGCTTAGATAAGTAACATAGTTAAGATAGTTGTATAATTCATGTGATTTGATAATTCTGGTGAGTAAATTTATCCATCAAGATGGCTACAGTATTACTTGCTACTTGTCTCTTTAGGGTTGTTCTAGTTGTATAGTATGTGTTTGTTAGCATTCAAGTATGGATCTTTTTCTATATTTTGTGCCATATTTCAAAAAGTTCTCTGCATCATTTAATTCCACAAATATTTGTAAATTTGGTTTGGAATCTCTTGTACTTGGTCTTATGCGGAGTAAGATTCTGACTAACAAGTGTATTTACATTGAAATTTTGCAGATGGATGAGTTGACTGGTTGTCTTTCTTTCAACAAGAATTAGAAATGCCAGTATTGAAATTGAAGTTGGTCCAAGAATCGTGTCTCAAAGAGAAGGGTTGAAGAAATGGCTTGGACCATAATAGATCAATTTGTTGATCAGGTTAGATTTATAAAGCTGTATGTTAATTCATTTCACTCGCAGTGCTAAAAATATTAAAGTCAATTAAGAATGCGTGAATAAACTACGTATCCTTTGGCATTTCTATTTCATGTGGACCATACGTGAATAAACTACCACATTTCACTAGTTGAAAATATAACTCTTGTTTTGTGAATGGTAGATGGAGAGGAGGACTTAGATTTGTTGAGAATACAAGTTTCTGGATATTGCTACTTGATGGCTGCATGTTTGATAGTACGAATGCTGATTAAAAGAAGAAGAACCTAATTGCACATTGAACCAATAGCCAACAGAGAATCTCTCAGGAGTGGCAATCTTCAAAATATTTTATATGGTCATAAAAGTAATTATGTTGACTATTTGAAAATGAATGTGCCTATATTCATGCATTTGGTGATTATGTTGTGAGATCGAAATCTTTTATACGATACATGACATGTCATGGTTGAGAAACAACTTGCGATGTTTTTGCATTATATTGGTTTTCATTCAAGGCATAGAAGTATGAAGATAGTTTTTTTAAGGTTTGATGAGACAATTAGCCGAATTTTAATGCATGCCTCTGAGCTATATGTGGAATCAGAGATCAGTTCATGTCTCAAGCAGTTGCTTTGACACATTCTATCATAGAGAACAATAGTAACTACTATTCGTGGTTTAAAATATGTTATTTTAACTCATTAGATTTATTTGATTAAGAATATATCTTTAATATTTGATCATATTTTATGTAAGATTATATTGGACTAGTTGATGGAACACATGTGCATGCTAGAGTACCAACAGATATGATTACATATTTTCATGGATGTAAGGGTGTCACACAAAATATTTTAGCTATAGTTGACACGAGCCTTAAATTTTTATATGTTTTGGTAGGATGGGAAGAATCTGCAAATGATTTTATAGTCTTGAGAGATGCTATTTCACGATCTCCTTCCGGTCGTCTGAAGTAGATAAAAGGAAAATATTACCTTATTGATGTTGGTAACTCAATAATGGTAGGATTTATTGCACCGCATAGGGGTGTGAGATACCATCTGAAGGAACAACTGGGTCACCCACTACAAAATGCAAATGAGTTCTTCAATTATAGGCATGCATCTCTAAGATCTAAAATAGAACGAGATTTTAAGATTTTGAAGACACGTTTTCGTATATTGGAGAGACTTCTTTCTTTCCATTCAAAACCCAAGTTAATATAGTTTTAGCATGTTGCGTCCTCCACAACTATGTAATGGCTATTGATCCAAACAATGAAATACTAAACAGGGATATGGATGTGGATAATGAAAATGAGGTTGAACCATCATAAGGAGCAGAGAATGAGTCATTCTACATTAGTCAAACAATCAAGGAGCAACGTGAGGAGAATCTTTAGTGGATTCATTTGAGGGATAACATAACTGCAGAAATGTGGGAGTCTTATAATCATCATTAGTATTTATTTGTGTTCGTGAACATATTTTTGTGTTTATCATTTTTTGCTAATATCAAACTATTTTGCTTCTTGAAGTATTTACGTAAATTGTATTGTGGATGTGCTATTATTACACTTGTTTGCTTGTTATTATGTTTGTTCTTTATTATTAACTGTATATATATTATTATACTTATTTACTAAAACCTATGTTATTATTTGAAAGGTACGGACTTAGATGGATGTGAAGGACTAGACTCCAATTTATTTGCTAACATAATGAGTCCTAACTTGGAAGCTAGTAGTTGTCTAATAAGGAACAACCAAGACCGTTAAACAAACCAGGAATCATAGACCACATAAAGTGTGGTCTAAAAGCAACATTGAGTTTCTTATTAATTTTTTAGTTGGACAAGTGCATGCAAGTTTAAAGCAAGACAAGTCTTTCAAGAGACAAGCATTTGTGACAGCTGCAAATGCTGTGAATGCACAGTTCAATACTAAATTCAACGCTGATAATATTGAAAGTCATTATAAGAAGACATTAAAGAAGTGGGTTGCAACCATCAAAAAGGTACAAGACTTCAATGGGGTAGAGTGGATTGAGGATGAGAAGATAATCACAGCATTTGGACAAGTCTATTTTAATATCGTAGCCATAAGAAAGAAATATTTTTTTTCTATTTTTCATTTTTTTAAAATATATTATCAGTTCATGTTACATCTAATATATTTGAAATATAATCTTGCAGCAAATTCCGGAGGCTAAACATATTTTGAACGTACATATACCCTTATACGAAGAGTTGCTATTGATTTGTGAATCAAACTATGCTACTAGCAGCATGGCTAGATCTGCATTTGACAATTTTAGATAATATTTTAATAAAGAGAAGACTCAACAATAATATTCTGTAGGTAAGGATACTCGGAATACGACTGATAGAGAAGGACCTTCTACCATGCATAACGATTGTAGTCAGTCGAAAGGTCAGTAGCAAGCCTCTTTTTCAGAAGATACATCGAGATCACGTAAGCGAAAGAAGAAAAATATTGATCAGATGATGATCAACATGCGCGATGTTGCATGCGCCATTTGAACAACTGAAAAAGATTCTTGGAAAAAAGCCATATATCCAACTTTGATAAAATTCAAAGAGGAACGATTTAGTACAGCCTTTCTAAAACTTGCATATAGACATTTACATGAGGACGAGGTTGATGGCATGACATATGTCAATGGTATGGATGATGAGGACAAAATTGAGTGGATTCAAGAGTTTCTGGACAATAGGAATATCTAGTTACATATTTTGTGTTAACCTGCTAAGTTATCCTTTGTATTAACCTACTATACTGTCTTTGTACTAAATAGTGAAACTGAAATCTTATAATATCATGTTTTTGTTTATGTCACATCCTTCTCTTTGATTACCATCAGTTAAATGTCTACAGTTACAAGCTTTTGAAACGAGAAGATTGTATAAATCAATTTAATAATTTAATATTACAATTATTATAATTTTCTAATTACTTACAAATTAAATATTTTTTACAAAAAATATGCATATCTTAAGTTTATTAAAAATTATTTGAAAAGAGAACCACAAAATTATATTAAATAAATCCATCATGAGTTACAATTTATTTATATAGCCCTTCATTTTTGGGTCTTTTTGAAAAATCTTATTAATTTTTAAAATTATTTCAATAATTTCGAAAATAAATTTATTTTATTTATCAATTACTTACAAATAAATTATTTTTTCAAAAAATAAGTATATAATTTACATATAAATTATTTTTTTATGCAATGTACTAATTCTCAATTCCTACTCTAACCAAACACAAGAATTTGGCAAATTAATGAAATTGATCAATTACATTTGTCAACCAAACTACGAAATTTCAGAATTTATAAATTGGCCAAATCTCAATTCCATTAAAAAAAATACTAATCCAAACACTGAAATAATCTAATTCTTTCAATTCTTTCAATTCTCCCGAATTACTCAATTCTCTTAATTTCATAATTTCAAATTTAGAATCAATCCAAACACTCCCTTAGAAGAAATAATGTTTTGAGCACGAGCTTGTGAATCCAACAAATTAGATACATAGCTATTGTTGTTTGAGGAATGAATTCAGACAAATTTTGACAGCTAGGTCTTTTTATTGCTGGTTTGGTTGCTTTTTTATAAACCCATTTCCTCTCCTGTGACACCCATTGTCGTTGGCTAATGAACTTACAGTGGAGCAGCAGTGTGCCACTTCCATGGGAGAAGGTTCGTTTGCCAATTGTTTCCTATAAAGAGTGAGCATTTTTATTAGAAAAAAAGAAAGTTAAGGAGATCCAGATTAATCGACGAAATAAGGGACCAATGGCATCCCAAGAAAGACAGGAGTCTTCCTCTGCATCTTTGGTTCTGCAAGAAAATGTTAAGAAACACATTTGAAGGGTGAGTTGGAGCTTTCTGACTTCATATTTCATCGTTTATCAGCTGGCCACGTATTTGTGATGTCCTCTGGAATGTGACTCTCGAACGTTGCAAGCCTCATGCAGCCCGGCGACATGGTGTGCAAGCGCCTGGTTGAAGCACTCATAAACTATTAGTGGTCTATTTGAATTATGAGGAGGTGATTCTCACATGATTTTATCAATGTAAACATATTTTAAAATTTGTACTTACGTCTAAATACAAGTATACAAATGTGGTTAAAATCACGATTTCTTTCACAATCATCGCCTCACAAACTGGCCTCTACGTATTAGTCCTTGGGCATTAGTTGTATTTGGATTTTGCACTCATCTACAAAAGAACATTAATCACTTCATCAATCAAACTCTTAAACATTGTCTCAACAAAACCCCAACACGACAAGAATGACATTTTGTATCATGATCGAAGGGTATCCAGTGGCCACTAGTTATGATTCTCATTGTGCGATTTACAACATCTCCTACAAATTGCAGACTTGTATACAATTGCCAAAAAACAACAGCTAAAAACAACTGTATATATTCAGATATTTTCAATTTCTCATGTATGGAAAATCATAGCATTCATAAATTGACAATCTGAGATTTTCCACCATGTCTAGCATTTACAACAGTACAAAACTTTACCCATCCTCTAACTCAACTATGTACAAAAATATAACCATGTTAAATTCGAAATCAAGGCCAACTACTTACTCACAAAATGGTACCTTGAGTCTACATAGCTCTCCACATCCCACAAGAAAGAACCAAAAGTTACAGCCTCCAACATGAGACTTTCCAGACCGCCAATGCTAATTTTAATGAGTTCATCCTTCGAAGAATTCATGCCACCTGGTGGTGCAATGAGAACATCTGGCTTCCCAAACAATGCTTCAGTCTGCTTCTCAATGATAGCAAAAGCCTCATTTGACCTTATAGTAACATACCTCCGTGTCGTGTCAGGATCAAATGTCATGACATAGACCCATAGCCGAGAGGGCTTGTCTCCAAGGTCCTGCACATTGGTGCTAAAGCTGGTAGATGACCGTGAAGAAAAACCTGGTTGAGAATCTCCAATCTGAGCAGAAGATCTTACTCCACCAGGCATGGCTTGCTTAATTTCATCATCCTCGTGGTCCAATCCGGTAGGAAGCGTCTTCAAAGACTTCTCAAGCTGGTACCTCTGGTCCACCCTCTTAAGGAAATACCCAAACAAGACAGATGCTGCATAGAGTCTTGCAGCTTGGATCTTGCTAATTGCTACAATCATGTCAGGTTGATTCAGTCCTGTGCCCAAAACCTGAGAAAGATATGTTTTGATCATCTCTAAGACCTCTGGAGAATGGACCCTCTTTAGATTCTCCTCCTTAGAAGGCCAAGTATCAACCCTTCCAGAAGGGTCAACTGATTGGTTTAATGGGGGTACCAACAAAAGATTAGCTTCAACAAATTTCTGAACAACCAAGGCATACAATATCTCCTCCAGAGCCCTTCTCCTTTCCTTGTCTTTCACCTCAGCGATCCTCCTAAATTAAACATTATATTAGTCTCATCTCTCAAGCTGAATTTCTATAGCAAATACATCAGATTATATTGGAAATACTAATTTCCATGCAAACAAACCTGCAACTCATTGTACAGAAAGGACTCAAATCTGTACATCATGTGTGAATAACAGTTAAAAATAAAGTAACTTAAGGTCATCCCTAAGGTTCAAAATAAAACCCAGAACATATATAGTGAACACATTGACGCAGCAAGTTATTCCTTCAATCTAAGATGAAGCAATAATTGTTTAGTAAAAAGGCCTGCAACTATAAATCTATCCTTTTTTTTTTTGACAAAACCGGGCAGACTATTTATGTTCGCTCATTAAAGAAAGTAACAAATCAGAACTCATTTCAAAATGATGGAAAAACTTTCTAAGAATTTACATAGTTCAAAAGTACAGAAGTAATGCTTTTAATTTTCAATTGACACACACAAAAAAAAATCCACATAAGCATAACTGAAAAAATCAACAAAGATCACATTCAATCGCAACCTGAAGTCAACAACATAAATCGCAATCCTACTTCCTACTACTGCTCCAAACAACAAAACTCATACCATTACTCTCTTCTACCATCAGCAACAGTTCATACACCAAAAGCAGAACATTCATGCTTCACCTGTACAAAATGAGCTCGGTACCGGAGGTGGACGGCTCATCCCGGCGCTCCTCAGCATCCCTAGCACTCTGCAGCTGCTCAAGCTGCTGCTCGGCAGCAGCCGGAACGAGATGCGGGTGGCTGACCAGAATTTGGGCCAAGAACTGCCCCACAGGTGACTCCAGCCGCACTGGGGCTATCGGAGATGTAGACGATGATGCTCTGACAACCAAATTCCTCCGATTCACCGAAACGAATGTCCGACCCTGAAATTGACACAGAAAAAAAAAAAGCAATTTTCCGATCAAATTGGAACGGAATTAAGGTATTGAGGTGGATTGGCAAAGTCTTACCTTAGGCCAAGTGGTCAAAAAATGAGATTTTACACTGAATCTGGACGAGCAATCGGTGAATTGGCAGGAAAAAGAGGATGGTTTCAGGCCCGTCAAGGTTTCCATGGTTCGAATGGAAACCCTAATTCTGAATCGAATCAAACTACCGTAGAATTTGAAGATTGAAGAGGTGCCAATATAAGGATTTGAGAGGAAATTGTTAGGAAGAGAGAGTGGATTTAATTTTTATTGAAATTCTCGGAGATCGAGGAAAGCAGTAATGGAAATCGTGGGACGATGGCCGTGTGTTTTTGTGGCTTGAAAAGCTTATAGGTCAGAAGGAAGTTTGGAACGAGATTGACCTTGTGTTTGAGATTAATTGCCGTAATGCCCTCTGGAGTCGTTTTGCATTTGCAACCCTGACCGCTTGTTTATTACACGACAGTGCACCATCTTTGGGGGTTCACGAATAAATTAGGATATTCGATGTTTTATAATTTGTTTATTGGCCTAAAGCTGAGGTTAATTATCTTTTTTAACCGTAATTGTTTTATTAAATATAAGTTAGGAAAAAAGGATAAATCACTCACTGTTGGTGTGAAAAAGAAATATTCGTTAAAAGTTGTCGGAGCATAATTAACATAATAAAAAAAATATTTTTTTTTAAATAAAAAAAATTGGATTTCAAGACTGCATGGAAGTGTCATTGAATATTTGAATTTTTTTTTTATTAAAGTTATATGTAATCCTACTCCGAAGAGGGCTTTCTCAAATAAAAAAAATAGTTTTAAAAATTTCAATAAAAAATAAGAATTTGGGACATCTTAACATATGAATGTTGGAAGATTGTCGTATCAAGGATCACTTATGAAGAATCCTCGATAATATATTATAAATACTTCACAAGTTTTAGATCGCTATTCTCATATAATATCTTAGAATTTTAAGAATATATCATTAACTAAAACAATATACCAATCACTTATGTGTCTCAGGAATATTTTTTGAAGATTGATCTATTTTTGTTGATCTTACTCACGAGATAGTATTGTTTTTGATCTCCACATGGATTCTAAAAATGGTTTAACAACGGATAAGCCAGAAAACGTGCGCCAATGACGAAGATTTCAACAAATTATGCACAAATAAAAGGAACACAAGAACCAGATGAAATTAAGCAAGGTTCAGGAAATTAAAATGAAGAAATCCCTCTTCCTTCTTGTCAACAAATTTGTGAAACGCATGGGCCTAATTGCATTAACTGAGAAAGCCTCCACCATACGAGGTCATTTTGGTAATTCCCACTGGCCCTCTCATGCAATAAAAGAACAGTGAGATCTCCTGAAAGCTGAGTTGGAGCATTCTCCTCTTCACATCCCATTGCCCAGAAATCTGCCACAAACTCTGAAGCCCACAACTTTCTAAGCCAAAATATATCATGTCTTGTGGTTCTCAACATTCCAAAACAATCCACAAGGGTTTCTTTCCAACTCAATTATTACTATTATCATTGTTTTTTATCAGTTATCCAACTAAATTATGTAAAATATAAACCCTGGTAAGTCATAATCCTAGTTGTGCTAAGACTAAGTCAAATGAAGTTAAATCGTTTCAGATAGTAATCTAACAAGCAGGATGAGTTCGGCTCAAGCTCTTCAGCATCATCTGCTTTGATGCTTTCACCAAAATAATGAATGAAAAGATCACAAATTCTGGGAAAAATGTGCTAGAACAAAAACCCTGCCTCAATGATTAAACCAAGCCACATAGAAACCAAAGGGCAAGCTTCAAGGGGATAAAAAAATTGATAAAAATCAATTAAATTTCTGCGTTTAAGTATCAAAATCTATGAAGTCGTTAGTTGTACAATTCAATAATCAGTCATTGTAGTTAGCCAATAACTTGATAATCATCATCAGTTTTTAACACATCCTCCTGCTCACTGGTAAAAAAATATGAAAGCTAGAGGATGTCTGTCCATTACCAAAACTTATCACTCAGAAGGCAAAATTAGTATGCATCTTCTGTTGACCATCTTGATTCGCTTTAGTCAGCTTCATCAGATGTTTGAGTGGCAGAATCACGGGCTGTTTCCAAGAAGAAGATCCTCTCTAGGTTGCATTTCACAGTACTTTTGCAGTTCCTCCTGCATTTACTCCAAACATCATGCAGTAAATTTAGATAAATTTTTCAATAAATTGATTCATACAGCTTGCATATTCTAGTAATGGAGAATAGAAGCTTACAACAAGATATGCATTTTGCGATATCAGTCTCCTACACTCCTCTCTTAGACGCTCCATTTCTCTTCTTATTGTATCATTATCCTGCTTTAGGGTTTTGATCCGGTGCGCCATTTCTTCAGATTGTGCCTGAAAGAGTCATCAATAGTTAGCAGAACATGCCTCTAGACTTCACTTGAAGTACACTTATTTGGTGATTGATTCACTTAAACAGGAAAGTCGGAAAAGTAAATGTGCTTGGACAACATCTCTTCTTGCTGAATTCCATGAGAGAAAGAATAGAAATGAGTTTCTCTTCAAATGCATTTGCATCAGGAGATCACTGAAGTTATGCTTAAATGATTAGGATAAGGATATATAAAACATTTGTAGCTCTAATTGCCTTTGAAAATTTACCTGCTTTCGTAGTCTTGAACGCCGTGCTGACTCCCTATTAGATAGTTTCCTTTTCTCTCTCTTGATCTCCTTTTCATCCTGTTTTGATAATAACAATGAAAACATATGCAAAAAATGAGAGTTCATGAACCAATCTTTGAAGAGCATCAAATAACTACCTGTGATGAGGGACCTGATTGAACCCCAACATGGGAATCGACATCACTGGTAGGGACAGCAGTGGCTATGGAAGGTGCAGTAAATATTTTGCTTGAAATTGTAGAGATTGGAGTAACTGGTGCTCTGTGGCAGTCCATCCCGAGCTTGAGGGTGGTCCTTGGTTCAGTAATGGCACTAGGAAGGTTCCCAAGGTGCATCAAAGTGGGCTCCGCTACGGTTGTTGCAGATGCTGCTAGTGTGATCAGTGTGGCTGCATCAATGCCTACATTCTGAGCTTCATCTGCAGCAGCAATTTACATATTTATTTACAATCATTCCCAATGATGACCTTATGATTGTTAACTTATTTAATGGTTAAATTTCGCGGAGCTGCATTCTTCACCTTGTTTTTGCTGTGAATCCTGCACAGCAAAAAAAAACGATACAGTTGCTCATTTATGACAGAGAACACTGGAGATATGTATAACAAATGATTTTTGCATTCAAAGAACACAATCTAAACTAGTAGAAAATATTAATCAAAACAAAGTTATTCATCCACTTCCATATCAAATTATGTCAGCAAAGGTAATCACAAATAGGCAAACCACTGACCAACACATAATAATCCTTGCAAATTCCACTGCTCATTTTTTTCAACTTTAGATAAAGAACGAAGTAGTGCTACTCATTACCAAGCGATCTTTCTAAGACCAAGGAGAAAATGAAGACCACAGAGTCAACTAGCACATGAAGGTATAAACAGAGCGTTCAAGGCGTTGTACAAAATTATCAAAATTCTACATGGAGAAGGCAGGATAGTATAACTTCTTAGCACTTAATTAGCAATTCCAGAAGGCACTTTGGTTGCCCTTGTCAGTGTCTGCTAAGTTTAAATCATTAGGCAGCTGAACTAAAGAGGCTCAGAAAACACAATAAAATGGCAGGAGTTATACAATCATATTTAGGTAGGATACTATCCAACTACTCTAGATTTGATGCTCTCCAGTATATTCTTTCATTAACAATCAAGAGTCTAACCAAGCCATTAGAAAATCTAATGCAACAAAGTGGAAGTTCCCAAAATCACGTACACTTTGAGAGTCAGCCTCACTTCCTTCAGCAGAACCTTGAATTCCACTCTCCCCACTGAAATGCCAAATATATAAGCATGAATAGTTTGACTGGAGGGCAATGAACAAAGTGTTAAGCCTCAAAATAGTAAAAATTTACCTTACGGGCAGCGCACCATTAGTAGATGCACCAGATAGCTTCCTAATGTTGCTTCCAGTGGTTGTTCGTGCATTAAAACTTATTGAAGACTCTTTGAACCCATTTGGTGGACTATGTAATTCACCTTCATTAAACATGATCCTTGGTTTTACACCAGAAGCACCAACAACCTAAAAATGTGCATCAATTATTATTGTTCCAGTTCTTATGAAGAACACCAAAAAAAATAATATTCTCTAATTTCAAATGTTGGCTAAATAATCATTCGCAAGAAAGTGCTTTATCATAACTTGAACTAGTAAAACAGCAGCAATACCAGTGATCCAACATTATTTGCAAAAGAAAAGCATTCTGGTTTAAATTGGTGAAAGTATGAACACATGACAGCAGAGACAATAACATGTTCAACATTCAAAACAGGAAAATTTTGGAAAAGAGTATGTGGTGATGTGACACAATGGTAAAAGCAAACTATAGGTTATTAAGGCAGAACAAAGACAGAAAGGAAAGTGCAGGCTAGATGTATAAAAGGAATAACATGATAACGTATCACTAGCTTGGATGTGCATGAATGGTCTAGAAAACAGAATGGGAACTTAGTGATAGGCAAAAAGGAAAAAAGTACAAAAGAAGATTTGTTAATATCAAGAGAAAAAGGTGGAATGATTGGGATAAGTCTAGGAATTTCGGCCTTTGGGCTGGTTTTGTCAATGAATAAGTTACAAGTTAAACAGGACTGGCTTTGCTCAAAAACCTATCATGAAAACTTAGGCTCAGGTTTGGCTTAACTATATGCAGTTCATGCCAAGCTCCAGCTTCTCAAGCATGAGAACAGGCTGGCCAGTTGACAGCCCTGATGTATGAAAGGTGGGAAACATATTGACCAAGTAGTAACCAAACTGATGAAGAAAAAGATATTGGCTGCTAAGAGTTGTGATAGACTAGAAACACTAATACTTGTGTCAGTAATGACATTTGGTGGATAGGGAGCATCTGGATAAGATTCCTGATAAACGGGCAAAATATATGTAATTGATTCAAGTTCATGATCAATGAAAAAGGTAAAGAAGACTACCAGAATTAATGGATGTGGATAACTGGCTCTAGGAATATAGGAAAATGGGCCATATGGACAAGTTATATGTCAATGACAATTGAAAGTTAAACAGGCTTTTCAATAAAAAAAACATCAATAAATATGGTCTACAAACTCAATATGTCAAGGAAAATGACTCACACCTTCCACTATAAACTCCAAATATAACCTCAAAGTAAACTGAGACGTCAAATTATCATGTGTGTGGTGAGGAGATAATTTACCTGTGGTTTGCACATGTATGGATGCCCTTGGGGACTTGATGTCACAAAAGGATTGAAAAAAGCAGGTGAGCGGATGCCAGTATTAGCAGAAGCATTATAATGCATCTGAGGTAATACAAGGAAAATCCCAATGAATGGACAAAAAAAATAACAAAATTAGTCATTTACAATATTAAAAAAGAGATCTAACCAAGTCTTAGCACCTGATCTGAAGTCCACTTGAGATAAGGTCCAACCAGACTTCCTGAAGGATGGTGTTCCTATAAGTGTGAAAGAAAAAAACAAAAAAAATCTAGATTTAAAAAGATTCAGAGTTGTGTAAGTGAAAAATAATAATAATAATGAGGCCGATCTTTTATGAACCCTCACTGAAGATGAGTTCAGGTTGTTTATAAAAGTATCAGCATTCTCAGCACCCATGATTCTGTTTTTGTCGCTCAAAAACGCCAAAAGGACTGCTTTAAAATCCTGCAGAATGAACAGTCCAAGGAAATTCAGTGAAAAATAAAGAGAGGATAGCAATTGTGTGGATAATATCTCAACACGAAGAAAGCATCAGAAACAATCGACCCAAAAACATTAATAAGCTAAAAGCATCATTTCAAAGTAAAAGAAGTAATCTTTCCTTTCCATCTTCGTTTTTCATGAGCAGCGTGTTCAAGATCTCTGTTACCCCAACCAGCTTACAATTATATTGGCATTGTTTGCCAAATTCCGAAGAAAAAAAGAACCAAAAAAATCCAGAAAACTTCTTGGCATTTATAGCATTGCAACAATGAAGTTTGTTCCTTATCTCAATCCTTCGCAAAACCGAAAAAAAAAAAAAAAAACAATACGTTTGTAGATTTCAAACCCCAATCTCCCAAAAAGGAGAGGACGTTGGAATCAAAGCAAGATCCAATCTTTATCCCAAAAACAAACAAATCAAACCCAAATTAATCACATTGATACAAATCCGCATAAAAAGAACCCAAATCAAACCGAAAAAGAAAGACCAAAACAGCAACAAAGAAGCCATACCTGAGAGACCTCTCCTGCAGAAGAGAAGTGCCAAAACACTAAATTCGCTGGCGCAGATCAAAGAGACGAGGAAGAAGACGAGTTTGATGTGGGGAAAGTAGGGATTTTGAGGAAGAATTGAGCCCAGAGAACGAGTTTTGAGGTTTCTGTGCTATGCTATGTTCTGGGAGTTCTCCCTCCAAACGGCCTGCTTTATATGCTGTTCTGTCTTTCCGTTTTTGAAAATGCCGACTTCCTAATGCTTCTGTCGGAGACCGACCCCGAAGGACCCAAACTGCCGCCTTTTTCTGGTCGTGTTCCGTTTTTGGCTTCCCACTCTGTCACGTGTCCAAGAGCCTCGTCTGTGTTTTGCTTTATTTGTTATAAAATTACCAATAATACAATCCGCCTTTGTGTTGAGATTAAGAGCAACATGGGATGATCATATCATATAGTTAATAATCAATTCCTTCAAAATCATTTTAAAATTTTCCTACCAAATTCAGTACCACCAAATCAGATCATACCAATTTAAAATAATTAATATAATTAAAATCTCATTAGTATTTATTGTTCATTTAATTAGTTAATTAGAATATTCTCCACTCATCCAACCCAACGGCAGGCTTGGGGTAAATTCTTCTGAGTTTTGAATTTCCATGCTTTTACATGATGGCTTAAGCTATAAATGCCTGCAATGTTATTTGCCCATATATCTACTTTTGGTACCTTTGCCAAATACGCATGTTGAGTTTGCAAATTTTTTTTAAAATTTTATTTAATTTTTTAAATTTTTTGCATATTTTTTTTAAAAATTTTTTATATTAATATTTTAAAAAAAATTTCTTATTTTTTGTATTTTATTTTTTTAAAAAATATAGATTTTGGAGCCTGTGGGCCCGTGTTTGGCAGGACAAAATCACGGCCGACTTACGTTGGGTACGATCTATTATTATAGGGGACCGTGGATCGGCATGCTACCACCATATCGGAGAGTTTTTAACAATTTTTTTATAATTTTTTATCTTGTAAATCGCTGTATGAATCTACCCAATAAATCTGATTTTAAGAAATTCTTCGAATCAAAGTTGATGGTGAGTCTAAATTTATGTTTCAGAGATCCGTTTCGCTCCCTCGCAGTCGAACAGAGAAATCACCGGCACCATGTCAAAGCATACCAAGAAAACTTGGCACTTCAACATGGCGCCAATCCGGTCAGCTTCAAACAGGACTGCTGCTTATTCTCTCCAATGATTGAAACTATCTCGCTCTCTACTCGCTACTCATCCTAGACCCGAATTTCTCATTAGAGCTCCGTCGGATTTCGCGGGAGCCCCGCTAGATCCTACCGAAGCAAGGAGCCATGAGGAAGATCTTGCCAGCCGAGGCAGACAGTGAGAGAATCGAAGTGGGGCTAAGCTCCAAAAGATTATCTATGACGAGAACGGATCAACCATGGCGAAAAGTGCAGTGAGCTCCAGCGCCGTGTTTCTTGCCGGGTTCTTCATTGGCAGCATCAGCCCGCGCCACCTCCATCACCTTGCTGCTAGTGTAAGGATCAACTATGGCATCGCACAATCTAGGAGCTTGATTATAAGCTATAAGCTTGATCAAAATAAGAGTAATTTAATTATAAATTATATACTTGACCAACATAAAAGGAAATTAATTATAAGTTACGCGTTTGACTAAAAAGAAGACTCGGTGATAAGCTTTGCACTTAACCATCTTATAATTCGGGTACAATCCACCTTGTACTTCGATTGTAAGCTTCACGTTTGATCACCCTATACCTTGGTTATAAGTCTAATGATTTCACGCAATTAAACAAGATTGAACATGAATATCAAGAAGAATATGGTGTATATAGGTCTGATTACTTGAGCTAATTCCACTCATCGAGCTATGAGGACTTGATGCTTAGAGTTGGAGGTTATTTTTGGTGCACCAAATCTCTTGAATCAATTTGAGAGGTTCGCTCAAGATTTAGTAAGCTCAAAACCAGCTGAAACTAGTTTCAGAACAAGTTGCACCAGAATGAAAGAGCTCAGAGTAAGTCTCATTGAGGTGTGGGAAGCTTGAGGGGTTTTCCACATGACGATGGACTACGTTTGAAAGGACTGAATATGAGACATGATGAATGAAATAGCAATATTCAAGGCAAATTTTAGAGTAAAAATCAAGAATAAAATTGAGGTTACAATCGACATAAAAACATAAAACTACTAAAATATTTTGGAGGATATTTTTTTTAAAATTTATTCTATTATTCCTTCTACCTAAAAATCAATTAGTAATTTAAATTTTGAAGAGACTATTGTTAAAAAACTCAATGATTTTTTTCACAATTTTTTATATTACAAATCACAACGTGAACTAATCTTATGAATTCGAATATCAATAAGTCTCCCAAAGTAAAATCAATGGTAAATTTAATTCCATCAACAAAGATCATGTTTTGGGAATATGTCCCTCATTTGTTTTCATCTCACTCGATTGGAAATATGCTTAAAAATACACTTATACAAAACACGACATTTTATCAAAATTATCAAAAACACCCGAGTCTTCAATATTTGAAAATAACTATCTCATATTTTTTAGGTTTCTTTATGAAAAACACACCCGATTAGTTTTGATGACACCGTTGTCCAAGATCACGTCTCATTCAAAACCGGGATGCTACAATGTAGCAATTTTGACCACTTAGTTCAGCCTAATCTGGGATACCAGAGCCTACTGGATGCATCCATTTATCTGGACCATCGATCATGAAACATCTACAGCCTAAATCCCTTATGCAATCGAATCTTTTGGGACCCTAACTTTTTCCTATCGGACACTGCTGTAAACTAACGGATGATAGGCTTTTATTCCACAAGTTTTACATAGGGCAAATGAAAATATTTAGCAGCACAGAAGCAAGCAAATCTATAAAAATGCATATTGAAAAACACAAATACATTATGCAAAAGACATCAAAGCCGCTAAGCTCTTAAGGTCAGGTTACAAAAGCCATCGAGCTGCAAAGGATTCAAATTCAGTCTCTGCTGCTTATTGAAATGAAAATAATGGTACCATTTATGTATATATGCAAAAATAAAGTTGCTGCGAGTTAACTTGCATTCGAAGTGCCACTACTAAGGATAAGGATGTCTCAAGCAACAAGGAAGGCATACTCTTCCACATGTCTATATTATTACTGGAACTGAAAGCTTGCCATCTCAACCTGTAAAAAATGGTAAAAGGTTATTCCGAGTCGATCTTCACTGTAGGTCTACAAGTAGAGAAACAAAGAAAAAAAATTATTTAGACCTTAAAATCCCAGTTTAACAGCTCTTATGTTCTCATACAACTTCTAATTGTAAATCCAAAACCTTTTTCAATAATTGCTTGCTTAGAATGCATCTCTACTATTTGTCAGAAAATGAATCCGTTATCTGATGTCAATATGTGAATATGATATTTCAGACACATGCATCAAAGATGGATGGAAAATCAAGAGCCCAAGAAAATAAACCATTTTGTAATTCAATTCTCAGTTGCAACACCTTAGAAACACAACTATTTGTGCTAGAAACTTTAGAGGCAACCTGAGATTGTTCTTCGCCAGACACCCGCTATTGTTTAAACAGCTTCCATTTGATGTGAAAGCAGGCAAATTACCTTGATACCTCAGCAAGTCTGAATCAGTTCACGTAGAGTGGAAGCCAACAAACTTATTATTTATTACTGCTGGAAATTATTTTCACTGTACAATCATTCAGATCGGGCCAGATCTGGTTGGGGCTTGGCTGTCACTTTGGCAGAGAAGGGACTGGAACCCCTTCTTTTGCTGATTGCACCCTTGAGCATTGTCAGGATGCAGGTTGCAATGGTTAACTGCAGGTTGTGGTTCTGGGAAGGCGGTGACAACGTCTCGGGACAACAAGAGACAGAGATGGGTGGAGTATTTCTCCAACAGTTTCCATTCATCCCTCTCGTTTCCCTGGTGCTTTCACTGCTTACAACCAGATTTGTCTATCTGCTTCAGCCAACAGCAACTATCTACACCAATATGAGGATCAGGATTTTGGTAGTTATATCTTTTGGTTTTGGGTAATTTCTCTCTATTACTTTGGGTTGTTTCACATCTCTCCATCAATGTCTGTCGCAATGTGTGACTGCCCAAGGGCTTGAGGCCAATTTCATGACCATTGTTGTTTTGTTGGTTCTTAAGGTTTGAAAGTGGTGTCGGGCTTCTCTGCCCAACTGATATCTGGCACGGTTTGCCGCCAATGATCAGCCAGATTGTTGGGTCAGATGATGTATGGGTCCTGTACCCAACTCTTGTATTTGGCCTTTTGGCCTTCCTTTCATGTCAGCTCGGTTTCTACAAAAAAAACTCTGCTGGAAATGCACCACATGGATGTCAGGTACTGTGCCTTTTATCCAGTTTTTTAATTTTAAAAAACACACTAGGTCCCTTTGGTTTGTGTGGATGTGAAAAATTGGGCCAATCTTGCCTGCCTTACATGAATTGGATGTTTGGGTCTGTGCCTTCGATCAAAATTTTGAATCTTAAAGAAAATATTATTACACAAGAGGTCCCATTGGTTGAAGTGAATGTGAAGCATTGGGTCCTTCAATAGATGCAAATGTTCCAACCATAATGAATGGGGTGTGAAATGTCTAATCAATTTGTGACCCACATACTGAGAGAGAGTGGGATGTGAAACGTTTAGTTTACGACCCGCATTTTGAAAGGGCCTTTCACTATGACATGCCAAATGTTAAATCCTGATTAACTAATATGCAAACCCAAAGACATGTAAATGCAATGCACCAAGCAAGAATAAAAAAATACAAAAATGAAATAAAACATGTATATTGTGCTCTATCAGTGCATTTGCAGAAAACAAAAACCGGAGATAAACAGCAAAAAAAGAACTTAACTTACCAACATCTAATGCAAAAATATACCAGTAGCAAATTATGGCAACTACATATTCTTGTGACGCTTCTCAGTTTCCTCCAATTCCTTGATTTCCTTGTGGAATTTACAGACACAACAGATACACCTGCCATGGTGAAACTAACTCTTAAATCATAACAAGGTTCAAAGTGCTTATAAACTGAATATGATTTAGAAGCATTACCAATAGAGAAGACAAGAAGCAAGACACAAAATCACATTCCTCTGAGCTTTGTAGATCTGCAACATTGTTGTGGAAAGAATGGTTAAAACCATCTGTCATAGACATGCAACATATTAAAAAAAGGATTGCTTCTACTACAGCGAAACAGAGCACATCAACAAAAATACAACAATGATTGACAAGGCTAACCAAAACTACCCAGTTCTAGCACTATGAATCCTTTCCCTTGTCACAGATGCATATTTAAGGTCACCTACAATATACCAATGCAGATTCAATAAGCTCCTTGTGAATAATCAAAATTATCTTGGCCATAGTATCTAGGCCATGTGCTTCAAATAACAAAGTTGAAGCTCAAATTTCATAACATGTTTACCCATATTATCCAGGCCATGTGCTTCAAATAACAAAGTTGAAGCTCGAATTTCACAATATGTATACCCTCATAAAGCACTAAATGCCAATATTTCACAATAATGCTCTATAAATAACTTATTGGGTTAGAGTGGAAAATTATAATTTACTTACTGCAATCTGCAATCCTAGATGTCATCAAAATTGCGACCTTAAGAGTACAGTATCAAAACCAAGATAAAACTTTGCTTCATAGCAAACACATATAGAAGGTATAAACTGAGAAATAGTTAGATCAATTTTAAGATTACAGGATCAAATCCAAAATAGTCTATTAGAAAAGGTATAAACTTTGAATTAGTTGCCATCTTCTGTTGCAAAAATAGCAGTTTACTCTTTCGGTCTAACAGCATTAATACCTCCCGATGCAGTCCAATTGATATTCTCATCTTTGGTTTGATAAAACCTTTTATTGTCAAACATACCTAGCACTAAACCTACCATTCAACTTCCATCTACACTTAGTATTGAAATGGCTTTTGGAGTTCCACCAAGATCTCAAAACTATCCCCAATGCTTGTTGCATAGCAGGTTGGATACAAAAAAAGAGGAGGTGAGAAAGAAGACAACAGATAAGTGTGACTTATAGACTTCACAAAATGCCAGATCCATCTCTAAGTATAAAATTGAAACGGTAGGCAACTAGGTTGCTTTCGGGATTTACTACTCTCCAGATGATCTTACCAAGCATAATCCAAAACAGAACCAAGAACAGTGTCATCCACAGGAGTCCCCCATGTCCCAATATCCAACCCACAAATCCTAATTCCACCCATCAACTCCATATCCACTCCATCCAATTCTTCGTTGATATCAGACAAACCTCGATCATCAATGCACAGAAAAACTCACACAATCAACTTAAACCTATAAATAACAAAAATAAATCCACGCTAAATCATCATAAATCCAGTAAGAAAAAGGGAGATCGGATCGGATTTTACCGACTTCTCGTAGTGGTACAGCTCCTCAGGGGTGCAGACCTCAGAGGTGCACACGAGCCTGTGCTCATTCTTCCAGTGAATATCTAGATCAACGTGCATAGGAAACCCAGTGAGATCGAATCGAAGCCAAAAGAAAGAGAGGTCGGTCGAGAAAAGAAAGAAACCTAGAAGCTGGAAAGCGGCGAAGGGGAGGACGGAGACGGCAGGCTGGAGGAGCATGGAGACGAGGGCGACGAGGCGGGAAAGGATCGGCCGCGGCCACGGCAAGATCAGAAGCACGGCGATCGCTGCCTCCGCCGCCGCCACGCAGCCCAGCACCATCCACTGCAGCGCCATCGATCCAAGCTCTCTCTCTCTCTCAATCGTTTTCCGCTGGGGAGAGGCTTGGGTCAGACACGATACAACCGAGCGCCATCTGGCGAATCCTGATCCCTAGGACATGTCTGTCTCTTAAAATCTACTGCTCGTCTCCCGGTGCTCTACGGTTGGGGCCAAAATGAGTGAGCCGGAATCGCATCGCATTTGTTGGGATCGTTCCCTGAATCCCGACCATCCACAGGAAAAAATTTAGATTGCTACCCGCCGATGGCGGCGACAGATTGGTCCGGATGGACGCTGAAATCAGTGGACTCTAGAATTTATCTGTTCATATAAATCGTAAATAAGAGTATGTACGGTTTAGAAATGTCCATGTCTTTGTTAGGCAGCGATCTGAATTCTTTTTCCATCGCTCAAATATCGAATCTGACAGTAAAAACATTCTAAAATTTGACATTTTAAGCACAACATCTTCGGCTGATAGCTTTCCACAATTTTCTTTCTCACCACTCCTACTTTGTTCGAGTTTATTGGCATTTTCTTAGGTGAAATATTGTCTTTGTCTTGATTGTCGCTCGCTTGTACTGGCTTTAGAGAGAGAAAATGTTTCTTCCAATTTTCATCTTTTCTGGATTTCTCAAACTACTTTCATCTCTTAGGTGTCATTTGGTTGAAAATCAAAATTAAAATTAGAATCAAGACTAATAAATTATTTTTATAAATTAATATTTTTTAATTAAAATTAACACTTCAATAATTTAAAGTTCAAAAAACTATTTTATTTTTTTTATAATAATTTAATTTAATAATAATGTAAAATAAGTAATATTAATTTTTTTAAAAAAAATAATTCTAAAAAAGCATGATCCTAATATTGATCCTAATCCCAAACCAAACGGAGCCCTAGTGACTCTCTCCTTATTAGCAAATCTTTCAGAAAACTCTTTGGCTTTTCCATGTTTGCCTTTCTACTTCCATTTCCTTGAAGCTGCCACCGACTTGATGAACTTTCTCTTGACCCATTTTTTTAACTCCTCAACACCCATTCACCTCCTCCATCTTCTTTACAAATTCTTTATTCTACATTCCCAAACCTGCCACCTTCATCGCTATCTTCTATTGTCCATGGAATTCCCCTTTTTTCTTTCCTATTATATCTCTATCTCTTTTTCACAATCTGTAAGCCTTCATAAGTGATTTAAATTCAGTCACTCGATGTATTTCTTTCTATCTCCTTTCTCCCACAATTGATCTTTTACTCTAATAATATAGCAAAGTAAAATCAATTGAATCAAAAATAAATGAGGACCTGATGTAAGATTTGATCTTCATGTCAAGATAATTGAGGTACGGACCGAAAAGCCAACATCTGAGTCAATACCATCAAGGTTAAATTGGCTCAGATGCACAAACAATGAATGCCTTGCAAGAACATATCTCAATGGGATTGGGTATTCAATGAAATCAAGGAACAAGGATCCCAGAAAAATCCTTAACATAGAATTGGAGAGTTATATCAATCAAATTAAGAGAAATCAACATAATTAGAACTAAAATTATAAGACTCTCAAATCTACTGAAGGATCTCCTTAACCTATAAAATAAAGGATAACCCACGAAGATAAAGATCTCAATTTTTTTTTTCTCTCTCTCACACTCTTCCAAAAAGAATTGATAGAAAATTTTTTAAATTGAACGTCAAAATAACCATCGTCGAAGAGCTCTCAATGGTTCTTTTTATGGTTTCTATTTCTTCTTGTAGATTGATGAAAGCGCAGGACAACGGATTTGACCTTGATGAACCTTCCAAATCAAAACCGAAAGAAGCCGATTATGCCTTTTGCGAGGTCCATGGTGGGATATGTAAAAGTCATGATGAAAGATAGACCTTTACACACAAGCTCTGAAGACAGGGGTATTATTGGCTCAACATGATTATTCAAGTTTATCTTGAAGTGCGAACAATGCCAGAAACATATCTTATTGCACCATAACCCAATGATTTAGTTCCAATAGACTCAATATATATGACCTTTCAACCAATGGGGAATAAACATTTTAGGTCCATTCCCGATGGCATCAGGATAAAAAAAAATTCTTAGTGGCCGCTATTGACTACTTTATTAAATGGATGAAAACTGAACCCCTAGCCATGATCACTAAGAGAAAAATTTGAGATTTCTTATGGTAGAGTGTAATGTGTAGGTTTGGGCTACCTCATGTGCTTGTTATTGCCAATGACAAATAGTTTGACAATTCAAAATTCAAAGAGTAGTGCAACAACCTCCATATAAAGTAGAGGTTAACCTCAGTAGTACACTCTCAATCTAATGGCTTGACTAGGTAATTAATCGAACCCTACTTTTAGGCATAAATAAACTTCTTGAAAATCCCAAATGTGTTTGGGTCAAAAAACTACCATATGTTCTGTGGTCTTACCAAATTACACCTCGGACAACCACCAAGGAGTCACCATTCATGCTCGCCTATAGAGTTGAAACCGTCATTTTAGTGAAAATTAGTCTTACTTCACCTCGAGTTAAGACCTATGAATTCGAGATAAATGAGGCAAATATTTGAACCGAGAAGAACCTCATCCTAGAGATTCGAGAGAAGGCTTGCCCCAAAGTTGTTGAGTACCAGCGGTGAGTGGCTTAATACTATAATACATAAGTGTGCAGCCAAGGACTACACCGGGTGACTAGATACTTCAGCAGACTAAACTCATTGATCAAGCTTTAGGCAAACTATCTTTAAATTGGATAGGTCCATTCAGAATTTTTAATATCGTGAGGCTAGAGACGTTTAAGATGGAATACCCCTACAGCAAGTAACTTACTAGAATATGACATGCAAACAACCTCAAAATATTTTAGCTTTAGTTTATCTTTATAATAAATTATATCTCCATTATCTACTTAGATATTGGTAAATTATGATAAGGAAATTACTATAAGATCTTAGTATTATATTAGGCATAAAGATTTCAGTTCACCTGAAACATAAGACCTCGACATTGCACTAAGCATAAAGTCTCCAATTCTCCTAGGGCATAAGACCTCAGTATCACGTATGGAATAAAGACATCAATTATCATGGGACATAAGACCTCAGTATCATGCCAAGGATAAAGGCTCGATTTATCCAAGGTATAAGACCTTGGCATTGCTCTAAGTTTAGGGATCTTGATTCACCTGAGACATAATATCTCGACATTGCACTATGCATAAAGACTTCGATTCATCCAAAGCATAAGATCTTGACATTATATTAGGCATAAAAATCCCAGTTCACCTGGAGTATAAGATCTCGGCATCACATTAGGCATAAAGACCTTTGTTTACTTAAGGAATAAGACTTCGACATCACACTAAGCATAAAGACCTTGATTATATGGGACATAAGACCTTAACATTATGTCAAGTATAAAGACCTCAGTTCATTTGGAGCATATAACCTCAACATACACACAGGGACTTTAGTTCTACACCAAGCAGAAGATTTTTGCTATCAATTAATCATGAAAGCTAAAAACTTTGCTAGAAAAAAAATATCTTTGCACAAAAATTTTACCTCAAATTATACTATGGTCTAGGAGCTTCACCTCTTAATAGACATCCTCTTTCTCCCAAGGTAGGTTTCTTAGTTCCTTGCAAAAAGACAAGAACTATTTAATGCCTTCGCTTGAGATAACTTCAAAGCTAGTAGGCTGTAGCAATGAACTATGGCATGTCACATAAAAAGTTATCTTCATTAGGTAGAAGAGCATATTGAAGGGCAAAGGATTGCCAAGCAAGCTCAGGAAATATCACGAGGAATGA
This sequence comes from Trichopus zeylanicus subsp. travancoricus, assembly GCA_005019695.1. Taxonomy (NCBI): domain Eukaryota; kingdom Viridiplantae; phylum Streptophyta; class Magnoliopsida; order Dioscoreales; family Dioscoreaceae; genus Trichopus; species Trichopus zeylanicus. The sequence continues at coordinate 2,888,441 of RXID01014226.1, forward strand.
AAGACATAAGCCAAAATTGCAAAGAAAAAGCGTAGATAAAGCAAAAAAATCTCTTTTATTATATCATATCCAAGGAGAAATTCAGTTACAAAAATCTCTTTACAAAGGAGGAGAAGCAAGATCACTTAGAAGATGATGAAGGTTGGCCAGGATCTTTAGGAGGGATAGGCGCTGGGGGACTGGCTTCGCCATGCTCCATGGCTTCCTTCTCCCTCCGAATGATCTCCTTGTATTCTCACTTGAGGTGGTAGATCCTTAAGTCATCATAGAGCTCCACTCAGAGATTATCAAACTCAAAGTTAGGATTATGCTGAGTTAACTTTACTATGTCCTTATAGCAAAGATAACTCTCAGAAAAAGAATTGGCAGAAAAGATGCCCCATTACTAGAGATACCCGTTACTGACCTTGAACTCGAGGATGGCTTGCATCTTGATCAACCTCAAAGTCTTTGAGTATTTTGAGCACTAGCGAAATGTAGCCATTGGCTCTTTCTTGGCCTGAACTAGCTTAGCCTTTTACTTATCCTCAAGTTCTTTTAGCCTTGTCAAGGCTGACTCTCACTCTACTTGAAAGAGATTTCTCTCATTCTCTGCCTCCTTCTTCATCTTCTTAACCTTGAGTTGGAGTGACTTGAGTTGAGAATAAAGGAAATTCACATCCTCCTTGGCCTGATCGGATTTATTCTTCTTAGAGACCCTTTGCCTTTGAGCATTATAAAAGTATTGACCTGCATAATAAAAAATTATAGTATTGAAACTGAACCAAAGGTCAGCAAAAGAGAAGAAAAAAAGACAACATTGACAAAAGAAGTTCAAAGAACTTATATCGGCACAAGTTCAGACCTCTTCATGATCACCCGATATATGCAAAGCTGCTCAATATAAAGACTCCCATTATTCCCAAAGTACTTGGGGAAGTACTCCTTGACATCTATCTCCTTGTCTAAAGAGCTCTCACGGTGAGAAAAAGACTTCATCTGTGCTTTGATCCTATGGGGAGGAGACGTAGGTGCGTAAGTCACAACTAGTTTCTAGCCCCAAACATTGTAGCAGAGGAGCCTGACGCTCGAGTGGCCTCTCTCATTGTTTCAACTCGAAAGAGGTTGACTCAACATAGGAACTCAAAAGGGTGAGGTATTTCCTGCCCCTTTGAGTAGGATCATTGTCTTTTACTTCAACGGGTCTCTTCTGAGATGATGAGATAGGGGACACCTGAGGAGCACTTGCCTGCTCCTTCATAAACTCATTTATAAATGAGATCTAGGTTAATCATGCACACAACCAAACTCACAATTAGATTGAGGACGAAGCAACTGAAAAATCAAGAGCAAAAAAGCCTAAAGTGCACACTAGCTTTTCAAGCCATGGACAAACCATGCTCTAGTAGATAAGCCTTATCGAAATATGTAGGGGTGCAACTAGCATTCTCAACCTTATCTATCCAAGAGATCAAGAGCTGATGAACCTTGGGACAGATCTCTGGGTTGGCTCGGTAGGAGGAAAGATTACCCCACCCACAAGAAAGACCTAGATTGACCTTGGTAAAAATCCTAAGGAGATGATCTTTGTACGAGTGGATGGAGCTAGGATTCAAGGCAAACAACTTATACTTCTTAGGAATAAAATACCACCTACCCCTGATATTCAAATCTAGATAATCTTTGAAGGTATCCCTGAATATTTCTATAATTGGGGCAAAACCTTTGCATTGGGCTAGGGTTCAGAAAATGGTAATAAATTTCATGACATTAGGTATAATCTAATCAAGGGCAAGGTCCTAGTTTCTTAGGATATCCCAAATGAAGCTATCCACAAGATACCTAAGGCCACTCTTAAACATCTCCTAGAACATATTAAACTTAAACTCAAACTCCTCTTTCAATTTTTTTTTTCTCTTCTTCAGGTCCCCATAGGTCCAATTAACTTGTTCGAAAAGCCGAACACGCTAACTAAGTCCTCAAGGTATTTTTTCCAGAGAGTGAATTTGAAAATCTAAACTTTCACCTTAGGGATACCTAATGAAGTACAAAGTTTGGCTCCACTCTCCTATGCCAAACAAAGTGCCCCAATCCAAAAATAAAAAGCCACAATGACTGAAGAGAGTAACAAAATAATACTTATTCTAGAGTAGTTCCTTGATAGGACTTGGAGCTCCCAGTATGGGAACAACTGGTGGTTAAAAACCAATTATTGTGGGAGAAGATGGGACAGCAAGAGGAGCAAGGCCCCTGGAAGATGCAGCAGTGGTGGAAGGTATAGAGCTCGACTCGCTAATGGTAGGAGCCTTGGTGGAGGACATTATTAGCTTCGAGACGATTGGAGTTATGACCATCATGGAAAATGGAGCTGCGACCATAGGGATCGATGGAGTGGCAAGTCCTTTACTAGATAATAACCCCTTTCAAGAGGAGGAAGGAATGAAAGAGAAAGCCATTTCGAAAAGATTTAGCAAATGAAGAAGGAAAGAAAGCAGGAGTAAAAAAAGGATACAGGACACAAAGATTATAGAAAATAGATGAAAAGGGATAAAAGATTCCTGAAGTACCCTTCCCCAAATCATCAGATCATTGCCATGTATAATGAGAAAGTCCAAAGGTGGGAGCCAAAGGTTGCCACACCAATTGTGAATGCCCTGTAAGCACATATTTTGAGGCTTATAGGAAAATATAATGGGCTCGGCGCATATCTAAATGCGACTAGGTGTTCATGGAAATCAAGGAACAAGAATCCTAGAAAGATCCTTAACATAAAATCTGACAGTAATATCAACCAAATAAGGAGAGTCCAACATAATCAAAATTAAAATCATAAGGCTCCTATATTCACTAAAAGATCTTCTTAACCTATAAAATAGAGGACAACCCACGAAGGTAAGGACCTCAACTTCTCTCTCTGTCTCTGTCTCTCTCTATCTCAAATACTCTTTGAAGAAAATTGATGGAACCTGTTTTGATTTAAGCGTTGGAGTAGGTATCACCGAAGAGCTCTTGGCAGTCCTCCTTATAGTTTCTATTTTCTGTTGTAGATTGGCAGAAGAGTGACCAAGCAGATCTGATCTCGAAGATCCTCCTAGACTTGAGCTAGTGTTTGAACTAAGCTCCATCAATACACTCTATCTTCACTATGTAGATACCTATCATTTTGTGTCTCTTTGACCTTATTTGTACAACCCAAAATTGACCTATTCGACCATTTTTATGTGATTTAGACTTAAATATAATTTTGAAATTTTTGAGATTTAATTTATAAAATTGAAGCTTTCCATCAATTTCAACATGCTCCAATTATCTATATTGAAAACTTTGAGGCTCTAATTGCACAAATCCATTTTTTGGGGACTTGTGCAAAAAATACATTTTATAGGGATCTAATTGCATAATTCCATGTTTCAAAACCTTTTTTTACAAAAGAATATTGATTTCCATCAATTTTTTTATGTTTTTAATTTTATAAGTTTTTTATAAATTTCTAAAATTTAAGAGCTTACTTATAAAATTACAGAGAGATTATTCGAAATCTGATAGGTCGATTCATGACTCTCTGAGCACTCACAAAAATACTCGTGTCCCTATATATACTCGATTTTTCAGCAATTTTTGATAGCCAAAACTCACAAGAAATCATCCAGAATTCACATGAAATTACTCAAGAGTTTTCTGAGATTTTTAGAAAACTTCATACTAGGAAATTCTCATTGGTGCTCCATTAACTCAAAGCCAAAAAAACTGAAAATTTTCATCCTAATTTTTAGTGAGGTTTTCTAAAAAGTGAAGGATTACATGAGCATCAATAAGATCTTTCTTTTTCTCACCCTTTTCATTTCATCCCATCAGTGCTAGCCCATTATTTTCTTTGTTCTATGCAAAACCTAAGCTAGAATTTCTAACCTAGAAATCCTAAAAAATATTGCATATAGTTCATTTAACATTTAGACAAATGTAAATGCAATTAGGGAAGGGTCTTTTATCCTTCCTTCATCATGATAGCAAGTAAGCTCTCACTAATTTACTTTATTTCTTTTTTTTACTTTGAATTAGATTCTACAAGTAGGAATTTCATTAGATTTGTTATCTCTCTTACAAGTATGCATGAGAATGAGCCATAGACCACCAAGGTGAAATATCTCATGCTCAGTGACAAGGAGTCTCACAAATCTTCAAAGATGTCATGCATTTTGTAAGCCAAGCATATGAATATCAAAGCACGTATGAGCATTATGAAATTCTGAACAACATGATGAAGACTGATGTATTGCACTCAACACCCATAAATTTCCATGGAGACTTATTAAATGGCGACCATGATGGGAATTTTGTTTGTTAGGTAATGTTTCCACATTTGATCTAATTTTGTAATGTAACAATTTTATGATTTTTGAGTTTCTTATGGTTGTTTAATTTTATACTTTTACTCTTTTATTGAGTCATAATCATTAGTGAGATAACCTAAGTATAAGATAACTTCAATCAAGTAGAGACCTCATGGCCACCTAATTTTTGAGTATTGAATCCTATAGAAAGTGGTATCTTGAAAATAGGGTGGAGTTTAGATGTACTACCACTTGGTTGAACCTTTGTAACTCCCATTTCAAAAGTGGGCAAGTTTCATCTCGTGTCCTTTTAAATAAACTAAGGGATTGCACTTCACTAAATTCAATCTTTTGTCTAAGATACTAGTAGTTCATTGGACATCCTTACAAATCCTATGTTGATTCAAAGGCATAACCAGATTCAAAGCATAGTTATCCTAGTAGGAGGCTCACCATGGAAAGGTTCTGACATATGTCACGAGGAATACAATATACATGCTGGTTGTACCCTCTTTCCTAGAGTAGACACATGTAAATTTTGTAGATACCCGACTTCTCTGTCTTGAAAATTACCACTTGTTTACAAAATTACCACTTGTTTGTATTATGTTTATTAATAAAATACCAATTTCCCCATTTGAAGTAATTTCATTGATGAGTTTTATTTTTAGTCTTTCAATTTGGAAGGTAAATTCTTTAAAAATGTCATGGATCACTAGATAGATTAGTGACGACTATTTACATGAGAATCTAGTGATCATATGTAGGTGATTCTTGAAATACTTGAAGTGAAGGTGCACTAGACATCATATTCATTTTATATCTCTCACTTAGATAATGTGCATTGGTACTTGTAGGTTGTTTTAAGTAAAATTTATTCATATAATTGTTATGTTTCTAAAAGAAGCACAAAGCAAGAAGACCATTAGTGAAAAATACATAAAAATTACCACTACTATTATATTTTATTGTGTGTCTTATTCCACAAGCACATTGTCTATGCTTACTTAAGATAGTACTATATTTGCTTCGACATGAAAATAGTTAATATATTATTAGTATACATCTATTCATGATTAGGCATGTATGAGGATTGTTGAGGAAGAATGATATTATTCCATTGTCTCAGAATTGTACAATTGAAATTTCATATAAAAAATAATTTCTTAAAAATTATTTTTAGTACATCTATTGATATATTTATGAATAAACAAATCTAAAAGCCAAGTGCGAGATGGTTAGTCCTATGACCTTATACATTATTTATTGTTATGTTTTTAAATAGATTTGATTGCGCAATTTTGGTCGGACAATATGAAAATATAGCGAGTACCTCAAATTTGACTATTTGATTAAATATTTAGATGACAATAGGTGACGACATACATGAACCCAATTTTATTATGAATGTGCTCAATTAGGTGTTCCATAATGAGTCAAAATATTTTATTATATATATAGTATCTAGTTTCACTTTGAGATTGTCTTGTTGAATAAGGATGAATTTTATGGGCTTAAATCTAATTAAAAAATTAAATATAAATTGATTTATTTGAACTAATTATTAATTGGACTATTTTGTAAAAGATTTTAGTCTAGTTGTGATTTTAAAATCTCTAAGGGGTATTTTGTAAAGATCAAACTTTCACTCTGCTTTGATTTCTCCTCCCCTTTGATTCTCTATTAAAAAGAGACAAAAACTTAATGTGAATATGTTCGGATTTGCAAAATAAAAATTTATAATTTTAATTTTTCAAATTTTTAGACCCTAAAATATGTAAATTTTTATTTTATATAATTTTATATCAATTTTTCTTATGGATTTTATATTAAATGGTGAAATTTCGACTCATAGATTGGATTTTTCACTTATTCTTAGGTGGACATCTAGATGGGCTGCGTGGCCACCTTTTAAAATATCAAAGACCGCCAAGAGACCATCTCCAAGAAATAAGAAAAAAAAAACCATAAGATAGCTAACACACACTCTTTTTTTTATTTTTTATTCTCTTTTATCTCTATTATCTCTACTTTGCTTTATCTCACCTTCCAATACCTTATTTATTGCAACGATATATATTTGTTCTTGTCAAATTCCAACTAAGCTTCAACTACGATTTTTGATTTAAGCATCGTAGGGATTTAAATAGAACTCCAATTCAAATCCAAATTTCGATTTTTGGTTTGACTAACACGGGAGTGTCACGATCAAAATAAGGGCAAATCAATATATGTATTACTTATGATTGGTATGCTACTTATACTATATATTCAATCACAGTAACCATATTTAGTAGTTTCAAGTTATCAATTAAGCTTGCTAATTTATGAGAAGGTGTTCTATAAAGAGATGCACCTTTTAGATAGAGGATTCACAATATCAATTTTAAATAAATTTATAAACTTTGAAGAAGGGCACATAAATAGGTGCCTATATTTAGCCTATAAATAATTTTGCCTCGTAATTGCAAATAATTTTCAAATTTATTAATCAAAGTAACTCTTGAGCAAAAAATTTCTTTTCTGATCTTAAAAAATATATTTTTTATTATATTTTCTAATTTGACGGTGGATTCCACCTAAATTACAGAGTCATTCTTCACCTCTATGGTGATTTTCTCAAGATATTAAGTATCTCTATGGTGAATTTAAAATGGAAAGATGTGTGCCTATTTATTATCTCTATCACTTTTTGTGTCATGTGATATTAGAGCTTAAGATTTAATTTATGTCATTTACAAGCTAGGTATATGATCATCATGATTTACAGACCACCTCAACACCAAATGAACGCTGAAATAACTTTAACTCTCGTGACATCAGAATGGAATGGTTAAGAATATAAGTACAACTATTTCAAGAGTGTGATGCATTCTATGAAGAAGCTTTGACACTTGAACAAGATTCTTGCAAAAACATCAACTTGTATCTTGAAGTTTCAAATTCTGGAATGGCCTTTATAGAAAAGACTATCATTAATGGCTACATTGATGAAGTCCTTACCTTTGATGAAGAATTAAGCAAAGAAGAAGACAAATTTTCTCACAATATCTTTGATATTCTAAGCACATATTATGAAGAGATATATAATGTCTTCTCGATGATGAAAGTTTTGTGATTGTTGACTCATTAATCAAGAAAATCAATGATGTAGATGATACACTACATATCTTTGATGAGGATGCAAATGAAGAGAAATGTGATTATGGGGAGGATGACTTGCTTGTTCAATACCAAGCTTTGAATTCTCAAGACAAGGATGAGAAATGACTACCCTCCAATGCCTTACGTATATTGTGATTTACAGCAAAAAGTTCACAGATAACTTTTTTTACAAATAACATAAAAAATAAAACTAAAATAAAATAAAATAAAAATAAGAAAAATATAATAATATATGTGATTCATCTAAAATTAGACTACTTCATGGGAGTAGTAAGAGGCCATTATCAATAGATTTTATAATAATTTATAAGAAAGACTCCACTCAATTGAACTCTTCATTAAGCATTGACAACGGATATATCTTTAGAGAAAATCTCCAAGAGCACATCACGAGGAACTACTATGAGAGACCACAAAAAAAACATCAAAAAGATCCACACACGAGAGCCAATACTCTCTCTTTCTCCTTTTCTCTATTCTCTCTATTTCTTTCTAATTCAACCACAACACTATCTAACACTCCCTACTAAACCTTATATATTACTAGAATATTTATAGACAGTTGGTGAGTCAAAATTATATTTTGATTATAACTTCTAATATTATATAATAGGTGTTCGAGTGGATTTTGTAACCTAACTCTGACTTCAAGTTTGACGAGAATTAGAGTTAGACTTTAAGCCTAACTCTTGATGAGTTGAATAATATTTGAAATAAATATGTGCTAAAACTTCAAGCCCAAACACTAAATCGGACTACATTGGTCGACTGCTAAGTTAGCCAGTAGACCAATTCTCATTAACTAGATTTGGCAGCACTCTACCAGTTAATCGGTTCTTCAACCGATCAACATGTTTTGTTGAGTTGAGACCAATGCAACCTCTGTTGGTCAACTAGTTCTTTAACTTATCATTCAGTTTGGGTTGAAATCTACAAATCTGGAAACAAATCCCTCTCCAATCTCATTAGCAATAAAAGAATTTTTGGTTAGGGGATTACAATCTTAAAATATATCCAAATCCAAGATCTAATCCCAACAAATCTCAAGTTTAAATCAATTAATAATCAAATTAGAAGATCCTTTCAATCTCATAAAAGCATGCAAAGATGAGCACAAAAAAGGACACAGAAAATTAAGGCCAAAAAGAGTACAAGAACGGCCACAAAATTTAGCATAAATTACAAGAAGGGGATCTAATCATTCAAAGAGGAGACTAAGAGAGCATCATCAAAAATAAAATAAAAAAACAAAACAAAGAGATATAATGCCCTATCTTCTCTTTGTCTTTTTTTAGTTTTATTCTTTCTTCTTTCTTTGTCTCTCGTGAGGTCCTTGCTCCCCTCTTCTCCTATGCTCTTGCTACTCCCTTCCACTATCACCACCATGGCCACCTGTAGCTCTATCTCTTCCTATGCTCTAGTGGATCTACACCGCCACCAAGGCACTATTTTGCCACGATGATGCCCTACGCACCAACTTGCGAAGCTCAAATCTTCAGGTCCACCATGGAGGTCTCTAAAGAAGAAAGAACGAGAAGATGAAGAAGAAACAAGAAGGGAGAAATATGAAAAAAATTTAAAAAAAGAGAAAAAAGAAGCAACACGTGTAAAAAAAAAGGATAAAAAGGATAAAAAGAGAAAAGATTCTCACTTCATTGAACATGCTTTTGATTCTTGACATAGAACCAGCATGTAGGCTCGCCTAAATCTTGACTTCGGCCTAAAGCCAGTTTGCGAACTCACTTGATAGCCATCCTATCCTAGAGCCAGTTTGTGAGCTCGGCCAAAAGTCAACTTCAGCCTAGGACTAGCCTGCGGGTTTGTCTAAAAGCCATTTTAACTTAGGGCTAGCTTGTGGACTCATCCAAAAATCAATTCAGTTAAGGGCCAACTTGCGGGCTCCCCAAATGCCAATTTGGACTAAAGGCAGCCTATGGGCTGGCCTGAAAGTTTATTTAAACTAAAGGCTATCCTATAGACTCGCCTAAAAATATAATCAAGTTTAGGGCCAACTTGCGGGCGCACTTGAAAATCAAATATTGACTAAGGACTAGCTTGCAAATTTGCCCAAAAAGTATTATGACTAAGGGTCAGTCTGCAGACTCATTCAAAAGTCAATTCGGCTAAAAGCTACCTCACAGGCCCCCCCACACGTCAAGTTAGACTCAAGATTAGCCCGTAGGCTCACCTGAAAGTCAATATGACTTAAAATCAGCCCGCGAGCTCACCTCGAAATCATCATGACCATTTGAAGGCTCTCTGACCAAAATAAATTCATAAACATGAATTTATTAAATTAAAATGATTCAATCACATTGAACTCATGCTAATTCAGCTAAAATAGATAAAAAAAAAATCAAATTGACTTGAACAAACCACTAAATAGACCTAAATAAAGAAAAATAAATGCACTGAAAGTAATACAGAAAAGCAAAAAAGCTCTTTGTCAATTGACTACTATCTTAATTTTTTGACTGGTCTTGATCAACCTGGATTGGCATAATTCTGTCAATTGATTGGTACTATCAACTAGTCGATTGGTTCTGATGGACTAACAAAATATAGGCCCTTTGTTAAATAATTGACACTCAAACCAATCAATCGTTCAGTTCGAATAAACCTAGAATAACACTCTCTCGGCTGATCATCTGCCAACCAGTCATCCATTTTAGTCAAAAAATTGATGATCTGAGGTTTAGATTAATCATAATTGGGCCAAGCCTTGATCGGTCCAAACTTGGATGAATTTAGGTTTATATTAAGTCAATCTAGAAGCAAAAGAAGTTCACATTGAACTTCAATCAAGTTAAAAAATATTCGAACTAAATCAACATAAATTCAAATTGAACTCTAATTGAGTTGAACCAAAATAAATTCAAATTGAAATATAATTAAGTCAAATAATATTCAAACTAAATAAATTTGAATTGAACTCTAATTGAGTCAACCGATATTTGGATTAAATAAAAATAAATTCAAATCAAATTCAAACCAAACCCAAATCAAGTCAAGCTAGGTTCAAACCAAGACCCAAATTGGGTCAAGCCAAGTTCGAACCAAGTCCTAATCGAGTCAGCTTAAGTTTGAACTCAGTCTCAATTTAGTTAGGTCAAGTTTAAACTAAGCCCCAATTAGGTCAAGCCAAGTTTTAGCTAATTAGGTTAAATCAAACTTAAATTCAACTTCATCCCTAATTGGGTGAAACCAATTCCAAAGCAAACCCAAATCGAGTTAAGCCAAACTCAAACTTGAACTAGAACAAGTTAAACCTAAACCAGAACAGGTCAAACCTGAACCAAAATAGGTCAAACCTAAACCAAAAAAAGCTTGAATCATAATAGGTCAAACGTGAACCAAAATAGGTCAAATCTAAACTAGAATTGGTAAAACCTAAATCAAAACATTTCAAATATGAACCAAAATAGGTCAAATTTAAACTAAAATAGGTCAAATCTGAACAAAATAGGTTAAACTTGAAGTAGAACAAGCTTGAATAAGAACATGTGAAAACTAAACCAAAATAGGTCAAATCTGAATTAGAACAGGTCAAGTCTGAACCAAAACCAAGTTGAATCAAATCAACTTAAACTTGAATTCAAGTCCATTTAGGTTCAAACCGAAACCACATAGGCATTCAATCTGAACCAAACCCAAACTCATTAATGGGTTGAACAAGGAACCAATCAAGAGTGCACCTGAAATTAAATCAAGGTTAGTTAATAACAAGCTCAAAGTTTCCAACAATGCCTCAAACTTGATCGCTAACATAGCAATGAGGCTGTGGATTATCAAATGAAATCAAAAGAAGCTAATTACCCACCCGTTCAAAGCTATTAGCCACACTTCAAGATAAACCCAATAAGTCATTGGTAACCCTATCAAAAGAAGTTAATTACCAACACGCTCAAAATTGTCAGCCACATTTCAAGCTAAACCCAATAAGTTATTAGTAATACTATTAAAAAAAGCTAATTGCTAACACACTCAAGATGTTGGTCATATTTCAAGCTAAATCCAACAAGTCTTTAGTAATGCTATCAAAAAAAGTTAATTACCAATACGCTCAAAACTATCGGTCACACTCCAAGCTAAATCCAACAAGCTATTGGTAATACTATTGAAAGAAGTTAATTGCTAGCACACTCAAAGCTATTGGCCACACTTCAAAGCTAAACTCAATAAGTCGTTACTAATGCTATAAAAAAAAGTTAATTGCCAATACACTCAAAACTATTGGTCACACTTTGAGCTAAATCCAACAAGCCGTTGGTAACGCTATAAAAAAAGCTAATTGCCAAAGTGTTTAAAGTTATTGGTCATACTTCAAAGCTAAATCCAATAAGTTGTTGGTAACATTATCAGAATAAATTAATTATCAATGTACTCAAAGTTGTTGGTCACACTTCAAGCTAAACCCAACAAACTATTAGTAACACTATCAAAAAAAGTTAATTGCCAACACACTTAAAGCTATTAGCCATACCTCAAACTAAACCTAACAAGCTATTGGTAATGTTGTCAAAAGATATAAGGGAAGGTCCATTGGTGATCTACCATATCTTGAGATAAAATCATCCTTAAACTTCAGCAAGTCAAATCAGTAGGAGACCTTAATTGAAAAGTAAAGGATACTTCACCTTTCTACTAAAATATTTTCAAAAAAATGAATCTCTAGAAATTTTTCTTTCAAAGAAATAAGCATAAACACATATGTTTTACATCATTTGCTTCTTCTAGCATCAAGAAGAGAAAACATCACTTCATAAGGTTACTTCTCTTAAAACTCATGTGCCAATCTAGCATTCTAAAAGATAAACAAGCAGCATGCATTATAATAGTTCGACAACACCAATCAAGATATCAGCTCACTGATCTAATTGATTGCTATAGAGTGTCTTACTCTAATGTACCAATGAGGCATTCTAAAGACAAGCCCCATGAAAACAACTTTCTGCTTTGTTCTTTATTCTACCAAGACATGGTATGGATAAGAAGGTGAAGTTTTCAGTAAAACTTCATCAAAGCTTGAAGAAATGGGGCATGATATAGCCAAAAGACCCCAAAGCCACTTTTGTCAAATCCCACTCGACATGATAAACCACTTGGTGAAAACATGATCCTCAAATCAAAGTAAGCTCCACCAAAACTCGAAAATGGGGTGAAAGCCACAATTGATAAATTGATGAAAATCAACCTAGATTCAGAAGAAGATCCCAAGCTAACCTTTATCAACACACAACTCTCAGAGAAAAGCTAAGCCCAACTGAAAGTAGTGCTAAAACAATACACTGATTGCTTCACATGGAACTATAGGGAGATGTATGGACTAAATCCTGAAGTTACAATCCACATGCTGGCTAACTATCCTAAATTTTCACCTGTCAAACAAGCACTTAGGAAGATGAAACTCGACCTAGAATAAAAGGTGATAGAAGAAATGAAGAAATTGATCAAAGCAAGCTTCATCAAAGAGGAGAAATATCTATACTAGGTTGTACATATTATGCCAGTCAAAAAGAAGAATGACTTAATATGCATTTGTGTGGACTATTGAACAAAGCATGTCTGAAAGATAGCTTTCCATCATTGATAATAAAAATCATAATTGACAATATGACCAATTTTAAAATATTTTCCTTTATAGATAGTTTCTCAGAGTACAACTAAATCAAGATGAATCCTAATGATGAAAAATAAATGACCTTTAGAACTCCAATTGATATCTATTGCTACAAGGTGATGCCCTTCGGGCTCAAGAGTGTCACTTATTATAGGGCCATGATCCAAATTTTTGATGACCTCATACACTAGCTGATTGAATGCTATATGGATGACTTGGGAGTCAAAACTAAGCCCAAAAAGAAACACATCCAAGATCTAAAAGTGGTCTTTGACCACCTTAGAAAATATAATCTTAAGATGAATACTATGAAATGTGCATTTTGGGCATTATCAGGAAAGTTCCTTGGATTCATTGTCGAACATTAAAGGATTGAAATTAATCCATCTAAGATTAAAGCAATCCTAGATGTACCACCGCCCAACAACTTGTAATGGTTGAGGTCATTCCAAGTTTGACTCATATATATAATGAGATTCATTTCAAATCTCTAAAAAAAGTGCAAGCCTTTTTGCAAATTGATGAAGAACAATACTTCATTCCTTTGGGATCAAGAATATTAACAAGCCTTTGAATAGATTAAGTAATATCACTTAAAACCACTAGTCTTGACAGCACCCATGCCTAAAAGACCTTTAATACTATGCACAACCATAATGGAAGGATCCCTAGGGGTACTTCTTGCCCAAAATAATAAAGAAGGCAAAAAATATATTCTACTATTTAAGTAGAATGCTAGTAGGAGCAAAAAATAACTATTATCCTATTAAAAGCATTGTCTTGTACTTATATTTGTAGTGAAAAAGTTTAGACATTATTTACTTTCTTATCAAGTCATTTTAATATCAAGAATTGATCCAAAAAAATACTTGATGACCAAACTCATACTCACTAGAAGGCCGGTAAAATGGGTCTTAATCCTCATGGTGTATGATATTAAGTTCACTCCTCAAGAGGCAGTTAAAGGACAAGTTCTTGCCAATTTTCTCACAGCTTACCCCACACCTGATGACTCTCTACTGAGTTGCAAACTCTCCAATAAAGAAATTCTTTTTGTTGAGGAAGGAGAATCGCATTGGAAGCTATTCTTGATGGGGCGTTATCCATCAAAGTAGAAATTAAGTTGAAGCTTCCACAAATTAAAGTAGGCATCAAACTCATATTTGTCACTCCAAATGGGGACATTTTCTAACATTCCTACTTTCTTTCAAAGTCATACACAAATAATGAAGTTGAACATAAGGCCCTAATTCCAAAACTATAAATGGCCTTCAATATGAGGATATCACTCTTGCATATTTTTGGTGACTTGCAATTGATCATCAATCACTTGGGAGGTGAATATAGAATCCAAAAATTTGAGCTACTAAAATGCCATGAAATGACTCGAGAACTAATGTGGCAAATCCCACGTGTTCAAATAATCAAAGTTCCCTAGCCCATTAATGCAGAAGCTAATTCCTTATCCAACTTGGCCAAAATATTGGCTAATCTTAATCAAGGAGAAATTTTAATCATAGTCCATAGCAGATAAATGATAAACTTGGTCTTTAGCGTTAAGCATGGAAAGATTGAGTCTAAAGTGATAGAGGAAGCAATAAATTAGAGAATATCATTTATCAACTATCTCAAAAATAGAGAACTTCTGGGGAACAAAATTAGTGTGAATGCAACTCAAGAAGAGGGCCGCATTCTTTATGCTCATTAATGACACTCTTTATAGGAGATTTTTAGATCAACTATTTCTATACTATCTTTCAAACAAGAAGCAAGAGAAGTCTTATACGAAGTACACTCGGGGTTATGGATCTCATTAATCAGGCCTAAAAATAATAATAATAATTAAATGTATGGATTACTATTAGCTCATGATGGTGAGAGATGACATCAAATACATATGAAAATATTGCCTATGCCAAATTCATGGTGACTTCATTCATCAATATTAAAATCACTTACATCCAACGGCATCCTCATAGCCATTTGAGGTATGAAGTATGGACATAATTGGCCCAATTGAGTCACCTTCTTCTAGAATTCACCACTTTATATTAGTAGCGACTGCTTATTTCTCTTGTGGGGCAAAAGCAATCCCACTAAAAAAAATGAAAGTGAATACTATTTTTCATTTCTTTCAAGAAAATATCTCATACCAATTTGGTGTTCCTCAAAGAATCATTTCTGACAATGTACCATCCTTCAAAAGCTTCAACGTAGGACAATTCACACATCATCATAAGATAGATTGAAGATACTCATCTACCTATAATGCAAGGGTGAATAACCTTACCGAGGCATTCAACAAAATTCTCTCTAAAATATTAAAGATAGCCATTTCTAGAAATAAAAGAGATTAGCGCCAAATTTTTTTTGAGATATTATGGGCTTATCGCACCACATATCAAATCCCTATTCAATCAACACCATATGCATTAGTGTTTGAGATTGAGGCAGTCCTACCATTGAAGGTATAAATTCTCTCTCTAAGGATTACTTCGTAAGATGAAATTATAAAAGAAGAAAATATTCATCTTTGCCTAAATGAGCTAGATTCCTTGGATAAAATAAGCCTGGTAGCTCAACAAAATATGAAGATGTACTAAGCACAAATGTGTAGGACTTACAATAAGATGGCCCAGCTCAGATCCTTCTAGAAGGGAGAAATGGTATTGGTCTTGAGAAGACCATAATCCCAAGTCAAAACAAGAAAGGCAAATTCGAGTCTAATTGGGAAGAACCTTATATCGTCAAGAGGATATTTAAAGGAGGATCCGATAAACTAGTTGATGAAAAAGTGAAAAAAAAAACCTATGCCACCAATCAATGCTTGATTCTTGAAGAGGTATTATGGATGAGCCTCTGGGGGTAACAATAATAAAATAAAAGTATCTATGTTTTATCTATAATGAAATGCTTGAATTTCTCAAAAGAATGTTTGGTCAAACATGTGCTTTATTTCTTAAGGCAAAACATAGACACAAAACTACATCCATTTGGCATGATGATTATGTCTGTATCCGAATGACAAACCAAGTCCACTTTCCTATGACAAACTATGGTCACTTTCAAATGGTAAAATCAAGTCCAATCTCACATGGCAAAATCAAGTCCACTTCCATATAGCAACTCAAGCCCATTCTCACATGGTGGACTAAGTCCACCTCCACTCAGCATGCCAAACTAGCTCGCTATTGATTGCATCCACTCCTCTGACTAAGAAAACTCGAGAAGAGGATGTGAATGGGTTACTTTCTTTGAGTGGATTTTGTAACCTAACTCTGACTTTGAGTCTGATGAGAATTAAAGTTGAACTTTGAGTATAATTCATGATGGATTGGACTCAATTTGAAATAAATATGGGCTAAAATATTATGCCCAAATACGAAATCAAACTGCACCTATCGGATTAATCGATTGACTAATTCTCATAAATCAAATTTTGCAGTGCTTTGTTGATTGACTGGTTCTTCAACTGATTGGCCAGTTCTATTGAGCTAGGACCTGTGCACCCTCCCCAATCTCATTAGTAATAAAGAATTTTTGGTTAGAAGAATGCAATCTCGAAATATATCTAAATCTGAGATCTAATCCCATTAAATTTTAAAATCAAATCAATTAATGATCAAATTTGAAGATCCTTTTAACCCGATAGAAGGATGCAAAGATGAGCATGAAAAAGGACACATAAAATTAGGGAGAAAAAGAGCACAAGAAATGCCACAAAATTCAGCATAAATCAGCAAATAGAGATCACATCATCAAGAAGGAGACTAAGAGAGCATCGTTAAAAAAAAGAACAAAGCAATGTAAGGCCCCTATCTTCTCTTTATCTTTTTTCATTTTTATTCCTTTTTTTTTCCATTGTCTCTTGTGAGGTCCCTATTGCCTTTCCTTAGTGCTCCCACTGCTTGCCCAAAAGCCAATTTAGATAAAAGTTAGCCTACAGGCTCATCCAAACATTAATCTAAACTAAAGGCCAATCTGCAGGCTCACCGAAAAATCAATACAACTCAAGGTTTGTTTGCAAGCTCACATCAAAATAATCATGATAGCCCGGGGGCTCTCGAACTAAAATAAATCGATAAATATGAATCGATCAAATTAAAATGACTCAATTATATTGAACTCAAGCCAATTCAGCCAAAATAGATTAACAAAACTAAGTTGACTCAAACAAAACATCAAATGAATCTAAATGGACAAAAAGAAATGCACTGAAACTAATATAGATGAGTAGAAAAGCTCTTTGTTGATCAATCTCTATCTCAACTTATTGACCGATGTTGATCAACCTGAACTAACATAATTTTGCTGATGACTAGTACCATCAATCAATCGATTAATTTTGGTGGACCAACAAAATATAGGCCCTTTGTCAGACTATCAGTACTCGTATCGATTATCTAGTTCAAATAGACTTGGAATAACACTCTCCCGGTCGATAGACCAGTACCCTAACTAGTCATCCATTTCAATCAAAAAATTGATGATTTGAGGTTCATATTCAACTTTAATTAGGCCAAGCATTGATTGGTCCAAACTTGGACCAACTCAGCTTTAAATTAAGTCAATCTGGAAGAAAAAAAATGTTCAAAGTGAACTCCAATTAAGTCAATCAACATTCAAACTAAATCAAAATAAATTCAAATTAAACTCTAATTGAGTTAAACAAAAATAAATTAAAATTAAATCCAATTGAATCAAACAATATTTGAACTAAACAAATTTGAATTGAGCTCTAATTGAGTTAAGCTACATTTGAATCAAATCGAAATGAATTCAAATTGGATTCAAACCAAACTTAAGTTTGGTCAAGCCAAGTTTGAACAAAGACCAAAATTGCATCAAGCCAAGTTCAAACCAAGTCCCAAGCGGGTTAGCCAAGTTCGAACTAAGTCTTAACTAGGTCAAGTCAAGTTCAAACCATGACCAAGCCCCAATTGGGTCAAGCCAAGTTTCACCTAATCAGGTCAAATCGAACTCAAATTAAACTTCAACCATAATCAAGTTAAAACAAGTTCAAACCAAACCTAAATCAAGTCAACCAAACTCAAACCTAAACCAAAATAAATTAAATCTGAATTAAAATAGGTCAAATCTGAACTAGAATAGATCAAATCTAAACTAAAATGGGTCAAACCTGAACCAGAATAGGCTTGAACCAGAACAAATAAGACTTAAACCAAAATAGGTCAAATCTAAACCAAAAACAAGTCAAGTCTAAACCAAAATCAAGTTGAATCAAATCAACTTGACTTGAATTCAAGTCCATTTAGGTTTAAACCCAAACCTGACAAGGGTTCGATGTGGGACAAACCCAAAATTATTAACAAGTTGAACAAGGAACTAATCAAGGTTGGACCCTAAATCAAGTCAAGGTTAGTTGACAATAAACTCAAAGTCATTGACAATGCCTCAAACTTAATCGACAACACACTAATGAGGCCATCATTTATCAAATTAAATCAAAAGAAGTTAATTGCCCACACATTCAAAGTTGTTCTTCACACTTTAAGCTAAACCCAATAAGCCATCGATAATACTATTAAAAGGAGTTAATTGTCAACATGCTCAAAGCTATCAACCACACTTTAAGCTAAACCCAATAAGCCATTGTGAATGTCATCAAAAGAAGTTAATTATCAACATGCTCAAGGATGTTGGCCACACTTCAAGCTAAAACTAACAAGCCATTGATAATGCTATCAAAAGAGATTAATAGCCAATATGCTCAAAGCTATCTATCAAACCTCAAGTTAAACCCAACAAGCTATTAGTAATGCTATCAAAAGAAGTTAATTACTAACACACTCAAAGCTATTGGTTACACTTTAAAGCTAAACCCAACAAGCTATTGGTAATGCTATCAAAAGAAGTTAATTGTAAATATGCTCAAAGTTATTTGTCATACTTCAAGCTAAACTTGACAAGCTCTTGATAATGCTATCAAAAGAAAATAATTACCAAAATTCTCAACTTGTTAATCACACTTCAAAGCTAAATCCAACAAGTCATTGGTGATATTATCAAAAGAAGTTAATCACTAAAATACTCAAAACTATCAGCTACACTTCATGCTAAACCCAACAAGCAGCTAGTAATGCTATCAAAAGAAGTTAATTGCCAATGCACTCAAGGCTATCGGTCACACTTCAAGCTAAACCCAATAGGCCATTGGTAATACTACCAAAAGAAGTTAATTGCCAATATGCTTAAGGATTTTGGCCACACTTCAAGCTAAATCTAACAAATTATTGATAACACTATCAAAAGAAGTTAATCACCAATATGTTCAAAGATATTGGTCACACTTCAAGTTAAATCTAACAAGCCATTGGTAATGTTATCAAAAGAAGTTAATCACCAACACACTCACAGTTGTCAGTCACACTTCAAGCTAAACCTAATAAGCATTGGTTGTGAGCTCAAAACTTGGGATAGTAAAGACTCCGAGGAATAACTTTGAACAAAAAAATTAAAAGTATGATAGTTTGAATGCGCAATCAAGTAATATGTGAAAATAACTTTCAATAGGCACAAACCCCCATTGTTAATTATCTCAATGATTGTCAGAAATCTCCTAAAGTAAGAAACCCAGTTAATAAAGATAGAGACACAAAAGAAAAGAAGAAAAATATAATTTTATTGATATGAAAAAGAAAGTACATGATTTAAGTAAGGAGATACCCTCACTTTATATTTTGATAAATTTGAATATGAAATAAGAAAGAAAATGGAAAAAGCTCGATGTTGGCTGCTACTCTGCTCCCGCATGCTAGACCATATAGAGTCTGGCTTAGGTAGGGCCTAATTTGATCATTGGTGGATATTGATAATTTGATTTAATAGTGTTGTCCGATGGGACATGGAAGATGATAAGAGGAGTTTGAAGTGTTTTTTTATAATTTTGATCTTCAGCGATAACTTTATTGGATGGTGTTGCCAATGGCTTATCAAGATTATCTTGAAGTGTCTTCAATAGCTTTGACCTTTGGCTATAACTTTGTGATTTGAAGTGTTTTGTTAGCCATTAAGGCATTGGCGATAACCTCATGGTTTGAAATATTTCTGATAGCTTGGTAGTGTAGGTGATAACTTCATGATTTGAAGTATTTTCATAGCCAATAAAATATAGGCAATAACTTCATGATTTAAAATATTTTCATAGCTAATAAGGTGTAGGGAATAATTTCGTTCAAATAAGGCATCTAGCTTACTGACTAAGTGAGTCTAGGTCTACCTTAATTTAATTTAATTGGATAATCGACAACCTCTTAGGGATGTTGTCGATTACATTTGGAGCATTGTCAATGCTTTTGAGTTGGCTTAGCTTGAAAGGTACATCATCAACAGCTTCTGGGGTTGACTAGCTTCAAAGTATAGTTAAAGACTTTGAATGTGTTGGTAATTAACTTCTGTGACTTAATAGTATCACCAATGTATAGGGTTAGGTATAGCCTTGAAGTGTAGCTGACAGTTTTGAGTGTGTTATTAGTTGACTTTATTTGAACATGACATTGTGACTAACTGACTAAGTGAGCTCAAGCCTACTTTAGTTTAGCTTGATTTGAAGTATTGCCAATGCTTTTAGGTTGTCTTAGCTTTGAAGTGTGACCGATGACTTCAAAAAAGTTATCAATTGACTTCATTTGAACAAGGTGTTATGGTTGACTAACTAAGAGAATTCAAACCTACCTTAGTTTGGTTTGATTTGAGGAGTTGCCAATATTTTTAGATTAGCTTAGCTTGAAAGGTACATCATCAACGACTTCTGAGATTGACTAGTTTCGAAGTGTGATCAACAACTTCATACATATTGTTGGTTAACTTTACTTGAATAAGACATTATGGTTGATTGACTAAGTGAGTTCAAGCCTACCTTAGTTTGCTTTGATTTGATAATCGATGGTCTTTTAGGTGTGTTATTGATTAAATTTGGAGTGTTGCCAGTACTTTCGGGTTGGCTTAGGTTGGAAGATGCATTGTCAATAGTTTTGGGTTTGACTAGCTTCGAAGTGTAACCAACGATCATGAACTTATTGCTAGTTGAGTTTGTTTGAATAAGGCATTGTAGTTGATTGACTAAGTAAGTTCATATCTGCCTTAGTATGATTTGATCTAAAATCTAGACTAACTTAGTTTAAGCCTGATTTGATTTAGTTCAATATTTAGAACTTGATTTAAGCTCAAATATGATTTAATTCAATTTGGGTCGGGCTCAACCTTTGCTGGCCAATATAGCAACATTTGGGGGAGATTTTGAAATAAATTATACAAATATAAAATATGATTATTAAGAAGATCAAGTCTCAATCTAATTTGCCAAAAAAAATTACCCTCAAGCAATATCACTCAATTTCCTATAAAGCACAAGTGCAATAATATAAATAAAGTGAGAAATTTGTATCGTGACATGGTTTAGAGACCAATCGCTCCCTCCTACTCCATAACCCCTACCTCACTCTCGAGGACTTGGATTACTCCACTGGTAATGATGCTTCTTAAGGTAAAACCAAGCTTTTACATCATACTCCAAACTAGAGTGCCGCTTCTTTCAAGTAAAGCCAAGTCGATCACATCCTTAGGGTGAAGTCATGCCCGTATAAATGATCTTTCTCCCATCAAGAATATCTACTCCACATCAAAGATTTTATAAACTTACATTCCTAACACATAGGAGTATTTATAAGTGGAAAAAGCAAAAGATATTATTTTAAATCTCACTTCAGAGTCTCTCAAAGAGAGAATAGGGCTATGAGGATTTGCTTTGAGATTGACAAGTTTAGAGCATTTCTTGTCTAGAAGGCATGGAGCACTTGATTTCTTTTCTAAATGATAAATAAAGTTGTATAACTTATTAACAGAAGTCCAACCATACCTATTTATACTTTATGGGTCAGAACAAGCCATTGAGAGTGAGATCCCACAGTTTAGTTCACTCCAATAATTAAAAACTAGTCGTTAGTCACACAGAAAATCTGAATTAGACATTCATTTTAGATAATTAGATGTCCAATTTTAGTTTATTAAAACTGGCTCAAAGCCCTATCAAGTGTCTAATTTTCAACTGGTCGTCTAGTTCTATCAGACCCATTTGCGAACTGGACATTCGGTTGCAAACCAAATGTCCAATTTTGCCTTGGATTGAAATTCTCAACCTGACTCAATTGGGCATCCTATTTAGAACCAAACATGCAACCAGTTATTAAAGCTTTGTCCATCCAATGCTAAACAATTTATCTCAAAAACAAATCCTTAACTTGACAAAATAAAATGAAAATCTAAACCTAGTTGAGCCAATCTTGATCTCATGAGCTTTCTTTAAGCCATATTCAAAATTTTAAGTTTCATTTGTTGATCCACCATCACGCCTTATCTTCAATATGTCCATCAAATCTTGAGGCTTCTAAATAGACTTGATCTTCATTTTAAGCTTGACTTGGCTACAAGCTACACATGCTCAAGAAATTATCAAATATATAGTTTGGTCATCATCAAAATTATAAAGGGCAACAATCTCCCCCTTTTTGATGATGACAAACCCATTCAAAAATAAAATAAATAAACTAGTTAATAAAAAGATTTGTAATGTAACACATGCATCAACTAGAACAATATACGTGAAAATATCACTTTAACAAATAATAGTATACACCCCATAACTCTAACCTTTTCCCCCCTATTTAAAATAATTTAGTCATATTATCTATTTTCGCCTTTTGGCATCAACAAAAAGGGTAATTCCAACATAGACAATTACAAGAAAATTCACAAGGAGAAGTCCATATAAGAAATGAAAGCCCTAATTATGAAATTAATTAAGGACAAAATTTTGAATTTTAGCATTTAAGCACATAAGAACATGTATTCCCATGTATTCCCCCTATGTATAGTTCTCTCCCTTTTGAAATAATTTCACTATATTACCAAAAATTGCCAATAGAAGAAAAGGATCAAAAACTCATGGTTGTTAGACCAAAAGAGAGAGCATGAGGCTCTGATACTAAATATTGGCCCATATGAAAACCTTTGAGGGGGGATTTGAAATAAGTTATACAAATACAAAATATGATAATTAAGAAGATTAAGCCCTAATATAATTTACCAAAAAATTACTATTAAGTAATATCACTCAATTTTATACAAACCACAAGTACAATAATGTAAATAAAGTGAGAAACATGCATTGTAATTTTTATATGATTTGGAGACCAATCGCTCCTACTCCATGACCTCTGCCTCATTCTTGAGGACTTGAATCACTCCACTAGTGATGTCACTTTTTGAGGAAAAATCAAGCCTTTGCATCTACTCTAAACTGGAGTGCCACTTCTTTTAGGTGAAGCCAAGTCCGTTGCTTTCTTAGAGTGAAGCCACATTCATACAAATAATCTTTCTCTTACCAAGAATATCTTCCCCACACTGGAAATTTTGCATATGTACACTTCTAACACCTAGAAGTATTTACAAGTGGAAAAAATAAAAGATATTATATTTGAAACTCATTACAAAGTCTCTTAAAGAGGGGACAAGGGATATGGATTTGCTTTGAGATTGGAAAGTTTATAGCATTTTTTTTTACTAGAAGGCATAGGGGGCTCGAACTATTCTCTAAATGATAAATGAAATTGTAAAACTTAATAAGAGAAGCCCAACCATACTTATTTATATCTTATGGATCGAAACAAGTCATTGGGAGTGAGACCCTGTTATTTGGTTTGCTCCAACAGTCAAAAAACTAGCCGTTATTGTACAAAAAAAATCCAAACCAAATGTCCATATCAGATAACTCAATGCCTAGTTCTAGTTTATTAGAATTGGCTCAAAACTATACTGGATGTCTAGTTTTCAACCAATCATCTAGTTCTATCAGACCCATTTTCTAGCTGGACATCCAATTACATACTGGACGTCCAATTCTACCTTGGACTGAATTCTCAGCTCGACTCAATCAGGTATCTGGTTTAGTTAGAAAAGCTTGTTAAGAACTTCTTGTAGAACTCTATACAATATTGAATGCTAAATAATTTATCTTAAAAACAAATCCTCAACTCAACTAAATAAAATAAAAATTTAAACCTAGTTAACCCGAGCTTGATCTCTTGAGCTTTTTTTAAGCTATCTTCAAATCTTTAAGTTTCGTTCATTGATTCACCATCATGCCTCATCTTCAATATATCCATCCAAGCTTGAGGCTTCCAAATGGGCCTGATCTTCATTTTAAACTTGACTTGGTTACAAGCTACACATGCTCAAGAAATCATCAAATACATAGTTTGGTCATCATCAAAACTACGAAAGACAACAACCTTGTGTTGGGCCCTCATCAGGTTCTTATTTAATTCTCAATAGATATTGGATCCAAATATTGATAGGTTCTCATTGTGTTCTTAATGGGCTCTTAATGGATCTTCAATAGATTTTGGATCTGACCCTTAATGGGTTCTTTATAGATCCTTAATGGATTTTAGATTCAACTCTTAATGGGCTCTTGATGGATTTTCAATGGATTTTAGATCCGACCCTGATTAGGTTTTTGATAAATCCTCCTTAATAGATCTTGGATCCAAGCCTTATTAGGTTCTTGATGGATCCTTAATGGAGTTTTAATTTAACCCTTAATCGGTTCTTAATGGATCCATACTCAACCCGTTAATAGGTTTGAGTTTGAACTTTAATGAACTTGGGTTGAATTTCAAGTTGATTTAGGTTCAACTTGGTTTTGGTTTAGGCTTACCTAGTTCTGATTCAAATTTGACTTGGTTTTGGTTCATGTATAACTTGACTTTTGGTTTGAATTAAGTTTGAGTTTGATTTACTCGATTAGGATTTGCTTTAAACTTGATTTAACCCAATTGGGGTTTGGCTTGGACTTAATTTAACTTAGTTAGGGTTTGGCTTTGAGCTTGATTTAACCCACTTAGGGTTTGATTTTAGCTAGTTCAACCCAACTAGAGTTTAGTTCAAATTTGGTTCAACGCAACTAGGGTTTAGTTTAAATTTAATTTAATCTTAAATTGACCTTATTTAAACCTGATTGAGGTTAGGTCTGAGCCGATTTGGTTTGGATTAACTCAATTTGGATTTGAGTCTAATTTAGTATGAGATTTAGTCCATGTATTTGATTGACTTAAGTCCATTTAGTGATTTATTCAAATTAATATGATTTTATTTGTTCAATGTGATTGAATCAATTTAATTTAATTATTTCAATCCAAAAGCCCTTGAACTGTCAAGATGAATTTGGGTAAGCTCGCACCTAACCCTGAATTAATTTGGATTTTTACCAAACTCGCAAGCTGGCCTTGATTTAGACATTCAGTGAGCTTGCAGGCTAGCCTTTATCTGAATAGAAATTTAGTAAGCTAACAAGCTAGCCTTAGTCTGAATAAACATTTGACGAGCCTACAGACTGACCTTAGTTTGATAGACTTTCGATGAGCTCACAAGCTAGCCTTAGTCAAAATTGATGTTTGGCGAGCTCGCAAGGTTGGCCTTAGTTTGAATAGACATTCGGCAAGCTTACAAGTTGGCCTTAGTCCAAATAGACATTCGGTGAGCTTGTAAGCTGGCCTTAGTCTGAATAGACGTTCAACGAGCCTGCATGCTGACCTTAGTTCAAATAGACATTCAACGAGCTCATAAGCTAGCTTTAGTCTAAATTGGTTTTAAGCGAGCCCGCAAGCTGGTCCTAGGTTGGTGGTGGAAGTCTGTCAATGCGCAAGGGAGCCGTGGATGGTAACTAGCATGAAAATGACGGTTGTATGGGCGTAGACATGATAGAGACAAGTGAAGCCATGGGTGGCCGCAAGTATGGGGATGAGCCAATTTCTCCTCCTAAATTTTCTCCTCCTTTTATTTCCTAATTTTCTTTTTAGCAAACTCCTTACCTTTCTTTGTATTTTTTTTATTTCTCCAGCTGGCTCTCAACTTCCTTTTTTTTAAACAACTCTTTTTCTTTTTTGTCATTCTTTTTCTACCTCAAGCTTGACCCCCTTTTTTTGTTTCTCAACTAGAGCCCTTGCTTCCCTTCTCTTCAAGTCGACAACTAGATTCGACCAAGCCACAAACAGGCAATGCGCAGAGGAGCAAGTGGTGGTGTCTTGCCGGGGTGGTGCCAGTGCTGGTCAAGGCAGCAGCAAGGCGATTCAATGGAGCTTTGTAGGTGATGGCTGGCAAGTAGCAAGGAGCTCAAATTGGTGATAGGGTAGGTTCTACGAGTGCAGTTTGGTGTAGCATAAATTGTAGGCTGACATCATTCAACATGATGAATATGGAAGACCCAAACTATAGTGATGAAAAAGAACCTGTGGAAACAAAGACAAAAGCAAAGTAAGGAGGAGGAAGAAAGAAAAAAAATAAAGAAAATAAGGTAAGAGATGATCTTCTTTTACTTCTCATTCCTCGATTCCCTTATCTCCAGACTATCATGTTGCTCATTCTTTTTTTTAGTTCATAGAACTCTCCTCTTTGATCCCCGCCTCCACAATCTGATCTCGTCTTTCACTTTTTTTTTTTTGCAGGACTTTTAGGGTTTTCATAGCCCATGAGTGAATTGGATCATCTCCATTTAAAATTTTGAATTATGGACATGGATAATGATCTTTTGTTAAAATTTTGAATATAGATAAATGGATGTGGATGAGATTTATTTCTATTTTACTTTGGATAAGAATTT
Source organism: Trichopus zeylanicus subsp. travancoricus (assembly GCA_005019695.1). NCBI lineage: Eukaryota > Viridiplantae > Streptophyta > Magnoliopsida > Dioscoreales > Dioscoreaceae > Trichopus > Trichopus zeylanicus. The sequence continues at coordinate 2,915,214 of RXID01014226.1, forward strand.
ATTTGGATGAGGATTTGTTTGGATAAGAATTAATTTTGATAATGATTTATTTGGATAAAGATTTATTTAGATGAGAATTTGTTTGGATAAGGATTTATTTGGATAAGGATTTTATTTGAATGAGAATTGGCTATGGATAATAATTTGTTGTTTGAATTGGTTATGGATGGATATGGATATGACTGGATGAGTATTTATTTTCTCAAATAATAGTAATTTAAAAATTATACTTATCTTAAATATTGAATTTATAAGAGGGTTATTTGCAGGTTTTCTTCAAAAATTTGGACTAAATTGTAATTCTTTCAAGTGTCTTTTGGCTATTTGCAAAATTTTTTTAAAGAGATTTATTCATAAACCCTAAATTTTATGGAGATTTATTTGTAATTTTAGGATTTTATTGAAATTTTTTCATAAAATTCTAATCCTAAGGACTTATTTATAAAAAAAATCTGGTCAAGAATCTTATTGTAAGAATTTATTTAATTTAGGGATCTATTTATAAAATACTTATATTTTTTTATTTTAACCCAAATGTTAGATAAATTTTTGAGCCCAATTTTAGTCTCCATATCTGGCCCACTTAATCCACTTTATTTTAAGCCCAAATTTCTTAAGAATTCAAGTTTGAATTGAGCTCAATTTTTGATCAAATTTCACTACATTTTAGATTCAATTGAGACCCACACTTAAGTCATAATTTAGTGGTATACAAGTTTTAATTTCATCATATTTCAATGAAATTTGATTGCTAAAAATCACCTCAAACATTGGTAATGATATCAAAAAAAGGTTAATTAGCAATACCCTCAAAGCTGTCGGTCGCACTTCAAGGTTAAGTCAATCCCAAAAGTTATTGGCAATTCCTTAGATCTCAGTAGGGTCAATTGACATGAGGCAAGACAATCAGTTACACCCTGAAATCAAGTCAAGAATCAAATCACGACCCATTCAAGTTAAATTTCACTCAGTCTAGCACACGAGAGTGAGGTATTAACACACATCAAGGTTTCTCACTTCCTCCCTTATTTTCTTTCATATTCCATTAGGCAACATATCAAATCTCAGTAGGATCAACTAATATGAGGCAAAGCAGTTAATCACACCCTAGAATCAAGTCATATCATCAGCATCTACCAAGGATCAAATCAAGATTCATTCGAGTCAAATTTTATTTAGTCTAGCATATGGGAGTAGGGCAACATGCACATTAAAGTTTCTTTCCCACTCCCTTATCTTATTTCAATTTCTTTTCACAATTATGAAATTAATTTCTTTTGATTATAAAGTAAGGGTATGCCCTGTTGCCCTTTGTAGTGATGACCAAACTATGTATTTAATCATATCTTGAGCATGTGTAGTTTCTAACCAAGATAAGTCCGAATGGAGATCAAGCTCATTTAGAAGCCTTAAGTGTGGATGGACTTGAAGAGAACATTGAAGATGAGGCATGATGGTAGATCAATGAATAGTACTTGAAAAATTAAAGATGGCTTGAACAAGGCTCAAGCGATCAAGTTTAACATTAATTAGGTTTAGATTTTTATTTGTTTTAGTCGAGTAGAGAATTTATTTTGAGATTAATTTTTAGTGCTTTTAGTTAGCACTCAAACTAATCTTGGAATACCTTCACTGGCTTATTATGTAACCTAATATTAGTTTCAGATGTGCCTAGTATGAAACTGAAGTTGCAGTAAAAATGATAATTTCTCTATTAAATTCAGATGCTTGAATGTAACATAAATAGCTTTGAAATTTTTGATAGCTTCGGACAACAAACCCTAGGATCGAATGCCCAAAGTTTGGAAGTTGTAACTTCTGAGAAAAATTCATGCTCAGGGTTCGGATACCCGAAGAATCAGTCGGATGTTCGAACCTATCCTGTTTGGACATCCAAACCTTGTATTAGATGTCCAAACTTGTGACATCAGCTTTGTTAAATTTTGACCATTGGGATGCTTCAGACAACTAAACTTTTATAGTTTGGATGCCCAAACTCAGTAGAGAAATCCAAGGGTGATTTCCAAACGGGTAATCTTACTCTAATGACTATATAAAAGCATGAGACTTCTTTGCTTAGTAAGAAAATGATGTTTTCATATTCTTAGCATAGGTATCCCCCTCCCTAAAGCCTTCTAGTCCCAAGTGTGCTCTAAACTTTCAAATCTCTTATTGAATCCTCATTTCTCTTATTCTCAACCTTCGAGTGGTCTTGTAGTGAGTGCTAAATATAATATCTTTTACTTTTTCACTTGTAAATAATCCTAGGTGTTAAGAGTGTGAGAGTATAATATTTTTGGTGTGGAGTGGATCTTCTCAGTTAGAGAGGCTGACTGTATGAGTGTGGCTTCATCCTAACAAAGTGACGGGCATGGTTTCACCGAAAAGAAGTAACACTTGTGGTTTGCAAGTAGATGTAAAGGAGGCTTGGCTTCACTTCAAAAAGCAACATTACTAGTGGAGTAATTGAAGTCCTTATGAGTGAGGCAATGGCTATGGAGTAGGAGAGGTTGGTCTTTGAACCATGTAAATCTGGTGCATTCTTTACTTATCTTGTTTTACTTTTTATTGCACTTGTGATTAATTGAGGTTTGTATGAAATTGATTGATATTGCTTGAATGTATTATATTGGGGCTTTAGATTTCTTTAAAATTATATTTGTATTTTGAAACCTCTTTCATTCCACCACACCCCCCCCCTACCCCCCCTCAAATGTTGCCAATCCGAGCCAACATGCCCTTATTTAAGTTATGTACTCTTTCTCAAATCAATCAAACGATGATTTCTTTTCTTTTGTATCTATATTTTATTAGCTAGATTTCTTATTTTAGGAGGTCCTTAACAATTATTAGATAATTAATAATAGATGTTTACGCTTGTTGGAAGTTTTGTTCCCACATCACCTAATCGTTCACTCAAACTACACACAACTTTGATTTATTGTTTCTATATTGTTCCCCAAGGTCTTCACTATCTTAGGCCGTTGATTCAGATCCTACAATAGGTATTCAAATTCAAATATAAAACCAAATTTAACTTTATATTTTTTAATCAAACTCAAACTCTAATTCGAGTTAGAGACATCCAAATTCAACAATCTCCACCTTGATTTGAACTTGGTTGTGCCACCATCAGGAAGCTTTAGTCATCATCTCTCATCAAGCTCCTCCCCTTGGGCTACTAGTTTATTTAGGTAATCTCAAGACGCAAGCTTGAGACAATCTTAAATTTGTTCTTCATGCCTATAGTCTTATATTTTTAGAAACCTTTTTAAAAAACCTATGTCTACTATTATGACAAAAGTAATTTGGGAATAATACCTATCTCCTGCTAAATTAATCTGAGTATCACATTTTCTTCTTACCACTGTAACCATTAGAACTTCACCTATATTAGTGTTCCCTACTAATCAGTGAACATTCCCACACTTCTCTCCTTTCATTAAGATCCTAATATGGCATGTCACCTTCATAACTCTATCTCTTGCTAAATTACTACAACCTTTTGAGTACAATGTATAAAGTGAAATTGGATTCTTCCATATCTTGAGGACATGCTTCACTCCAGTAAGAGTGTAAACTGCTTTATCAAATATCAAGATTTTGACTATTTTCACATTGACAATCTTTTAGTTTGAGTTATCACCCAACTAAATAGTACCTCCCTTTTTATTCTTCTTATGAGAAGTAAGGCAATTATTCTTGAAGCAAATATAATAAGAACCTTTTTAATATAAAATTTACTCACCAAAAGTACTGATTTCTATTAATACTCTAAGAACATCTCCATCTGTAATATTCTCAAATGTGTCACCTGCCTCTGCTATCATTGCATTGGAAAACTCTATCTTTCCAAGCTCTGAACAATATTGCCTAATATGGTCATACTTTTATGAATAATATTGTACTTTTACCTTCAATTTTGATTTGGACCATTGCTTACCTATTTCACATCCTCTTGGTCTTTCTCTTTCGTAAGCCACCAATCTTTTACCAATATCAATACCAATGTTGAAATTTCTCTTTTTTCTCATTAGATAAGAGACTAGCCATCACATCCTTAATCTTGGGATTTTTCTTACCATAAAAAATTATAGTTATAATATGATTATATAAAATAAAAAAAGCTATTAAGAGAATCAACATCTTATCATCATTTTCAAACTTCACATCAACTTTAAATAAATAATTGATAATTTTATTGAAGGTATTTCGATAATATAATACAGTTGTATCTTCACTTATATGCAGTCCATACAACTATTATTTCAAGCAAAACTTATTTGTAAAACTGTTAGATAATACACCATCATCTTCTTGTTGATAACATTATATAAAACCTTATCAATTAAGCTCAAAATAATTAAATTTAATATCTTCTAATTTATTTCTTTAAGTCTTTATTACTTATCTTCGCGAGCTTCGTTTCTTTGCCCTCTAATGTCTTTTACAAACTTTGGCAAATATCTTAATTTTCTTCTGTCATAATACAAAATTTATCTTATTGCCAAACTTCTCTATCTCGAATAAAAATTGTGTCATCTTGGTTGTTTGTTATTAAACTCTGATATCAATTATAAATAATATAAATAATATAAAAAAGAGAAATAATGTAAGATAAAATAAAAATAAGAAAAGATAATAATATAAGTGGTTCACCTAAAATCAGACTATTTCATGGGGATAGCAAGAGATCCACTATTAATAAATTTTATAAAAATTTACAAATAAGACTCCACTCTTTCTTATTTAACTAAATTTTTTACCAAGACTCGGTGATTCTTTCACTTTCAGAGAGAATCTCTAAAAGAGCACCACAAGTAAGCACTATGGGAGACCACTAAAAAGTACCAAAAAGACCCATACACGAGAGTCGACATTCTCTCCTTTTTTTTTCTTTTCTCTATTCTCTTTGTTTTTGTCTTTCTAGTTCTTTCTAGTTCAACTACAACACTATCTAACACTTTCCACTAAACTCTATGTATTATTAGAATATTTATAGGTTCTTGTTGAATCTGAATTTACTCTTACTATAACTTCTAATATTACACAATAGGTATTCAAAATTAGATACAAATTTAAATCGAACTTTAAATTTTTAGTCTTCACTCAAATTTTAATTCGAGTTTGAAATATCCAAACTCAACATATATCTACATTACATCTCTCTAGACAAGGTATATGTTGCTATTATTGGTGAAAATCATGAGAATATTGCCACCAATTTTATGCTAGAGAAATTTTCATTCATGATGGGGATAACTCACATTCCTATAAGGTCCTGTTGTTACAAAAGGATAATGAGGTTCATTTAAATTCATCTACATTTTAAGAATTATTCAAGTTTACCAAAACATAAGACAAATTTTTCTATCAAGTTCATCATTTAGTAAAAAAGTTGAGACAATTAAAGTTGGCATTGAAGCTATACAAAGTCAGGTGATTGAGGATTGTTTAATTGGTAACATTAACTTTCTCAAGAGGTTCTACAAGGATAATTCCAACTTCAGCAAATAGGACTCTCTTGTGATCAACATGGGAAATTGAAACCCAAATCTACTGGCCCACTTAAGGTTATTAAAAGAACTTATCCTCCTGAAAAAAATTGGTATCTAAATGATTTTTTTATGCACATTTTCCTAACTTATACTAAAAATTCTAAATTTTAAAATTCAAGAATAAATTATTTTGCCAACTAGGGGAGTTTGATGCAGAAGCGCATCATCAAAATAAGAGAAAATCAAGATGTGTATTAAGTATAGTTGGTATTCTACTTATACTAGGTATTCAATTAGACTAAGCATATTTAGTAGGTTCAAGGTATCAATCAAGTTTGCTAATTTATGAAGAGGTCCATTTTTTGGAATGTCCATTATATCAATTTTGAGTAAGTTTATAAACCCTTAAAAAGATTCATATAGATAAGTGCCTACGTTTAGTCTATATATAGTTGTATTTTATAATTATAAATAAATTTTAATTTTATTAATCAAAATAACTCTTCATTGAAAAATTTTCTTCTCTTATCTTGAAGGTAAATTTCTTAAATTATCTATTCTAATTTGGTTATGAATTATCCTATGTTAGAGAACCATCATAAAAAATATTTATTTATTTGTTACATTTCAGCAACAATTTTTTTATTTTTGTCATTTTGATTGCATCATAAACTTTAAATCTATGATCAAATTCAAAACATTCAAACTCAACAAACCCTAATTTTGGAGTCTTTTAAATACCTTTCCACCCTAATCCATTCTTTGTCCACCTACATAGCCCTAACCTTCAAGAATTTCCCGAACCTCTCTCCCCGCCAAAACGCAGCTTCTCGCCGGATCAACCTGGTCCGTCGCTGCAGATCTTTCCGCTCCTCGCGGCCGCAGGTTCTAAAGCTAACGAAGTTATACGAAGGCAGTGGATCTCGGGGGTTCTTACAATTTATACAAACATGATCTCAAATGGTTAACATATTGCAAAAAAATCAAAACTTTTTTTAGTCATTGATCACACTTTTAGGGCAACAATCAATAAAGTAAATCTACAAGCATTAATTACAAACTTATTTTTCAACTTCAACGAATATTAGCATGTAATAAATAATTTTAATTTGCTGAATCTTTTGCACTCCATTTAACATCCGGTCTAATCCAAGCTTGTATATATTTCCTTCTTGACGGTCGCCATTTCCTCACCCAATCTCCAATAGATCCCCACAAAATCAACGCATCCATGGAGCTCCACTTCTTCTTCCTTCCAATGCTGATGCCGGGCCACATGATCCCGATGGTCGACACTGCCGTGCTCCTCGCTCGCCGCTCCGGTGTCAAGTGCACCATCGTCACCACCCCAGCCAATGCCGATTCCATCCGGCCGACCATTCCCGAATGCATGGGCCTTCTCACCGTTCCCTTCCCAGCCTCAGATGCCGGCCTCCCGGAGGGCATTGAGAACGTCACTGCACTTCCGATGGCCGACGTGACCCCGCCTTTCCTGGCGGGGCTTGCAATGATGGAGGCGCCTTTTCGGGCGTTGGTGGAGGAGCATGTACCTGATTGCATCGTCTCCGACATCTACTTCCCATGGACAGCGTCGTTGGCCGCCGAGTTTGGTATCCCGAGAATTCTTTTTCAAGTTATCGGAACCTTCGCCCTTGTAATTCAGGTAGTCAATCCCAGATTCTAAGGCTTTATTTAAATTTATTTTTATTTATTTGTTGAACATAAAAAGTCCTTTTTTCCGGGCTTCACATTTTCGGTAGTGGTTATTGGAAATTTGTTGAAATATATCCAACAAAATTGTGAGACAGGAAATCCTAATACATATAAAGCCCCATAAGGCCCCCAGCGATGAGGACGAGCCCTTCTTCACCATCCCCGTCATTCCTCACCGCATCAACATAACCAGCTCAGAGCTTCCTCCCCATATTAACATCAGCCCCGCCGACGGCGCTCTGGCCGTCGACTGCTTCGGCATGATCATCAACAGCTTCTCCGAGCTCGGGCCCGAGTACGCAGACTACCTCAAGCATCGCTTGAAAGCGCGAGCGTGGCACATCGGCCCCGTGTCTCTCTGCCACCAGGAAGCCGGCGACAAGACCATAAGAGGCAGCAAGGCCACCATCGACTGCGACGAGTGCCTCAAGTGGCTCGACGAACAAAAGCATCACTCTGTTCTGTACATATGTTTCGGGAGCCTCGGCAGGTTCATCGAGACACAGCTGCGGGAGCTGGCAGCGGGGATCGAGGCTGCCGGCCACCCGTTCCTCTGGGTGCTGAAGGAGTGTAAGGAGACAGAGTGGCTGCCGAGGAAGATAGGGAGAGGAATCGTCGTGAAGGGGTGGGCGCCTCAGATGCTGTTACTGCACCACCCGGCTGTGGGCGGCTTCATGACGCACTGCGGGTGGAACTCGTTCATGGAAGGGCTGACGGCCGGCCTGCCGATGATCACTTGGCCGTTGTTCGCGGAGCAGTTCATCAACCAAAGATTGGCTGTCGACGTGCTGAATATTGGGTTAGAGGCAGGCAATGGGAACTGCAGCTTTAATCCCTATGAATGGACGTTGGTGAGTAAGGAGTGGATTAGTGAGGTGGTGAGTTGTTTAATGGGAGACGGAAAGGAGGCGGAGAAGAGAAGGACGACGGCCAAAGAGATGGCGGAGAAAGCGAAGAAGGCAGTGGATCTCGGGGGTTCTTCTTACAATGATATCACCCGCTTGATCAAAGAAGTTGAGGAAATGAGACGAAAAAACAATGTGAGAAAATAATAATAATAATTTCATAAATATTTTTAATGTAGGACTAAACAATGAGAAACCAGAATCAGAACATTCAGTTTTCCCAGATTTCTGTGTTGAGAAATGAGAATCTAATTTGAAAATTTTGTTGCCAATTCCTAGAATATCTTCATATTTCTGACAGAATGACAGATATTTCCGTTTGTTTACCCACACAGTTATATGCTCATAAAATAAGTACAAAATCTATGAGACACCATATTCACCATGTGAAACCAAGCCCTGTTTTGTTTCTTTTACTAGTATAGCTCAACACAAACTATATACAAGCAGTCAACCAAATCATCACCATGCACACAATAATTTCCCACCATTTTTGAAAGCATATTTTCCTCAAGCCAGGACGTTCATCTTGAATGTGAAACAAGTTGTTGAGGTAATGATTGGTTGAAGAACTATTCTTTCACACAATATCATTGCCCTTAAGGATATTGTACTTGCATAGCGGGCAAGTTGCATTGATCCGGAGCCACTTAATGATGCACGATGAATGGAAATGATGGTTGCAAGGAAGAACATTTAGTTCCACTCCATCCTCATAAGCTACAAGGCATATACAGCATTCCTGCAAAGAAGATATAGGCAGGTCACAACATTATCATTATCATGGTAAAATAATTCAAATAACAGTAATTATATTATTTTCCAGCCTCACTAGAAGAAAATACATTTAAACACCTCGGCAAAGTAGTTAGCACAGTTGGAGAGACATATTTCTTGTAAATTTTGCCAAACAAAGAAGGCGTAAATATCAACAAATAGCTATACGCTGCCTAGTTCTCCACAGAATCTGTATTTCTAGTTTTGCATGGGCGCTCTAAGAGAGAGAGATGATCCTTTTGCTTTCCTAGCATTTCTTAATATTGATCCATTCTATAGGATTGATGTGATCCAAAACCCAACCATAAGATCTAATGCCCAAAAATCTTCCAAATCCAACACAAAGATTCCCAGACATATGCTACAGACATGGTCCTTTTCTCTCTGCCAGCATTAGTTGGTATTCATCCATCCTCTAGAATCAATGTTGACCCACAGCCTATACCTCCGAGGAAAGAAAGTTGGGTGTTTGTTCATTTGTTTGTTTTTTCTTTGAGTGAGACAGCATCTCCAAACTTAGTTCTTGTCCCTCTACTCTCTTGTCGCCCTGCTAACAAGTTGCCATGCACTTTACACTATTGAAAGAGTGACTATTCACTAATATCTTGCAAAGCCTATTTAGTTCAACCAATACAAGTAACACATGCAACAGTGAGCCTTCAGATTTATAGGCAACAGCACATTTATAACATTGTAAACTTCAACATAATCCAGGAACAAATTTTTGGTCCATAGAAGTTCCCATGGTCCAACTTCAATATAACCACTAACATTTAAAATCAACAAATATGATTAATTCAACATTTACAAAAGTATTTAAACAGTTAACAAATCCTGATAGACAAGCAAAATCAGTCCATTGAACTGGAAGCATTCTATTTCAATAAAGCAACTATTGACAGTCAGCATATAATCAGAAATTACCGCATCTTCTCTTGCAAGAACACGTTGACTACTAAAGTTTCCACTGTTATTTAACATAGGAACCATAACTCCCGTCCCAGGAGTTGCCTTTTGCCCATCATTGCAAGACTCAGCATATTTATATCTTGGAAGAATACTGATATCTGCATCTGATGCTCCTTCCTTTTACATGTCAAAGCAATACAAAATAAATCATTTGATGCACCAAATTACACAGAACTTTCACTAGTGATATCAATAATTTACCTGTCCAGCCACAGCATAAAGAATTGCAATAATGCAAGGCAAACAGCAGCAGAGTGCAATACCAATCACACATGCCAAAGCCACACAAAAGATGGCAAAGAACACATCAAATGCAAGAAACACAACAGCCAACCTGTAAAGACATGGTAGAACAGCAAATCAGCAGTTTTAGCAATTAATAGCATATGCAATGTTGTAATAGCTCCCAATATATTGCAAGTCTCAGATAAATATTGCAGATAACACTAAACAGCTTCAGCAATGGATTTGAGAAACCAAAGAGAGTCACGAGCATGGGTGCTAAAACTAAACAATGGTTCCTAAAATTTTACTAGGAAAAATGTAGCAATCACTAGGTTTTCTCTTCTTCACGGGAAAATCTGCATGGTAAGCATGAAAATGTCAAACCCAGTAATCAGTAGGTCCATGCAGTAAAATAAATAGTTAATGATCAACATAGTAAACTAAAAAGAAAAAGATCTAGATAACATATCTGCTGACATGTGGAAGTACCATACCCCAATTGAAGTCCTGACTACACATCACACATGGGATATAGATAGATGAGTAGGTGGATAATCTCTAGTATGCTATTGGGATATGGACACCGGAATCAAGTATCCAAGTATTTAGAAGTATGGATAGGCGAATACAGCTCCACACGTATAGATATATACATCTACTTGTATATGTATAGAATATATAATATGGAAGAACGAGGCTGTAGCAACCCGTCTATACTCATTTTCAGAGAGGAAAAAGGGCTGCACTAGACCTTTTATCTCCAAATCAAAAGAGAAGACAAATCTAAGTAGATAACCTCCTTCAAACTTTGAATTGGTTTTCCACGTTGATATCTTTCATATCTTCCATAGAGGAAGAGGAACAGTGACTCCCACACTCTGAACCTACCTTATCCATGTGTAATTCACGCGTCCCGTACCTGCCATGTATGGATACACGTATCCCAGTCCTCTACATATATGGGCTACATATGTAGCTTTTTTTGTATGCTAGGAATAGCCAGAAATATTGAAATACTACTGAAGAAGCTTCTTAATTTAAAGGAGCAACCAAAAGATACATCACAATAGGACAAAATTTGCTAAATACTGAAGGATCATGAGGGGATGTGATAGCCATCTTGAGGAAGAGGAGACACAATTTTGGTAGTAATACATGGCCCTAGAAAGAAAATCCAAATTTAGCATGCTATAATAATGCAATGATTTGAAATGCTAGATCATGCTCAGGAATGGTACTTCAGACAAGCAGAAAAGAACTTCTCAGTGATGGACTCACCAATAGAGTTTGGGAGCATTTTGCAAGAGAGCTTCACCTCCAGAAACCACCCAATAGAACCCAACTACCCACCAGATAAAGGATGCCATTGTATTTAAAGATTCACATCTTTTGGTAATGCTGGAAAATAGAACCATAAATATATCAGTAATGAAACACGAAGAAAAGCTAAGTGCAAGACTAGAACTACAGAACAACAAAAGATACAGAATCTGCCAAACGGAAAAGAGGATATGTACATTGTAATAGACTAAGAAAAGAGGATATGCTTTGCATGCCTGTGTGAAACAGAAACAATCACGTTTGAAAAGTGGAAGTTATAGAAGCCATACTTACAGAATGACATGTAATGGAATGGTAGCAAAGGCCTTCAATTTTACAAAGATACATCTGAATCTTGAGGCAGCACATACAAAAAGCAAGAAACTGGTATGTTTGGCCATGTTGATTTGGACTTGAACATACTCCTGAGGTATTTGGTTGATCATGTTATTGAATAACTAAATACTGTCCACAATCCAGTTGGGATGTCTCAGGGATTTGTTATCATCATATAAGGAGAAAAGCTTCATATTTTTGGCTATACTCGTCTTCTAACGTATGCCACCTTCCCCATCATTGTTGGTTATATTCTTATAGAATTACGCTCCATTCCAGTGGACAATATTTTAATCAACAATAGCTAGAAAATCCAAAAAATCTCGATTCATATGCAAAATTTGTATCACATTCAGAGAGAACAGAAAAATAAATGGCAATGCTATACTTTTCATTTCAGGTTTAATCAACCAGTATCAGAATGAAACAGTCCAAGGAGGTCCTCATGTACTGGTGAGAACATCAAAGGAACAGTGATGAGCAGCAGTTCGGTTGAAGTTGTGGTAGGTGATTACTGCCAGTGATAACAACGCACATATAACCTGATCATTCTACTATATATATGCGATCAGAAGTCATGAGCGATAACCATTGTCAATCTAATGGTCCTATTGAATAGAGAATTCAGAATGCTGGTGCAAATCATTAACTTATTTGGCAATCCAAAAGAGAACATTCAGCTAACTGGTCAGTGACTACATTTTAAAATTAGCTTTTTCCTCAGAACAAAAATGAAAAAACCCGCTGATCTGATCTTCTGATATTTTGGCAATGCTTGCAAGAATCATCAAGACTTAATGATTGATTAGCCATGAAGGATGGTTTGCACATTTCAAGTATGCAATTTTCCACGTGAAACCTAAATTTAACATCACTGCTAGTTGTATAATTCCCTAGCTAAATTATTTCAGTCTAATAAAATTTGTTGTTATTAAAAAACAGAATAGAGATAGTTATCAACCATCGAGGTTAGGAAAGAATGGCTCATTCCTGTTTCCTGTTCAGATCCTCAGAAATAAACTGCTATCAAGAAATGCCATTTCCACTTCTATGAAGTAGCAATTTTAAACTAAGGATCTCTGAAGGGCTGCTTCGCTCAATGTTCAGGTTTTGATTCCTGCATATCTTGATAGATAGATGAAGAGGAATAAAAGCTGATCCATTTTTTTCTTGATACTGAAGCTTCAGCTCCAACATAGTCCTCATCAATCTACTATAAGAGTTCTCATCAACCCAGAAACTAATCCATGACTCCATTCCTCCTCCACGGTGAACAACACGCTAACGTTCTAATTGCCGTATAGAAACAAATCCAAACACCAAGCTGAAAAGAGGGAAAATGTGGCGTAAAACTTAGTCTTTTCCCATTTATGCATGTATATAGATAATGATTGCGGAGCTACAAAAACATATATCTTCCTATTTATCCAAATCCACAATTGTATGATGTCAATCAAAGCAAATTCGCATTCATCACAATCTCAATTTCCTCACATACCTGGCGCGATACCCTCTTCGTGCCCCGGCTTGATCCTCATCCTCCTCGCTTCCATTCCCATCCAAATCCTCCACCCCAGGCCCCTCCACTGCTTCTGTCCCCGCCCCCGCCCCCTCCCCAGCCCCAGCCCCAACCCTCCTCCTATACTCCGCATACACCAACCCCACATGCACCAGGCACTGCAGAGCATATCCCGCCACCCAGACCCTCACCGGCGTCGTCGGCCTCTCCCTTGCCGACGCAATAAGCACTGCCGTAGCCGCCACAGCGAAAGCCAGGTTCCAGACGATGTCCACCGCGACCACGGGGCGCGAGTAGCCCCAGTCGGCCCGTCGCTCCTCCAGCTGCCGCGCCGCCGTCTCCCTCACGCGCGCCGCCCCACCCCCGCCCCAGCCGAGCAGGCTGGCCAGAGTCCTGCCCGGCCTCGCCGGCGGCGAGGGAGGGAGCAGCGTCTGCCTCGAAGGCCCGCCGTCCATCTCGGGTACTCTCTCTCTCTCCCTCTGTCTCTGTCACTAACTCTCGCTCGCTGGTTCTGGTATTCTTGTTTGTTTTTATTGGAGAGATTTTGGGGGGTATTTTGTGGGGTGTTGGTTGATCTTTTTTCGGTGGTAGAATGTTTGGGGTTTGCAGTTTCTTTCGCTTGGCTAATGAGTTGACCTGTTGTTGTGTGGGAAGAGCTGGGAAGAGCTGGAATAACGGGTGCAGCAAACTTTTTAGGACAACATGCGCTTCGAGTCTGGTCTAGTTTTAGCCCACAGTGTTTTTGCATGATACCGCTTAATTTCTTTTAAAATTCTTGAATAACCTTCAAATTTATTGGAATAGCTAATTTGGTCAAACATAAAAAATAGAAATCAGAGTACCATTTAATTTAATATTAAAATCGAAATCAAAATTAAAATTAGTAAATCACTTTTATAAATCAATTTTTTTATTAAAATTAATGCTATAATAATTTAAAATTTAAAAAATTATTTAATTTTTATAATAATTTAATTTAATAACGATGTAAATAAATAATATTAATTTTGTACGAAAAAAAATAATTCTGAAAAATATTAAATCTGATCTAATCCCAAATCAAACGACGCCTAATTGACTTACATGCAAAAAAAAGAAAAGCTTAAGGAGTTTTTTTACAAATAAACTAGATTTTGATGATAATGATTGAGGTGTTTGTAGAAAAATCTTGAAGGACTACAAACATGTCTTGATCCAAGTTAAGTTCGGATGAAATCGGATTTGCAAATGCTCTGTTAATAGAACAAGTTTAGTATTAGTCCAGTTGAATCAATCTCCTTATATATTGAGTTTTATTACAATCTAAAAAATGAGAAAAGGGTGAGAAAAATTATCGTGAATTTTCTAACACTACTTTTTTGGACGCTCGAATTAGAGGTTTGTTGTGTGAGAGAAAAAAGAAAAGGGATTTTATTTAGAATAGCATACCTTTTTTATACCTTTGGTGATCTTGCTTTTTCTACCTAGTCTTGGTCTTTGGTTTTCTTAATTTTCTCCTAAATTTTAACCTTAGATCTTGCATTGTTTTTTTTTTTTACTAGGCCATATGTTCAACCTTTTCTAAGTAGACTTTACTCAAATCTTCGTGCTTTTATGAAATATTATCTGAGCCCACCACACCTTTGCAAAGAATGCTCTGAGCCTTCACTACTCGATGCAATTTACATTGAGCCTCATCAAGTTGATGGAGGCTGTTCCAAACTACCATAGCTTAGTGGGATGTAACCCAAGTTTGTCATTAGGTCGATTTCAAATTTATTGAACACAATGTTTGTTCGTAGACCCATTCAAAGGACTTGGATCATTGACATTGCCCACTAACTTCTGTGCGTCAAGTTTTCGTGAATCGGCATATGGAGTTCATTAAGGCCATCAAACTATTATTCCTTGCGATTCTTCGAGAGCATTTGAGAATTATGTTGTCGTCTTTGTCTAATCAAGCGAAATCATTTGGAATTATGTGTTTAGAAAGCGTCATTTTTCATTCCACAGGTGGACATTTTATTATTCAACTTCCCACCCTTAGACTTGTATGGTTTAGATTGCAAACACGTGGAGGCTATCTGATGGCTGATCACTTCTACATAAAACCATGGGAGGCCTTTTGGCCCCAATTTCACCTCCTTGTTCTCACATCTCCCCTTTCTTCCGTATTCTTACTTCCTTTCTCTACCAAATCTCATGGTCAAGAATGCCTTGCTCCTACCAACGATGTTGCTCCCATACTAGAAGTGTTTATGACCTCCTTAGGCATCGTTGTGGTGGCTATTCCAGTGCTTAGCATTCCGATTTCCACCGCTCTAGCTCCAAACAAACTCATCCCTTTTGTTGCAACCCCTAGAGTCACCACATCAACTTTTGAGCTGCCCACAGAGTCCCACCATTCAACTAAGTATGATAATTTTCCTTTGTCTTCCTCAGTGAATCAATTTTAATTATTGTACTTTAGTGTATATTTTTTAAAAAATTTTTATGCTATGCCATATACAACCCAGGGCAGGAACATGATAACTTTAGAGTTTACTCTTAGTATTTTATGAGCTCAACTTAACTCGATAATCATCCTTGGCATCATGTTTGCTTACTCTACTTTAGGTTTTACTTTGAGTTATATCTGACTTAGATTTCCTACTCTTGATAGGTACCCTTAAGTTCAATTGAGTTGAAGGTTTAGGGGACAACATTCGAGACGACTTTCACATCAGTCCTTCAGATCAAATCTGGCTATTAGAGAAGACCTCAAAAGAGAAGAAAATTGAAGATCTAATTTGAGTTTTTGGTTTCCCAAAGGCATCAAGGTGGATGAGTGGGGCTCTGACCAATATAGTATAAACCTGAAAAACCAATTTGGCTACGTGTTAAGCACATCTAGGAGATTTTTGAAATGGGCCTCAAAGATCCTATATATAATTTCACCATTAGAGTGAAGCTAACTTTGACCTAATATCAAACCAAATAGTCCCTAATGCTATGAGGTTCATCTCCACCTTTTGAACTTTAGCTAGGTCTAAGGTTTTTGCCCCACTTGTAAAAATATTTAGGGATAGCTTAAGGGTTGCAAAGGGTCTAACACCAAAGGTCAGTGATTTTTTCTCACAAAAGCAAGATCATCAACTATTTGCCTCCAACACATCCTTTACACACTTTGTAAAAACTATCCGTAAGGGTTGTTACCCAAGATGACTAGGGTTCCCTTAGTGATTAGAGATAACCATCTGAATACTGAGTCTAGTATGAGATTACCATAGAAGTCCATAACCTACTAGTATCTTGGGCAAATGAAGCAGAAGAAATTAGTTTATCTCTCGAATGGTCCGCCGAGAAGTTTCTTCTCTGTAATGGTTTCTCCATAGCCTATTAGTTCATTAAGATGCTAGACTTTTGCTTTCTTGTTTGTTTTTTAATTGTTAGCTCAACTCAACTTGTCATTTTTTGCTTATGTTTTATGCATGCTTAAGTCGAATCTCTTTCATTAGTGCCACGCTTCTAGAGCATGTGACTATCCCAAGGGTCACTCCCTCATAATCCCCAAGGAAGAAAAAATGTGAAATTGAGGAGGATGGTGAACCTATGTGACTCCTAATGCCAAGAAGAAGAAGAAGGCCAAGTCCAATAGCAGCAAAAGTAATAGCTGCACCACCAAGTGGATTAAGAAAAAGAAAAAAATTTTGGCCTCCTTTCTTCTTCCTCGACCAACAGATGGCAACTGAGATTGTGTTTGGATGCATTGACGAACTCCTTGAGGAGCTACCTTTCGTTCTCATAGTTTCTATGCACTCCTCACATCTAGGTCCCTACTACTGCTCTAAATATGGAGATGATTGAATTTGACTATGTGACTCTACACCAGTAAACACAAAAAAAATAAGCATTTTGAGAAAGGATCAAATAAACTAATGTCAATGTCCATCTAACTTCTGTTAAGCCAATCCAAATATCCACAAAAAAAATGCCCAAATACAATTCTAAAGAAGGTCATGCTAGCCGATGAAGTAAAAGAATTTATCCAAAGTATCTTCGAAGATCTCTTGACTAGAAAACCCTATATGTCTAATTCTGAGGTTGAATGGGATAATCATCAGCTAGCTAAATCTTCCTCAGGCATTTGAAAAACTACTGACCAGGGGTAAAGATCCACTATTTTTTGTCATATGATTAGTCTTAATAGTGACTCCGAAAAAGAGCCTAATTGTTCTCAAGATGCCAGAAGCCAACTAAGGAATATAAATCAAGTACAACTCAGGGATGGTAAAGTATTAGCCCTAGGCAATTCTCAATGCATAGAGATAGGGATATCTCCAAGGACAAAGATAAAGAAAAAGAAATCCAAATAAATGAAGACATAAAACCTTCAAAAGCTAAACCTACACCCAAAAAGATCGAGTACAAATAGCTACTCACTTCAAGAAAATCTCTATCATATTAAGTGTGTTTGATGTCCTAATAATGTCATAAGAACTTAGAGATACATTGATGAACATCTTGCAAAACATAATTGATTATTAGGGATACTTTGCTAAGGAGAACATGAAGAAATCATTATATGCTTGTGGAACTCCCACCATTGCTTTCACAAATGATAACTTGCTACCAAAGATAGTAAACCATAATAGATCTCTATATGTCACTGGGAACAACAATGGAATTAAAATCAATCATATCCTCATTAACCCAAGCTCCTCAGTCAATTCCTTCATATTTTATGGCTTTAACTATGGATATGTGCTAACTATTATCTGAAATTATAACCATCCAAGGATTTAATTAAAATAACTAAAGAGCTCTTGAAGTCATAACCATATTTTTGAAGATAGGCAAATTAGTAACTGACACTAAGTTTTATGTGATCGGTAATGATGTGTCATGCAAGGCATTATTAGGAAGACATGGCTACGTAAAAATAAAGTAGTACCATTAACCTTATATTAATGTCTCAAATACTTTGAGGATGGTGAAGAATATAAGATTGATGGAGATGTATATCCTTTTGATATTTATGAAGTACATTATGATGATGTAAAATATTGTTCAAGATCACATATTGGTAAAGGGTATACTTCCATCAATCAAGTAAAGAAAAAGATTGTTAATCTAATATTCGGTCCTCCTCATCTAAGGAGTAATATGGAGTATTTAGATAAAGAAATCCCACAATTCTATCTAGGTGACTATTCTTCTGATAAAAGTAATAATAGAGGTCTAAAAGAAAGTATCCTTCTTGTTATGAAGGTCCTAAAAGGTTTGTTTAAGTTGTTAGATGAGCTAAATACTAATATTGTGGAGGAATTAACAATTTTTTATATTCCCCTAGGACATAAGGAAGAAAAAGAGATATTATTTTATAAAACAATCCCCTTTGTTCCAAGTATGCATGAAATTCTAAAAATTGAAGATTCGAAAAATGATGGTGATTATTACCTAGTGGTCATACCTAAATATTTTTTAGACAAGTTTTGTCAACTAATCAAAATGTCTGGCTCTAGACTTCAACAAATAAAAGAAAAAATTATTTCTTCAAAAATATATGGGACTCACGGCAAGGACATGCTTATATTCTTAGAGGAGGAAATAAGAATTCTAAGGAACTAGGGTATATCGCCCCATACATATATACATGCCTTATGGTTACCATTGGATCTCTATTCAATAACAAGAATGATCAAACAGCCTCAGTGCCTTCTAATATATAATGTGTGTGTATCAAATAAGCCATGGTCTTCCAAACACTATAAGAAGATGAAGTTCTCAACAAAGCTCTTTTAGAACCTGAAGACAGGGGGCATGACATAGATGAAATACCTTCCATACTAAAGAAGGAACCTTTGCCAAGTCTTATTCAACATGATGAACCACTTAGTGAAGAGTTGATCCTTGAGCCAAAAGAAGCTCCACCAAAACTCAAAGATGGAGGCACTTCATAGTTGATGAACTGATGAAAATTAATCTAGGTTCAAAAGAGAACCCTAGGCCAACCTTTATTAGCGTACAACTCTTGGAGAAAAGTCAAACCTAATTCAAAGCAATTAATGCTCGAAGGATATATCAATTGCTTTGCATGGAGCTATAGGAAAATTCCTGAACTAGACCTTGAAGTTGTAATCCATAAACTAGCTATTAATCCTAAAATTTCACCTATCAAACAAGCATCTAGAAAGATAAAACTCAATCTAAAGCAAAAGATGATAGAAAAATAAAGAAACTGATGCAAATAGGCTTCATCAGAGAAGAGAAATATATAGATTAAGTAGTAAGTATTGTGTTAATTAAGAAAAAGAATAGCCAAATCTGCATCTGCCTAGATTATAGAGACATAAATAAAGTACATCAAAAAGATGATTTTTCATTATCAACTATTGAAATCATGATTGATAATATGGCTAATTTTAAACTATTCTCCTTTATCGATGATTTTTTACGATACAACCAAATTAGGAAGGATCCTAATGATAAAAAATATATGATCTTTCATACTCTGATTGGCATTTATTGCTATAGGATGATGCCTTTTGGGCTTAAGAATACGCGTATCACTTTTCAAAGGGTCATGACTTAAATTTTTGACAACCTCATACACTACTGAGTAGAGCATTATATGGATAATTTGGTGGTTAAAACTAAAGCCAAAGAAAAATATATCCAAGTCTTAAGAATGGTTTTGGATCGCCTTAGAAAATATAACATGAAAATGAATCTTATAAAATATGCCTTTGGAGCATTATTAGACAAAATTTTCAGCTTTATTATCGGACACCAAGAAATTAAAATTGATTCATCTCAAATCAAAGCCATCTTGGATATGGTGCTACCCAATAACTTTAAATAGTGTTATTCTAAGGCTGACTTACATACATAAGAAGATTTAATTCAAACCTTTCTAGAAAATGCAAACCTTTTTTGAAATTAATGAAAAAAGATGTTTCATTCGTTTGGGATCAAGAATGCTACCAAGCCTTTGAAAAGATAAAGTAATATTTCTTAAAACCACCAATCTTGGCAGTGCCTGTGCCTGGTAGGCCCTTAATCCTCTATATAGCTACAATAGAAAGGTCCTTTAGGTCACTTTTTGCCTAAAATAATGAAAAAGATAAAAAACAATATACTCTAATATTTGAATAGAATATTAGTAGGGGACAAAGAATAATTATTTTCCTATCAAAAAGCATTGTTTTGCACTCATATATGTTGTCAATAAGTTTAGACATTACTTATTTTCTCACTATGTCATTTTAATATCTTGATCCTATGAATATTTAATGACCAAACCTGTATTCACTAGAAGACTGGAAAAATGAGCTTTAATTCTCATTGAGGATGACATCAAGTTCATTCCCCAAAAAGTAGTTAAAAGATAAGTCCTTACTGATTTTCTTGCAAACTCTCCTGGTGCCAGATGACTCTCTACTAAGTTGCAAGTTTCCTGATGAAGAAATCCTTTTTATCAAGGAAAAGATCCTACTGGAAGCTATACTTGGATAGGATATCATTTATCAAATCATGAATTATGCCAAATCTTTCAAAAATTAAAACATGCATTGGACTTGTATTTGTCACCCCAAGTGGGGTTAGAATATTCATATTCTCTCTCAAAACCATGTATAAATAATGAGATTGAATATGAAGCCATAATTGCAGGGCTATAAATCAACCTTAACATAGAGATCTCACGTGCATACACCTTTGGTGATTCGAAGTTAGTCATCAGGCAAGTGGAAGGTGGATTCAAAATTCATAAATTTAAGTTTCTTAGATACTATAAAAAAAGTTGGAGAACTCATGAGGCAAATTGCATATGTTTAAATAGTTAAAGACCTCGGTTTGTGAATGAGAAAATCAATTCCTTAGCCAAGTTAACTAAAATATTTGCTAATCCTGATCAAAGAGAAATTCTAACTATAGTCCGTAGCAGACAAATAATAAGTTCAATCTTCAATATCAAATATGAGAGGACTGAATCCAAATTAATAGAAGAGGTGATAGATTAGAAAATACCATTCATCGATTATGTCAAAAATAGTGAATTTTCAAAAAACAAATTGGCCTAAGTGCAATTAGGAAGAGGGTCACACGCCTCTACTCATTAATGATACCCTTTGTAGGAGGTTTTTTGATTAATTACTTATACATTAACATTCAGATGAATCAGCAAAAGAAGACATATATAAAATACACTTAGAGGTTTGTAAAGCTCATCAATTGGACCCTAAAATAAAAAAAATTAAGTGTATGGGCTACTATTGGTCCATGATGGTGAGAGATTATATTAAATACATAAGGAAGTGTCACCTATGTTAAATTTATGGTGACTTCATTCATCAATAATGAAATTATCTCCATCTGACAGTGTCACATGGCTATTTGATATACGAGACATGGATATAGTTAGCCTAAATGAGCCACCTTCTTTCGAAGGTCACCCTCATATTTTGCAACCATACTTCCCTTGGTGGGAAAAAGTAATTCTACTAAAAGAAGAAAAAGTTGATACTATCATTCTTTTTTTCAAGAGCACATTCTATACCTATTGGTGTTCTCCAAAGAACATTTTTTATAATGGATTATCCATCTATAATACAAGGGTAAATGGCTAAGGTATTCAATAAAATCCTTTCGAAGATACTAAAGAAAGTCATTGCAAGAAATAAAATAGATTGACACAAAAAAAATTTATAAAGGCAATATTTGTCTTTGCTTAGATGATCTAAAATCCTTGGGCAAAATAAGGCTCGCAACTCAGTAAAACTTGAAAATAAACCAAACATAAATGTCTAAGGCTTACAATGAGATGGCCCGGCTCAAATCTTTCCCAAAGGGAGAGATGGTATTAGTATTAAGAAGACCCATAATCTTGAATCAAAGCAAGAAAGATAAATTCAAGCCTAATTGAGAAGGTCGTTGCATCATTGAGAGGGTATTCAAATGAAGATCCTTTCAATTGATTAATGATAAAGGGGAAAGACCTATGTCACAAATCAATGTCGACTTTCTAAAGAGATATTATGCATAAGCCTTTGGAGGCGACAAAAAAAAGCTATTTTTTATCTATGACAAAATGTCTAGCTTTCTCAAAGAATTGCCAATCAAGCATACTACCAATGCTTCTCAAGACAAAACATAAACACAAAATTCCATGTGGCAAAGCCAAATCTACTCTCATGTGCCAAATTAAATCTATTTTTACATGTCAAGCCAAACTAGTTTTACATGGTCAATTGAAATCTTGCCATCAGGCAAACATAAATTTTCTTTTGTACAACACTTGAGGCATTGAAGGGAGAAATAGATAACAATGCAAAGCATAGTCATGGGGGCCATATACCTAAAGATTATTCACATCTCTCCTCTTATTAGAAACTCAATAAGATGATGTGAAGGAGATACTTTATTTGGGCGATTTTTGTCAAAGCCAAGTTTGATAGAAATTTGACCAGAATTGAATCTTAAATGCCACTAGATTATGCCTCAAATATGCATCTCAGTTAGATCTAAATTATAGTCAAATTTGACTAAAAATTAAGCTTGATTTGAGCTTGAATTATTGTGAAATTTAAACTCAAATTAAATTCAACCCAAATAAGCTGAGTAGGCAACCTCAAAAGCAGTTGACAATATAATTTTTAAAACTATACCCAACCTTATAAGCCATTGGTGATGCCACTAAACCAAATGAACTAATCACCAATTCTCAAAGCTATTGGAAATTCTTCTAACTCCTCCCATTTCCTTCCATATCCCATTGGATGATGTCATCGATACTTGTCACAGACCAAGCCAATCTGAGTCAAATGTCATGTGGTCCAGTATAGGGGAGTGGGGCAGCAGCACATATCAGAGATTCTTCTCCACTCTTTCTTTCTTGTTTCCTTTCTTCATTCCTTTTATGTTTTCTATAATTTTATGTTAAAATTTATTATAAAGTGAGGCAATAACCTTCCTTAAGCCATGTATCATCTCTTAGAATCAATCAAATACTTTTCTCTTTTCTCTTTTTTGTGTCTGTATTTTATTAGGTAGGTTTCTTATTTTATGAGGTTCTTGACAATCATTGAGTAATTAACAATAAGGGTTTATGCTTGTTGGAGGTCAATATTCCCACAATATCGGATAGTGTACTTCAAATCAAAATATTTGAGGTTGTTCCTAGGGTCTCCGCTATGCCAGGTAGCCAAAATCAATCCCACAAACTATGGCACACCCGATGGAACATAACTTCTCCTCCCAGTATAGAAACCTAATTAATCTAATAGAGATACTGATAAGGTAGAATTATGATTAAAGACTAATCAATTGTATTCTCATTTACAGAAGAAAGAATCAAATGGTAACAATGAAGAACATCTCTATTCCTAGATATACCATCATCTTAGGGGCAGGATTGGTTGTGCATTTACCTCAATCAATAGTTATTACAGAAGCAGGTGAAATTTAAATTAAGTTTAGGACTATCTTTGAGATCATGCAATTCAAGAGGGCATCTACTATTGCACCAACTGAAGTTATTAACAAACAAAACTTGCCTGTTTCTCATCTTCCATCAAAGGGAAGGAAGCCCAATATCATCACCCCTCACAAGAAAGTCTATTTAAATGAAGAGCTAGAAGTCATACCTCAAACAAAAAGGATATCAGTCTTTCAGAGGCTAGGATCAAAATGAAGCTTAGTTTTTTGTTGTCTTCACCCAACTCCTCACAAGGGACAATCAAAAGCAAATATGGGCACAAGTATCAATGAAGAAGACCTCATCCTAGTTGTCACAAGTGAAGGGAAAGCTACTAAAATTTTGCAACTAACTTGGAAAACCTATCCCTCAAATGAAGTCGGTCATTACCATCCCTATCTCCAATGCCTTCACTCCATTAAGCAATTTAGATAAGGGTAAGAGCAAATCATAGGGGGGATAGTCTTGCCTTAAAACTGTGACAAAATGGCACATCACTAAATAAAACCACTAGGGCCACCGTAAAGTTATAACCCAATACGAGGGTTCACAAAAGGAGACTACCCACACTATCAGAGTCATTTCTCATTATGACTCTAGGAGGGACTGCGAGCCTATGGCTCAGCTGGTCAAATGCTAAAAAGAAGGCTGCTTGAGTGAGACTTGCTGATAAAGAAATCTAAAAAGAGAGGGCCCTTGTAAATCATTCCTTGCTACCACACAAAAGAGAAGGTGTGACGATCCGCTCCATGAGTAGACTTTTAAATGAGATGACTCAACTGATGGGAGAAGTTAACCTCAACCCAAAGCTTAGACCTAATTCTCAAGACGTAGACTATCATATTTTGATGGAAGCCTTGGTTATAATTGAAAACTCTAGTCAAGAAGTGACCATAGAAGCACTATAAAAATAACTTAGATAGTAACGTAAAGAGAAAGATGAAGCTCAAAAAAAGGTCATGGAGTTGATGGAAATGATGTTACAAATGAGCTAGAAGTTTGATAAGTTGGAACATTCTCAACAGTCATCCCAAGAAACAAAGGCAATAGAAGGTGTATCTCCCATAGATAAGATCCATGAAAATATAGGCCCTTTGCAAGCACATCCTCCAGTAAGGAATACCCAATCCCTGATTTTAGAAATCCTTGACAATATGAAACTCCCAACATACATACAAACAATAGTAAGCACAATGAATGGTAGCTACACAATTGAGACAAGGAAGTGAGATGAGTAGGATAAATGATATTGACAAACCATACCCTAGCCATCATGACCAAGTACCATATCCCAAAGTCTATATAGTGCCTAGTTTCAAACAGTTTAATGACATGGGTAATCCTAAATAGCAAATAGCTCATTTTGTAACTTTGTATGGAGATTCAAGTATAGCCCTCATTATTATTTCACAATTTTTAGCAAGCTTGACAGGAGTAGCATCGAGGGGTATGCTAGTTTACAACCAAAATCTATACAAACTTAGGCACAAATGAAAGAGGCTTTTTAAATTAGATTCAGAGAAATCAGTGATAAAATGACCATTGTAGACCTTATCTCAATACTAAAATTAGACAATGAGTTAATTTGAATTATATCACATGGTGGAGAAACCTCAGCATTAAGTGTGAATAACCCATGAGTCAATTTGAGAGAAAAAACTTAGTCCTCAACAACATAAGGGGAGAATAGATGACGCTATATCTAAATGTCTCTTCTATCCATATCTTCTAAGACCTCATCATGCAAGTCAAGAAGCTAAAAAGGATTAGCCCACTGACCTTATCTAGTTCATTAAGTTTCAAGCTAGAACAAAATAAGATAAAGTGTAGAGAGCCTTCTAAAAATATGAGGGTTGCATTCATAGCAACTGAACAAAAGAAATCTTCAAACCCCACCATGAACAAGGATAATCTCAAAAGACACTAACTCTTAGAGGAGATGGAGAAGTAGAACGATCCAATAATTTTAACAAAAGCTTAGAAAAAAATATTTTTTTCAAAAGAGAAAGAGTAGATAAAATCTTTTAGGTTGTCCTAAAATTAGGCCTCCAATTGCCAGAATCCAAGAGGCCAGGTAAGGTCAACAAAATAGATCATCTGAAATATTATCTTTACCATGGAGTCTTGGGGCACACCATTAAAGACTGCTATATATTTAAGGATTGAGTTGGGAAGCTATACTGAGAAGGCAAGCTAACACTCTCGAGGGCAGCCCCATTTGAAACGCTGACTAACACATCAATCATTACTGTGTTCAAGGATCGTGAACCACTTACTAAAATCCTCTTTAGGGAAGAAATACAACATACCCCTAAATAAGGACACTTATGAAATTTTTACATTTCAAAAAGGCTAAAGAAATTGATAAAAAAATGACTAGAAACCCTAAAGAGATTGGGATGATGATGAAGAAAGCCTCATCAAAACAAACTACCTCACCTACTTGAAGCGTCAAGAAGAGAAAGAATAGAAGTAAGAAGAAGAAGCTAGTTCAGCCAGATGAATACCATGTCAAGAAATCAACCATCTAAGAAGACATTGATGCTTTAGATGAATATGTTTAGGAAAAAAGAAGCCAAGTAACTCTTGGAAAATTCTTTCCTAAAAAACTCAAAGCTTTATTAGAGAATCTTGATATGGGAAATGAAGAAAGCAAACTTTTGATGGCAACTAGTTTCGCCATATTTACCATTAGAGGTGTACAACCAAGTCAATCCCTACCCTATCACTTCAATGATGAGAAAATTTAGGGTGCAAGGCAAGAAGAAGTGGATAGATTCACTGAGGATATTACTGATGAAATAAGAGATCCCACTAATCTTTCTAAGGTCTGCTCCTGAGATAATTATCTTAGAGTGTGGTTCACCTGTGAATACAACTATGACATACTCAAACTACTACTCAGTACTGTGAAAGAGCTAGTTACAACTAACATGAGGATTAGCAGGGGGCAAATATAAATATTGAATGAGCATATGAAGGCTATGGCTACCTACATGAAAAGTGTGACAAATATAACGACTATGCTCTATGAGAAAGTCGAGAGGATGGAGAAGGGCTAGCAAAAATGACAAAGCCATACAAAAGATGTCATAGGGGTAGTGAGAAACTACTTACCGACCCTTCTCAGGATTAGAATGATCATTCATGCCACTTGCCTCAAAGACGGGTCAAAAAAGCTAGACACTATCGAAGAGACATATCGAAGTCTATGACCTCTTATCGTATAGTGATTCATACATCCAAGGTGAATGCAAGTGAGCTACTATCCTAGCCTCCATTAGGTAATATGGCAACAAATACTCAACTCATTAGGTTTGGTGAGGCCCAGTCCTAGAACCTGTGGAAGGATACACTTTGACAACTTTAGAGAAATTATGCATATGAGGCATAGACGATGAATATGACTCTATGTCTAAGTCAAAGCAATCTTATGACCACTTTGGAAGGCCCTAACCAGTAAGCATCAAAGGAAGAAGTAGGCATTTTGGGAGAGGATCAAATGGGCTAATGCTAAAGTCCATTTTGCCCCTGCATAAAGTCAATCTGAATATCTATAATCAAGTCAATTTGAATATCCATGGAACAAACTAAATACAAAATCCTAAAGAAGGTTATGCTAACAAATGAAGTAGAAGGGTTTATCCAAAGAGTCTCTAAAGACCTTTGTATGAGAAAGCCCTACATGCCTAATTTTGATATTGAATGGGATAATTATTAGTTTGTCACATTCTCTAAGGACATTCAAAAAACTATTGACTGGGGAGTGATTCCGAAGATGAACCTTATTGATCTCATAATACCATATTTCAACTAAGGAGAACAAATCAAATACAACTCCAAGGTGGGAAGGCGCTACCTCCGAGATAAGCTCCAATGCCTAGGGATAAGAATATCCCCAAGGATAAGGAAAAAGAAATTTAGATAAATAAGGGCATTGAGCGTTTGCATGTTGCACCTACACCCAAAAATGTAAAATACAATATAGTAGCCCACCTCAAGAAAATCATTGCTATGATGAGTGTGTTTGATGCCTTGATGATACCACAAGAATTCAAGAATATATTAGTGCATATCTCAAAGAATCCGACCAACTACCAAGAATATTTTGCTAAAGAGAAAATGAAGGAGTCTTTGTATACACGCCAAACTTCCATTATCCCCTTCATAAATGATGACCTGCTACTTAAAATAATAGACCATAATAGATCATTGCATGTCATAGGGAATAGTGATAGAATGAAGATTAATCACATCCTAATTGACCTGGGTTCCTCAATCAATTTGATGACTCTTCAAACTTTAAGAGTTCAACCTTTGGATGTGTGTCACCTATCATCTGAAATTATAACCATACAAGGATTTAATCAAAACATCCAAAAAACTCTATGAGCCATAACTATCCCTTTTAAAGTAGGCAAAGTGATTATAGATGCCAAGTTTTATATGATCAAATATTGATGCATCATATAAAACACTAATAGGGAGGCCATGACTATATGAAAATAAAGTAGTGCTGTCAACCCTATATTAATGCCTCAACTACTTTGAGTATGGTGAAGAACACAGAATTGATGGAGATGTACATCCTTTTGATGTTTATGAGGTATATTATAGTGATGCAAAATACTATTAAAGATCTGACACTGATAGGAGGTTTATTTCCATTAGTCAAATAAAGTAAAACATCGTTAGCCTAATCTTTGCTCCTTCTCACCTAGAAAGTGATTCTGACCCAGCTTCTTTAGATAAAGAAGCCTCACAAGTTTATTTGAGTGGTTATACTTTTTACAAAGATGATAACAGAGGTAAAATAGAAAATATTCTCCTTCTTAGTAAAGTTTCAAAAGGCTTATTTAAGCTGTTAGATGAGCTGAGCATCAATGTCGTGGAAGAATTAACAACTTTCTACATTCCTTCATGGTGCAAAGGAGAAAAGAAAATACTATTTTACAAGGCAATCTCTTGTGCCCCAAGTATACATGAAATCCTGGGGACTGGAGATCTGGCAGATGATAGTGACTATCAACCGGCAGTCATACCTAAATATTTCTCAAACTAGCTTTATTAGATAATCAACAAATCTAGTTATGGATATCCATAAACAAAAAAAGAGAGTCATTTCTTTAATAATCTATAGGATCTACCCCAAAGATGTGCTTACATTCCTAGAAGAGGAAACAAGAACACCAAAGGACTAGGCTATATTACTCCAAATGCCCATATGTGTCTTATGGTCACCATTGGACCTCTCTCTAATATTCAAGATGATTAAATGATATTAATACTCCTTGACATGTGTGCCAAGGTGACCGTGACTTTTTAAATATCACAAGAAGGTGACATCCTAAGTAGAATTTCAGCAAAACAAAAGGAAGGGGGCATGATACAACAAAAATGCCTTCAGATGAACCTTCACCCAATCTCACTCAACATGATGAATCAATTAGTAAAGAAATAATCCTCAAACCAAAAGAAGCTTCACCAAAATTTGAGGATGGGGGTAAGCCACAATTGATGAACTGATGGAGATCAACCTAGGCTCAGAGGAGGATCTCAAGCCGACTTTTATCAACACTCAACTTTCAGAGAAAAGTCAAACCCAGCTCAAAGTAGTACTCCAAGAGTACATTGACTGCTTTGTATGGAACTAGGAGGAGATGTCTATACTAAATCCTAATGTTATAGTCCATAAGCTAGCTATCAATCATGAGCTTTCACCTATCAAACAAGTACCTAGGAAGATGAAACTCAACCTAGAATAGAAGGTGATAGAAGAAATAAAGGAACTAATTGAAGCAAATTTCATCTGAAAGGAAAAATACCCAAATTGGGTGGCAAGTATTATGCCAGTAAAGAAAAAGAATGGCCATATCTGTATTTATGTGGACTATAGGGACCTAAATAAAGCATGTCCAAAAGATGATTTTCTATTGCCAATAATATAAATCATGATTGACAACATGGTCGACTTTGAAATATTTTCTTTCATGGATGGTTTTTCAATAAGCAAAAGATGCATCTTGATGATGAGAAACATAAGGCATTCAGGACACCAATTGGCATTTATTACTACAAGGTGATTCTCTTGGGCTCAAGAATGCAGACACCACTTATCAAAGGGCCATAACTCAAATCTTTATTGACCTCATATACCAATTAGTGGAATATTATGTGGATGATTTACTAGTAAAAACTAAGTCTAAAGATAAGTACGTCCAAGATCTGAGAGCGGTATTTGATGACCTTAGGAAATATAACTTACAAATCAATCCTTTGAAGTATGCTTTTGGTATATCATTGAGAAAATTTTGTGGCTTTGTTGTCAAACATCAAGGGATTGAAATTGATCCATCTAAGATCAAAGCTATCTTGGATATGCCACCACCCAATAATTTAAAGTAATTGAGGTTGTTCCAAGGCTAACTCACATACATAAAGAGATTCATTTCAAACCTCTCTAGAAAATGCAAGCCTTTTTTTTAGATTAATCAAGAAGAATACTCCATTTATTTGGAATTAAGACTGCCAATAGGTCTTTGAAGAGATCAAGTAGTATCTTCTAAAGCCACCAATCCTGGCAACACCTCTATCTAATAAACCCCTTATCCTCTATATAACAACAATGGAAGGATCCTTGGGGGCATTTCTTGCCCATAATAATAAAGAGGGTAAAGAAACTACACTCTACTATCTGAGTAAAATGCTGGTGGAGGTAGAAAGTAACTACTTTCCCATCAAAAAGCATTATTTATTGCTCATATTTGTCATCAAGAAGCTGAGGCATTATTTGCTTTCTCAAGTCATTTTAATATCAAGGATTGATCCTATAAAGTACCCAATAATTAGGCATGTATGCACTAGGAGGCTAGCAAAGTGAGTTTTAATTCTCATGGAATACGATATCAAGTTCACTCCCCAAAAGGCAGTCAAGAGGCAAGCTTTCACTGGTTTTCTTGAAACTCATCCAGTACTGGATGATTCTCCTTTGACTTGCGAGCTCCCTGACGAAGAAATACTTTTGGTCAAAGAAGAAAAATCTAAGCTATACTTTGATGGAGTATCATTCACCAAATCAGGTATTAGACCAAAGCTTCCACAAATCAAAGCAGACACTCTTTTATGTCACTTCGAATGGGGATATTTTACAATACTCCTATTCCCTCTCAAAATCATGTACAAATAATGAAGCTAAATACGAAGCTCTAATTGCAGGACCGAAATGGCTCTCAATATGAAAATATCATGCCTACATATTTTCAGTGATTTGCAACTAATTATCAGCCAAGTCCAAGATGAATATAAAGTCCACAAATCTAAGCTCCTGAAATATCATGAAAAGGCTCAAGAGCTCATAAGGCAAATCTCATATGTTCAAAGAACTAAGGTTTCCCAATTCATCAACACAAAAGCTAACTCTTTAGCTAAATTAGCCAAAGCACTAGCTGATCTTGATCAAAAAGAAATTCTAATCATAATCCATAGTAGATAAGAGATGACTCAATCTTCAACATCAAGCACAAGAAGGCTGAATCTAAACTAGTAAAAGAGATTATAAATTGGAGAATATCATTTACCAACTATCTTAAAAGTGAAAAACTCCTAGAAGATAAATCCATATAGATACAACTCAAAAAGAAGACCTCGTACTTTCTGCTTATCATTGACACTCTTTATAGAAGGTTCTTGGATCAACTAGTTTTGTGCTATCTCTTAGATAAAAAAGCCAAAGAAGTTATGTATGAAGTGCAATCTAGGGTCTGTGGGGCTCATCAATTGGGCCTAACAATAATGATGAAGATTAAATATATGGGCTACTATTGACCCACGATGGTGACTTCATCCATCAACACCCAAATCCTCTATATCTTTATAGTCATTTGAGGTATGGGGTATAGACATTATCGACTCAATCAAACCATCTTCTTCTAGATGCCACTGCTTCATACTGTTAGTAACTGATTATTTCTCTTGATGGGCTAAAGTGATTCTATTGAAAAAGGTAAAAGTAGATACTATTATCTACTTCTTTCAATAAAATATCTTATACTAATTTGATATCACTCGAAGGATCATTTCTGATAATAGACCATTTTTAAAAGTTTTAAGATAAGATGATTTGCACATCATCACAAGATAAATTGGAGATATTCATCCATCTACAATGTGAGAGCCAATTGGCTCGCTAAGGTAGTCAACAAGATCCTTTCCAAGATCTTGAAAAAAGTTGTTGCCAATGTTGAGGCATTATGGGCCTATCGCACCACATATCAAACCCCTACCCAATTAATGCCATATGCATTGGTGTTTAGAACTAAGGTAACCTTGCCACTAGAAGTGCAAATCCCCCCTCTAAAGATTGCCTTGTAAGAATAAATCACAAGAGAAGATAGCATTCATTTTTGCCTTGATGAGCTAGACATCTTAAATGAGACAAGGCTTATGGCCTAACAAAACCTGCAAATGTATCAAGCACAAATGTCTAGGACCTACAACAAGATGTCTCGACTTAGGTCCTTCCAAAATAGAGATCGGTCTTGATTCTAGAAGACTCATATTCCTAAATCAAAATAAGAAAGGCAAATTTGAGCCTAATTAGCAAGACCCTTATATCATTGAAAGGATATTTGAAGGAGGATTCTACCAAATGATCGATAACAATAGGGAAAAGCCTATGCCACCAATTAACGACTGATTTCTCAAAAGGTACTATGCCTAAGCCCTAAGGGCAATAACAATAATAACCAAAAGTGTCTAAGTTTTGTTTATGATAAAATATCTAACTTCCTCAAAATGGAACATCTGATCAAACGTGTACTCCATATTTCTCGAGGCAAAACATGGATCCAAAACCCTATCCGTTTTGAGGTGGCAAAACAAGCCGATTTTGCATAGTGATCAAACTCGCGTATTCATGACAATTAAGCCCACTTTCACGTAGTAGATCAAGTCCACTTTCATGTGGCAATATAAGTCTACTTTCATGTAACAACCTAAGTCTATTTTTACATGGCAATCTAAGTCCACTTTTTTGTGACAACCTAAATCCACTTTTATGTGGCAAATCAAATTTACTTTCATGTGGCGAATTAAGTCTATTTCTACTTGGCAAGCCAAATCCACTTTCACTTCTACATGGTGAATCAAGTCCACTTTCTATGGCAAGCCAAGTCCACTACTTGTGACAAATCAAGTTCACTCATTGTTGCAATGCAAGTTTACATCCTTGTAGCAAATCAAGTTCGCTCATTGTAGCAACTCAAGTCTATCCTTCATGGCAAGTCCATCATCACACTCACTAACAAATGGAGAAATCAAAACTAGTGCCATGTGGCTGGTATGCAAAAGGAAAAAAAGGGGGTATATTGGATTGCAAGACCAAATTTGATGCAAAGTAAAGAAATTTCATAAAGCAATGACGATATTCCTAAATAAAAAAAAGGCCAGAAAGAGTAGAGGTCCTAAGATAAAGAGGATAAGAATAATCCTAAGATACATAAAGTCTAAATAGTGCTTTCAATAATCATAGTAACTCAATGGTCACTCACTCACACTTCTCCATCATCATTTGAAGGAACAAGTGATACATTAGAAGATGGAAGATTTTCAAAAAAAAGGGAATAATGGGTCATTACTTGATGCTAGTGATGTTGGATGAATTCCCATGGATGCAAACATCCCTCGACTAAAGCATGCCCCAAGAACCATGTCAGTAACAAGGGTAAAATTAGTATATACACGAATGAAAGTTTTGGTAGAGTCTGGAATATCATTGAAAGGGCCTCTAAGATCCTCATTCACCTAAAAGAAAAGAGATTCTCAACCAAAAAGAAGGAGAGAAAAGGAAAGAAAATTACTAGCATTTGGGGATACTCATACCTAATGAATGGCTAGTTGACATAAGAGATAGAGAAGCCAGTCGGACCACTCTACTCAAACTTATATCAAGAGACTGGCATACTAGTGTTGGTAAAGGAAAGATTGCCCCTAGTCTTGCATCCATGTTAATAATGAAAAACAAAAAAATTGAGTCCCAAGATGGCATATGAAACCCGCTCCTATGCTCCAACCTATAGGTAGGCCAGCATGTGTTACCAGACACCTCGGAGCATCGATCACAAGACGGTCATATATAGGTCGAGGCACCTTCTACCTCAAGCTCAATTTGGGACCTGTATTACTTCAAAAATGACCATCACTGACTTTGTACGAATGGATGGGTCTCTCTCCACTAGATCTAGGGTGAGTAAATCTATGAGCCGGAGCCTTCTATGCCTCTTAAGTCCTCTGTCATTTTGACTCTCTATTGCTCACTGCTTGCTTTTCCTTGCTACATGAACCAGGCTCATTTTTGAATAGGAACTCAAGATCAATATGAAAATATCCACTCATACTATCAAACCACACTATGGCATAGGAATGAAGTGTCTTGGCTTCATGCTCAATGTTGATAATATAATACTCTGAATCATCCTGGACAAGAGCGAGATGTAGCCAATAGCCTATTAACTGGCTGAGATATGATGACGGTGAAGGAGCAAGAATGTTCTCAGAAAAACTCTGATCATACTTGAACTATCGACCAAATTGATGTGGATTATAAGACTCTGTAGCTAAATACTCTCTGAAACAAAGTGGAATCACGCCATATCACAAAGAGATTAATATACTCATAAGCCTCTAAAGATAAAGGAAGATGAGTCACATCCACTAATATGTTAGAATTATAAAGAGTGAAGGGAAAAGCTCACCACTCAAAATTTTTGGGATCCCGCACATGCATCCTAGCCTCTCTAGGGGAGAAGGTAGATGTGGCTATATCCACGATCCGAATCATCTCAAGGATAGAGACTGAATGTGAGTGACATAGCTTTTTGATTTTATCACTAGGCTCTAACTCAATATACATTCTCTTAAAGTGGGAATAAATCCAAGAATAAAAAAAATGAATAGGAAACCAAACCAAAGAATTACACGATCCTGTGTTCACCATCGCTTTGAGACCAGCATATATCAAACCTAGCACCACAGGGGCCAAGGCAACCGTCTACCTATGCGCCATCTTACAAGCCATCACAAATTTCTTTCGATGGATATACTACCTGCTATGTGGCATGATGAAGCAGCAAAGCCATAAACTGATGGAAGGTAGCAAAGTAAGTCTTAAGGCCAAATTCTCGAAGGATATCTCCTGTGTTATGCACAATCTAATTAAATTTGGTTGGCTCACTTGTAAGAATTCTTTCATAAAAAATCTCAACCCAATTGTTGAAATATACCCTCTTCTGATTATTTGGAAAATGTGCCACAACCATTCCTAAACTCTGAGGAGAATGCTCCAAGCATAACAAAAGTTAAGGCCTGCATGATGGTCAGTAGGGATGTATTTGTCATAAAAGTCTTCAAGGATGGGGATCCTTGCTAGTTGCTTTATATCCCATAAGGAAACATTGACCACACCAAATGGAGTATAGAAGGTATTAGTGGCATGATTTCACATCTCAATCATGCAACGCAAAATCCCTGAGCCTCAAGTATATTATCCTTTAGATGCTATGACTCCTCTTAAGACGTTGAATCCCGCAAGTTGGGCTAAGAACTGAGATTTTACATCATCAACTCACTCTAAATAATTTTGTAGAATTGGTACAATGTCAGCAAGCAAGAATAATCACCCTCAAATAGGTAAGTGACGATAAAAAATACGAAACTCCAAGGTCTCTGAAGATTCTTCCTATCTGAAATTGCTAATTGGTTCCAGCAGAAGTAATTGCCTGCTCCATCAGTACACAACATCCCTTCTTTCAAAACACAGGCTAAAGGATGATAATTATCAAAATGCACCCACTTGCAATGTTCCTAGGACTTGTATGCAATGGCCACTTCAACATCGGTCCCAAAAACTGGGAGACAATGGCATAAAGCCATAATCCTCTTGATCACAAAGGATTCCACAGTATGTTCAAGCAAAAAAATATGAGTTGAGCAATAAAGAGAGAAGGAGCAAACAAAAAAGACACTGTTGTGAGAAGATAGAAGAATAAACATGTGAGATTACCGATCAGACACTCGTGGAGGCGGTAATGGAAAATAAGGCACTCATTCTTCTTTTCTCATCCACTCCCTTCATCAAAAATGCTCATGAAGTGGATGCAAAGAGAGTATTTTGTTTAAGTAAACTTTGAAGCCCTACTACAAATTTGAGTCAGACTCATGATAAACCAAATGTAAATATTGAATCTGGGCCCAAATTTGGATTAAAGGCTAAAATAAAATTTGGACTAAATTAAAATGTTTAAATAAAACCCCAAAGATTTTTATTCATAGACAAGTCTGAGCTTTTACTCAAAAAAGACCTTGGAAGTTTTAGAATTTTACAAATATGTCCTTTTTATAAAAATCCCTCTGAAATTTTTAAAATCACATTCCAATTTTTTTGAAAAATTCACAAATAAACCTCTAAAAATTTTATATACAAACAAATTCAAATTTTCTTCAAAAAGAACCCTAAAAATTTTACAATTTTTACAAATATATTTTTTTGTAAAAAAGCCCCTGAAACTTATGAAATTATATTTTCATCCAAAATTTTTTGAAAAATTTGCAAATAAATCTCATAAAAATTTAATATCCAAAAATGATACATATTCTGAATCTCTTCATAAAAAAAAATCCTAATCATGGAAGATTATATGCCATAAGATTTTGGAAATACAATCTAGTCTAATCCAACACGTTTGCAGAATAAGACCAATCAGAGATATCAATCATAACCACAAATATTCTAAAATCAACCAATCGAAGATTTGCTTGCAGATCTCCTAAACACTTATAAATTGGTGAGAACTTGCAAGTATGGGGCACAATATAGAAATCAAAACATAGACGAAGGGAAGAAGATTAGAAGGTGGAGGCTAGCAAAATTCGGAATACAACATAGAATCAAAGAATTAGCCAATGGAATCTATTTGTTGTTCAATTGCTGCTCGTATTCCACCTCCATGGCCCAACCTTTATATGGTTAAACCAATCAAGTTGAGCCACTCACATGAACCTCTCAGGGAAGAAGCCCAACCTCTACACTTGACCCATCTCACTTGAAGGCCTCCAACAGCTGGCAGCTTGTGTCGCTCAATACCCTCTCTGTCTGACTTCAACCATGCGGCCTGTGCCATCACCGCCAAAAGTAGCCCCATGTTCACATCACCATGACCTCATTCCTGCCATCGCTTGTGCCATCACCACCGGAGGTAGCCTCGTACCTGCACCACCATGACCCAGTTCCTACCACTTTCCTCCCTGTGATGAGCTCTACAGGCAACTGCATCACTCACCATCGCCTACTTGATGACTGCCACAATTTGGTACTAATTAGGACTAGATCTAGCCAGGCCATGAGATAAGGGATAGACTTGTCCCTCCACCTCACCGCCAGGGGAGAGAGACCAGATCTAGTGAGAAATAGTCAAATCCAACTGAAAATAAGATCGAACCGCTCAAGCCTAGTGATGCTTCACGAACAAAGGCAAAGGGGTTGGGATAGGCTAAAGAAGGAGATGAAGGAAGAAAATAAAATATTAAAAAAATATGACTAAAAGAAAAGGAAAATTTGGCAAAAAGGAGAAAGGTTTGTTCAAATAAAAGAAAAAAACTTCTCTCATTTTGATTTTTGGCACCATCAACACCGTGGCCACCCGCGGCTCCCTCAAAGATGGCAAACTCTTAATACTGCTATAGCCACCCGTGAACCCTCGAAGATGATGAATGACACCACTATGGCCACCATGATGCCTCAAAGATAGCGAATCCTTATTACACCAAGCTAGCCTTCGGACTCACATCAAAGCCAATCTTTTGGCTTGCATCTATGCTAGCCTTCAGGCTCGCACTCAACTAGTCTTCAACCTCACATCCAAGCTAGCATTCGGGCTAGCACTCAACCATCCTTCATGCTTGCTATCAGCTAGCTTTTGAGCTTGCATCCAAGCTAGCCTTCGAACTCACACTCAGCCAGCATTCAAGCTCACATCTCAACCAACCTTCCGGCTAACACTTAGCCAGTCTTTGGGCTCACACCTCAACCAGTCTTCAAGCTTGCACTTAGCTAGCCTTTGGACTCACACTTAATCAGTCTTTGGGCTCACACTCGATTGGCCTTCAAGCTCCCATCTAAGCCAGCCCTCGAGCTCATGCTCAGCTAGCCTTTGGACTCGCATCCTACCCAACCTTTAGACTTCCACCTTAGGCAACCTTTGGGCTTGCATCCTAGGTAGCCTTCAAGCTCGCATCCAAGCCAACCTTCAAACTTGCACTCAACTAGCCTTCAGGCTCACACTTAGCTAGTCTTCGGGCTCGCATCTAGACAACCGTTGAGCTCGCACTCAGCCAACCTTCGATCTCGTATCATAGCCAGCCTTTAGGCTCACACCAAGCCAACCTTCGAGGTTGCATCCTAGCTAGCCTTTAGGCTCATATCCTAGCCAGCCTTCAAATTCACACTTACCCAATATTTGGGCTTGTATCTCAATCAGCCTTCAGACTTACACTTAGCCAGTCTTTGTACTCGCACTCAGCAGACCTTCAAGCTCATACCCAAGCCAGCCTTTAGGATTCGCATCTAGGCCAGTCTTCAAGCTCACACTCAATCAGCCCTCAAGCTTATACCTCTAAACCAGCTTTCAAGCTTACGAACTAAACCAGTCCTCATATTCGCATATTTAAGATCAAGCCATGGGTCTGCCTAAAATTATCATAAATAACCAAGAACTCTCAAATCAAACTACTTAACATGAAGTAACTCAATCATATTAAAATTGAATTTAGTCAAAACAAATGCACAAAGGTCAAGTTAACTCAAATGGACCTAAACTAATCAAACAAATGGACTAAAACCTAAATTGAGCTAGATTTCAAAAAAAAAGAATTCCAAATTGAGTTAACCTAGATAAAATAAACTCAAACCAACCCTAATCAGACTCGAGATAAGTTAATTTAAAATCAAGTTGAGTACAAATCAAATCCAATATGGATTGAACTAAGGTTAAATTGAGTTAAATCAAGTCTAAACTAAAAGAGAAAACTCAAGGTCAAACAAGAACCAAGTCAAATTGAGCCTAAACTAAAATCAAGTTGAACTAAATTGACTAAAACTTGAATCGAAATCCATCAAAATGCAAATCAAAACTCGATAAAAGTCCAACACAAGGTCGAACTTGACTCAAACTAAATAAAATCAAACTCGAACCCCAAACGTTGAACTGAATTGCATTAGATTTGAATCAGAATCAATCCTACTCTAACTAGAGTCAATGATAAGTATCTGACAAATGTTCTTTTAAAAATCAATGCTATGCTTAGTAGATTGAATTCATTATTGAACATTCAATGACCTTGATGACTTACATATTTCCCTTAATCATGCTATAAAGCGTCAATGCAAACCCAATCACCAAGGGTTCGGAACGTATCACTATCTTCTACAAAGGGGTTAGTGAATTACAATTCAATCAAGTTTTAAATATCAAGTTGAATCAATTTCAAACTCAAATCAAAATTAAGTGTTGAATTAATTATGAACCAAACTCATATCTAAACTATATTAGTCTTAACGAAACTAAATA
Organism: Trichopus zeylanicus subsp. travancoricus; assembly: GCA_005019695.1. Lineage (NCBI taxonomy): Eukaryota > Viridiplantae > Streptophyta > Magnoliopsida > Dioscoreales > Dioscoreaceae > Trichopus > Trichopus zeylanicus. The sequence continues at coordinate 2,954,531 of RXID01014226.1, forward strand.
GGGTCAAACCAAATCCCACTGTGTGTTGAACCCTTGACAATACTTTAAGACCATGAACAATGAGTGATGTTATCATCCTAACCTGAGCTAAAATTAGTTTAAATAGAACTAAATAAGATCAAAATGTATCTCACTAGGCATGCTACAAAAGCCTTTAGCAATACTTCAAAACTATACCCAACCTCATAAGCTATTGGCAATGCTACCAAACCAAAGAAGTTATTTGCCAACATGTTCCAAGCTATCGGCTACACTTCAAAGCTATACCCAACCCCCTAAGCCATTGGTGATACTACCAAATCAAAGAAGTTAATCAACCCCAAAAGCAATTGATGGTGTGTCCTTAAACTAGTCAACCCTTGAAGTAGTTGATGATGCACCCTTCAAGCTAGTCAACCTTGGAAGTAGTTGGTGGTGCACTCTTCAAGCTAGTCAACTATTGAAGTAGTTGATGATGCACCCCTCAAATCTAGTTAACCCCACAAGCAATTGATAATACAACCTTCAAAGCTAGTCAACCTCACAAATAGTTGATGATGTAGCTCTCAAGCTAGTAAACCCTACATGTAGTTAATGATGTAACCCTCAAGCTAGTTAACCTCACAAGAAGTTGACAACACACCCCTCAAGCTAGACAACCCCACAAAAAGTTGACAATGCACCCCTCAAGCTATTCAATGCCACAAGCAGTTGATGACGTACCCCTCAAGCTAGTTAATGTCATATGCAGTTGATGATGCAACCCTTAAAGCTAGTCAACCCCACAAGTAGTTGATGATATATCCCTCAAATCTAGTCAACACCACAAACAGTTGATAATGCAGCCCTCAAAGCTAGTCAATCTCATAAGTCATTGATGATGTGCCCCTCAAGCTAGTCAACCTCACAAGTAGTTAATGACACAGCCCTCAAAGCTAGTCAACCTCACAAGCCATTGACGATGTGCCCCTCAAGCTAGTCAACCCTAGAAGTAGTTGATAATGTACCCTCAGGCTAGTCAATCCCAAAAGTAGTTAACGATACAACTCTCAAGCTAGTCAACCCCAAAAGCAATTGACAACGTAGTTTTCAAAGCTATACCCAACCTTATGAGCCGTTGGTGATGCCACTAAACCAAATGAAGTTATCATCAATGCTCAAAACTATTGGAAATACTTCAAAGTCATCCCATTCCCTTTTACATCCCATCGAATGATGCCATCAACACCTACTAGAGAGATTGAGTTAATTTAAGTCAAACACCATATGATCCATCGCAGGGAAGCGAGACAGTAGTACATATCAGAGCTTCTTCTCCACTCCTTTCTCTTTTCCTTTCTTCATTTTTTTCATGTTTTCTATAATTTCATGTTAAAATTCATTATAAAATGAGGGTATACCCTTACTTAAGTTATGTATCATCTCTTAAAATCAATCAAAAACTTTCCTCTTTTTTTGTGTCTTTATTTTATTAGATAGATTTCTCACTTTAGGAGATTTCTAATAATCATCAGAGTAATTAATAATAGAAAATTGTGCCTATTGGAAGTCAATATTTACACAAAACCTGCTAGTGCACTTCAAATCAAAACAAATTCTGATTTATGATTCGAGGTCGCTTTTGAGGTCTGCACTACCCTGGGTTACTGAAATTGATCCCACAGGCACCATGGCCTCCATGAGCAAGGATACAACAGTAGACATTGAAGTGATTTCTCTTATGCTTCAAAGTAATCTCCTTGAACCATATAGGAAGTAAATGGATGCATCCCTTGAGGTAATGATTGTCACATTCTTTGTGGTGCCCCTCTCTTGGAGTCTACTCACAACATTAGATACCCCGTCCATAAGCCAAGTGTGTATTGCTCAAGGCTAAGCATAGTTCTCCATTGCAAAGATATATTCCACATATTAGAAGACCTAGGATTATGCATGCATGCTTATATTCAAAAACATAACAAACCCAAGATGTACATTAGCAACATTTGCATAGTCTTCCTCAGCACATAAGTGTTTTCCCACATTCTTCTATAACAACTTTAGCATATTATCTGTGTGCTTATCAACATTTATCGACATTCAATAATTCTCAAATGAAATCTTCTAAAGTCATCTAACATTGAACTTCACCTTCCACTCCCTAATAGAAGCTCCAATAATATATACATGTCCTTTGACCTAAACCAAACAATCTTAACTTCAAACACCAAACCACCTTCCTCTTCTTAGTAGGTGAGAAGTAGTCAACAATTAATGTAGTGAAGGATGTCACATTTAGTAATGTCTTGTGGGTCCTTGGCATCTTATCCTTTAGATGACCTACCACAGAGTTTATATTCACAAAATAGCACCTGTGAATGTTTAGCATCTTTCCCTTTGTTATTATAACATATAAACATATCACATACACATTACTATAGAAGATAAAATACCACAATGATATAAGTACAGAATCAAATATCGGTCAAACTACATCTTATATTATACAAATGATCTAAATACTCATACTCTCACTATTATGCATAAATATCTTATACTACATAATACAATACACATAAACTATTTAAAAAATTAGAACTTGAAAAAATTACATACATATTATTATAGAAGCTAAAATGCAAATAATGATATATGCACATAATCAAATATCAACTAAATTGCATTTTATATTCCTTATGTAATCAAAATGTCTCTATGTTACATACATGTTATCTAAAATACTGATGATTTCACTATCATGAATAAATATCTTATATTGTACATATAATACACAAAAACTATATTGTTAATGATAATCAAATATTGCAATTTGAAATAGATTGCATGCACATTATTATAGAAGTTACGATACAAATAATGACATAAAAATATAATCAAATATCAACCAAATTGTATTTTATATTCCTTATGTAATTAAAATATCTCTAATATTCATACATGTTATCTAAAATATTCATAATTTTATTATTATGTACCAAACTTTTACACTGTATAATACAATACTCAAAAATTATATTGTTAACAATAATCAAATATTACAACTTGAAATAGATTTCATACACATTATTATAAAAGTTAAATACAAATTTTGATATAAGAATCAAACATCAACCAAACTGTATTTTATATCTCTAATATAACTGAAATATCTCCATTATGCATACAAGATATCTAAAATATTCAAAATTTCACTATTATGCACAAATATCTTACACTGCATAATACAATATGCAAAAACTATATTGTTAATAACAATTACATTACAACTGCAAATAAATAAAATCATACAAAAATAAATATAGATCTTTAGATACAAATAAAACAAGGTATAACATCCATAACATAGAGAATGAACCCACATATACCACTAAAATTGTTCTTTCTCAAATTAATATGCCCAAACACTAAAATCAAACACACATCTTGATCTAAATTTATAACATAATTAGAACACTTTCTCTTCGATTGACCAAACCCCCAACAAATTAAACAAAAAGGGGGAAAAATCAATTGCAACCATGCTTCCTGTTGAGGATGCCACTAGATGGAATTGGTTGTAATTGCATTGAAAGGAGGTTGCGCATACAAGAGAAAGGACAAAGTATCATGATACCGAAGCGGGAGTGGGAGCTTGACAACAATGACCAATGGGAAATGGTGACTCCAAAGAGCAAGAGCGTGGTATCTTAGAGAAAGATCTGAACCATCTCTTTTCTAAAAAAATAAAGTGGGGAAAATTATAATTTATGTGATTTCAAATGCTATTGGCAATGGTAGGGAGGGGTATGCAAATATTGTCACATTTTAGGGCTGACTAGTAATCCAAAATGTCAAAGTGGTTTTCAAAAAGGTACAAAATTCTTAGAGTGGTTTTGGTAATTTTTTTCTATTTTTTTTCTCCATCATACTTGATATCATCATTTCTTATGCTAAAGTCAATATATTTAGCAAATACATTGAAGAAATCATATGCATATTTCTTAGATTAAAAGGAATAACCACATATTTCTTTGTATGTTCCCAACGGATTAGAAGGGAATCTAACTTGATCATCTGCACATGATCTTACATCTACGTAAAATGTTGGATTTTCAATTTGGTATTTGTGACAATCACTTAATAGAAATTTAAAATGAAAAAAGCTATTAGAGGAAAATATAATAGGAAGTCACATAACATGAATCTCACAAAATTTTAGTGAAGAAGAAACTTACAAACTTTGAATTAGACAAGTTGAAGATAAATGAAGTTGATGCAAGAAGAGAAGTCTTGTTAAACAACAAATAGTGTAAGAAGTGGATGCAAGTGAAAGAGAAGTTAAGGAGTGAAGTTAAAAAAAAGAGAAAGGAAATTGATGCTTGGAGAAAAAAAGAAATTGAGGTACAAGAGATGCTTGAGCTTAGGTTGATTCTTAGATTCTACATGTAAAATGTGCCATAGTGTTTTCATTGCATTGAATAAAGTTTGCAAATGCTTGCAATCTATGCAACAAATAAGCCTATGAAACACATCTATTGGTATTATGCTTTAGAAAAAACCTGCAAAAGCAGTTTTGATGTATCACCTTGAAAACTGCAAAAGGAATTTTGATGTAACTTAGACCTTACAAAAGATTATCTTATTTTGTTGCTATCACATGTAATACACTGTTGTAATAATATTAGCCATATTTCACATATTTAAACATCCATGAAGTTTACATAAGTTACATTGCACAACTAGAACAATTAGAATGTTTACATTAGTTAATAGTGAGATAAGCATGAACAAACACAACTTATCGAAAACTTTTGAATTCTTCAAAACTATATTACATTCCATTCCATCCAATATCAACCACAACAATCAAACAAGAAAAAACATAGTACAATAGCATAAATTACAAACTTGATCCCAAATAGTAAGATTTTCCATTATTGTTCAAAATTTTTCAAGAACATGTTTATTTTCTTTAACTCACCTTCCACTTGCTCAAACTTCTATTTCAAACCCTTGACTATAACCTCCAACTAGTTTTTGATATCTACTATAGAATGGTGTAGTCATCAAAATGGTACCTAAAATTACACCCCTTCTTTGGATTGTCCTTTTGAATCATGCAAGTGTAGAATTTCTTGCCTCAGTACTATTCTTACTGAGACTCAAATGTAGAACACTACTATCTACAAGTATAGTAAATTGTCAAAACCAACATATACTGGCCAAGTAAGGTGGGGCTTGATTGCTTGAGCTACTCATTTTGCAAATGATCATGCAAGTATTATCATGACATTTCATTGAAAAAAATCAAATCCATGAGCATTGCATGACATGGAATAAGTTCATTAAATAAGTTCTATTAGATTGTGTAATAAGTATGTCTTGGTTGCAAACTCTTATTTCTTTCTTGCCAATGGCAATGGCTACAACAAAAAAAATCAAAGACGAATAAAGGATAGTCAACTAAGTCCCTACAATATACACGCATTAAAAAACAATAAAAATACAAGAGAGATAAGCAGCTCGTGAATTTGAAAATATGTTATAATAATCAACAAGCAACATAATGCCATATGAATATGTACAATTTGCATCAATTACCTAATATCTTAAGCAAATAAAAAAAACATGTCGCATGAAAAAAACCATAATTACCACCAGTAAGATTAAGACTTGAAGTAGTTCAATCTATCAACATACTCAAAAGAAGTGGATTTTTGTGTTAAAAAAAAGAGCTTCAAGATGAGAAAGACCTAGAGGCAATAGTTCCATATGTAGACCCTATTGGGAGGTTATTGTTGAGTTTATAAGGCAATCGCTCTAGTTTTCACAAAAACTATAGGGCAACTATTGAACTTCATGTTGACACAATACTTGGATTTGTGGAGAGAGATGAACATGGAGGTGTGGAGTCGAAATTGACCACTCGAGATAGCTAGAGACCCCGAAGAGCAATATCAAAATAACAAATAAAGTTTGAGGGTGTTTTGAATATGTAATTAGAAATTATGAAAATATGACTTCCAACAAGCACAAGCTTCTATTGTTAATTACTCTAATAATTGTCAGAAATCTTCTAAAATAAGTTATCTAGCTAATCATATAGAGACACAAAGAAAAGAAAGCATGATCGATTGATTTAGGAAAGGAATACATGACTTAAGTATGGGTATACTCTCACTTTATAATTTAATGAATTTAAATTCATATCATAAGAGAATATGAAAATAAGAAAGGAAGTGGGAAAGGCTTAATGCTCACTACTACCTGCTTCCATGCACTTGGTTGAGTGGAACTTGACTTGGATAGATTCTTAATTTAATATCTTGGCTTGATTTCAGGGTGTGACTAATTGTATCAGCTTATATCAATTAACCCCATTAAGATCTATAGTATCACTAATAGTTTTCTAGCTTGTTATTAGTTAACTTCTTTTAATCTTTGATATAAGAGAATAATTAGTTGTCTCACTTACACTACTTATTTTTAATTTCATAATTGACAATCTCTGAAGCGTGTTATTGATTAAGCTTGAAACATCATCAATGACTTTTGAGTTGGCTTTGCTTTGAAATGTGGCCAATGGCTTTGAACATATTATTGATTGACTTTGCTTAAATAAGGTGTTTGACTTACTAACTAAGTAAGTTCAAACCTACATTAATTCGATTTGAAATGGTTAACGATATGAGCTTTATGCTAATCATTTCTAATTTAATAATCAATGGCCTCTTAGGCTTATTGTCGATTAGATTCAAAGCATTGCCAATGACTTTTGAGTTAGCTTAACTAAGCATCACCAATTACTTTTGAGTTGGTTCAGCTTTGAAGTATGGCTGACAACTTTAAGTGTATTATTGATTGACTTCATTTGAATAAGATGGTTGACTGACTGACTAAGTGAGATCAAGCCTGTCTTACTTCAATTTGAAATGTTAATCGATGACCCCTTAGGCCCCTTAGGTATGTTGTCAATTAAATTTGAAGCGCCACCAATAGCTCTTAAGGTTGGCTTAGCTAAGTATCATCAATGACTTTTGAGTTAGCCTAGATTTGAAGTATAGCTGACAGCTTCAAGTGTATTGTTAGTTAACTTTATTTAAATAAGGCATTTAACTAACTAACGAAGTAAGTTCAAACGTGTCTTAGTTCAATTTGAAATGATAATCGATAGCCTCTTAGACATGTTATTGATTAAATTTGAGGTGTTGTCAATGGCTTAGAGCTTGTTATTGACTAACCCTAATTGATCTTGAATTCAACTCCTAATTGGATTCTTATTGGATCCTTAATGGACCTTAGATCCAAATCCTGATTGGGTTCTTGACAAATCTAGGTTTAACCTGTTAATGGGCTTGGGTTCAACCCAAGTTGGACCTTTATTGGGTTCAAGTTTGAACCTTAATAGACTTGGGTCCAAGTTTAACTTGGTTTGGTTTAACTTGATTTTGGTTTAGATTTGACTTGATTTAGTTCAAGTTTGACCTAATTTGGTTCGGGTTCACCCTAGTTTTGGTTTAGGTTTGACTTGGTTTGGGTATGAATTTGAGTTTGATTGATCTAATTAAGGTTTAGTTTGAACTTAGTTCAAACCCACTTAGGGTTAACTTTAATTTAATCTAATTAGAGTTTGATTTGAAGTTGATTTGACCTAATCAGGGTTTGGATTTAAACTTGATTTAACCCGATTAGGTTCAGATTTGAACTTGATTTAATTCAGTTAGGGTTTGGTTCAAACTTGATGGACCTAATTAGGGTTTGATTCAAATTTAGTTAGTTCAAATGTGGTTTTGACTCAATTAGAGTTTGATTAAAACTTATTTTGAGTTAATTCAAGTGGTTTGACTTAACTAGAGTCTAATTTGAATTTGTTTTGATTTCGAGTTAACTCAATCTAAACCTAGTTTAATACATGTTAACCCTAGTTGGACTGATCAAGGCTTGACCTAATTTGAACCTAATTAAGGTTGGGTCTAGACCCAGGTTATCTTTTTTTTTTCTGACTAAAATGGATGACCGAATGGGACATCGATCGACCGACCGAAAGGAAGTCACTCTATGTTCATCAAAACTGGATGATTGATTTGGGTACCGATCATCTGATTGAAAGGGTTCCATTCTTGGTTCATCAAAATTAGATGACTGATTGAGAGTACCAATCGACTGGTAGAGGACATGTAGTCCAGGTTCATTAGAATTGAGTGATCGATTGATGAATTGATTGACTAACAAAGGTTATTATGTGTGATTGATGACCAATTTTTGTTCATTTATCTTATCAATTTCAAGTCCATTTGGTGATTTATTCAAGTCAATCAGGTTTTGTTTATTTGCCTTAGCCAAATCGGCTTCAATTCAAAGTAATTATGTCACTTAATCGATTTGATTAGTTTGGTTCAAGAGCATCATAATGACTTTGGATGAGCCAATGACTAACTCTAACCATGTTTGACTTTCAAGCGAGCTTGCAGGCTAGCCTTTAGTCAAATAGACTTTTAAGTGAGCCTATAGGCTAGCCTTGAGTTTAAATTTGGTTCTCAGATGAGCTATGGGCTAGCCCTAAACTGATTAGACTTTTAGATGAGTTTGCAAGCTAGCCTTTGGTATGAATAATTTTCAGAGGAGCCCATAAGGTGATTGAGGATGATCTCAATTTTAAATTTTGAATGCTTGTAGATATGAATTAGGATTTTATTTGTTACCAATAATGAATATGGTGGAATTCAAAATTTGAACTTATTCGTAAATATTTTTCAAAAAGTCTGGGCCAATTTCTCTCTATCTGAACCTACACCAGGTGACCAATTAAGGAACCAATTGATAGACATAGAGCTGGTAGTCTTGGTTCATCAAAACCAGTTGACTAGTAGAGAGGCGCCATCGGTCTTGGTTCATGAGAATTGGTTGATTGGTTTTGAGAACCAGGTGATGGTAGACCAGTCTAGTATTTATCAAGCAGTGACTCGTTCAGTGCATTCGAGCTATATTTTACTGGCATTTAAGTCTCTATTATAGCTAAATTTTAATTAAATTTAATTGTAACTAAAATTGACTCAAACAGGTGACTTTAATGAGCGAAAAATAGGCCTCAAGGAATGAAATTTTCCATACAACCCTCACCCACCCGCTCCGTGATGTTTGCAATTAAAATGAGCCAATGTGGTTAAACTAGTTCCAAGTGGCCAATTCATCTAGTTTGCACCAAAAATGGATTGCCAACTGGTCTAGTGTATGTAGTGTTGTACAGAGCTATTTATGAACCAAACTTAAACTGAACATCAATGAGTTCAATTTCAGTTCAAATTTTAAAGATTTCTCCAAAATTGCCTTTCCTCCAAAAAATTTAGTTTCTTGCAAAATATTAAATTTTTACTTACCTCTAAAAGTTTCACTTTGTTGCATAGTTTGGAGTTTTCACTTTCCCCAAAACAAATTCCAATTCACAAATATCTAAGCCCAACCTAGCTCAAAAATTTTGAGTTCATGCCTAGTAGTTTGAGCTTGAGATTAGGTTTAGGCTTACAAGTATAATGCCTAAATAATAATGATGAAGTAGGATACAAACAAAATTATAAAAAATTCATTAAAAATATAAAAGAAAATTTTGAAAATTTGTATAATAGAAAGTGAGACAAACTAGGTCAAATTGACTTTGAAATGGACCATCCAAATGCAAACTTACATCTTCCAAATGAAGAACATTTGTTAAACAATTAAAGCCGCCTTTTACCTATATATACATTTGCATCCTTATAACTTGCTAAAATAACTAATCAAAATAAAATAACACCATTTTGTATAGCATACATTACCAAAAAAAAGCATCTTAGTATTTTTTTGGAATTTTGCAGAGATGTATTTTTTAAGGTGTGTACACAATCATCTTGCTACATTCTTTGCATATTTCTCATGCCATAAGTTTTTAATAATTTAAAGAGCTAAATATATCATTTTTCAATATAATTTACTAAACTTGTGCATCCAATAATAGCCCCTCACACCTCTTTTTTTGTCTCCATATCTTGCCACAAGATTCTATAAAAACATTTATTGTGCTTGCATTGGGGATTAACACCTCTAAAATGTATACATGTAGGGGATAGCCTTTAATATAGTCAATCCAAGCAACTAAGTAAATCATCTCATGTGTATAAGTTTCTAAACTCACCATGACCAAATGAACTATTTTCATTAAGTACTCATAAAACATGCTTGCAATATCTTTGATCTCATTCAATTTGATCATGAGAATGTCTCAAAGTAGCCAAACACGATGCACCCTCATGTCATCCTAAAGCTATGAAAATATACATAAATGGTTAGACATAAAAAATGCAAAATATAGATATTTAACTACAGCTAAGCATACTTCAAACATTAAATAAAGTACTTATAGGGTTTGCTATAGCATCAAGCACAACCCCTTCATGGTGTTGCATATACAGGATTGTCTAAATATCATGATCAAAATTATCTTTTTGGTTGTGTAGATTTGGGTATACATTGGTGGGCTATTTTTGAATGTCTCCTTTCTTTGGCTATATGGCTAGAGTTGTATCATTAGTCATTGTGTCCTTGACATACCATTGCAATCTTATATGAGGGACAAATGAGGAAAAAAAATCAAAGCTAATAAGTACAATGCCAAAACTTGTAAGCACTCAAACAACAAAGAAGCATGTAATCAAGTTAGCCTTCTAAAACCTCTTGCAAACTTACAAAGTTGAAAATCATCCTCTCATAGTAACTTGTCTCATAATGTGCCAAGAAGTCAAATATCATGTTCTCTTATGCTTGATATGTAAGAAGAGTACAATCCATTGGTCACCCAAAATATGAAATAGGAAGAAATACTATTAAAAATTGAACCATCGATTAGTATAACTAGAATAATATGATTTGGAAATATATTCAAACAGATAAAAACTAGTAGTTTGCTTGCAAGTTACTGAGTTTTGTCATTGTCTCAATCCAAACTCATCTATTTTCCTCTTTTATGCTTTTTCTTTAGCTTATGCATTGCAATCCAAAATTGTGTTGGCTCACTATGTTGTCTTTTGAATTTTAATAATGATCAAATTAGTTTTGAACAAGTTTATTAAGTTTGTGATAAAATTTATGATTAGTAATATTCATCCAAACCTATGAGAAATTGAGTCTCGAGATAAAGCTCGAAGATGATGACTCATAGATAAATAGAATGATGATAATTCAAAGATCAACCATGAAGATTAAAACTGGTGCTCAAAAATACTTAATATGTGAGATCAACTATAATTAACTAAGTTTAGTTTTTTATTCTTTTGTTGATTCAAAAATTTGATTGTTAGTTTATTAAAGCTCTCTATTTGATGCCTTAATTAACTTGGAAAAACCCCATCATCTTATTTTATATTTATCCAAGTTAATTTAATATTGCATTAAATAGCTATTTAATGTGGATTAGTAAATGAAATTTCAGCTAAATTTTTATTATGTTCAGTCACCCAAACTAATCAATTCAGACAATCGAACCTATCAAATAGAAAAATAACAATCTTGTTCTATAAGGTCTCATTATCTAAACCTTGAGTTAGGTGTCCAAATTTAGAGGGTTGATCCATTGAACATGTGAGAATAAAACTCAACAATTACATTTTTGACCATTGGAATAAGTTCTGACATGAGTTCAAACATCCAAACTTGCCAAAAAATGCTAGGGGTAATTCTCAATAGCTAAATTTTGGTTCCAATGATTATATAATGGGTTGGGATTTCTTTGCTCAAATTGAAGGGTAACTTTTGATATCTTTAGAATAAGATCTAATTTCTCAAAGTTCTCTAGTCTCAACAAGAGTCTTAATTAGCTTCTCAAATCCTTGATTGCCCATGTGTTTCCATTTAAGAGGCCCTTGTTTGAGTGTTGTTTATTTTGTATTTTTTAAAAATTTATTATTGTAACTCTCCTAGGTTGTTAAAAAATATTTGAGTGCTCTCTTAGATTTTAGGAGAGTATTAAGAGTAAACTCTTCTCGACTCATAAGGAGTGGTAGATTACCTCTAATTGTGAAGCAATGCTTACTTGGTTTGAACAAAAGATTATAAGGATGTGATTGTACTCAAATAAAATTACAATTCTAGTGAAGAGTTTGCATCCTTAAGATTAAGACAATGATTGTGGAGTAGGTATGGTTGATCACCAAATCACCTAAATTGGTTTATACTCTCTCTACTCCTCTATTAATAAACACACTCATTTGGAGCTTGATTAATCATAATTGAAATTCTACTATTGTATTTCTTACTGGTTGATTTAGATATTTTTAAATTATATAGAAGTTCTTTTTTATTATAAAATATAATTCACCACCCCTTTCTTAAGTTATCATTTAGACCATGGTTCAACATTTCGGCCGAAACCAAAATGAAATTATAAATATCATTTCGGTTTAGGGTTTTTTTGTAGTGTTGAAGGTGGTGGCTCCCGCAGGCGATTGCGGGCGACCTCGGGTGCGCACGGTGACGACGGTGGGTTCGGGCCTGCAGCAGGCCGTGCGAGGCGGGCACAGGGCGCTCGGGGTGGCTACAGGGCGCGCGGGGCGGCCGCAGGGAGCGCATGGCGAGCGCAGGGCTCCGGCGGCGAGCTCAGTGCGCGTAGGGCGAGCTCAACGCGCGCGGGGAGACCACAGCATGCGCGGGGCGAGCTCAGCGCACTAGGGGCGACCGCAGTGCGCCCACGGTGAGCTCAGGGCATCGGCAGCATCTCCGGCATCCCCGCGCGGGATCTTCGGCATCTCCGGCAAGCTCAACAGCCACAGCATCTCTGGCATCTCCGCGCGGCATCTCTATAGCTCAACTGGCGACGAGTACACTCCCACGGCGAGCGCAGCTCCGCCGGCGAGGCCAGCTCGGCCGACGAGGGCAGCTCGGCCGGTGAGCACAGCTCCGCCAACGAGGGCAGCTCGGCCGGCGAGCGTAGCTCCCCCCACGAGCGCAGGTCGGCCAACGACTGATGCTTCCCCCCGCTCTCAGTTTAGGATTTACTGTACTGATTTATTTTATTTAGTTAATCACGAATATAATCACTATGAATTAGTACTGTTGCTTTATTTTTTTCCCAGGAATCAGGGGTGGATAGCTGTCGGTTGGTTGATTGATATTGATTGATTGATTAATTACTTTGTTTTTACCCGTGAATTATGGGTGGATGGGCTGTGGGTCTTGCGGCTTATATATACTTAGTGTAAACAACTAGATGTTTGCAGACAATTTCATTTGAGTGTTCAGTTGTCTTAGTGAAAGAGTTTTGTGGATCGGCAATCTATTTCTGTTTCGGTTGCAGAGGTATAAAATTTTCAGTTTGATAATTGATGTATCATAAATTGATGTATCATAATTTTTAGTTTCCGTTGGTGCTAATTGATGTATCATACATACTATGTATGTTGAGAATTGAATTGAAACAGAAAAGATCAAACTATTTATTTTTTGTTTATTATTACTTGTTTATGTCTTATGGATCTACTAAATTTGCATTGTACGTATATGTCTTATGGATCTGCTAAATTGAAACAGTAATATGATCAATTACCAAAAATTAAGGAGCCAAAGTTAAGAAAAATAGTTTGTGGGGACCAATAACTAAAGATTTGTGGCTATGTATTAAATTATTAAATTATGTAAATTATGTATTAAATTACATATTAAATTATTAAATTATTTAAATTATGTATTAAATTATTAAAGTATTAAATTATTTAAATTATGTATTAAATTATTAAATTATTTAAATTACGTATTAAATTATGTATTTTGTATTAAAGTATGTATTAAAATATTAATTTATGGATTAAATTATGTATTGAATTTATAAATTATGCATTAAACTATGTAAAAAAATATGTATTACGTAATAAATTATGTATTAAATTACGTATTTTGTATTAAAATATGTATTAAAATATGTATTATGTATAAGTTATGTATTAAATTATGTATTAAATAATATATTATGTATTAAATTATGTATTTCGTATTAAATTATATAATAAAATATGTATTAAATTATGTAGTATGTATTATGTATTAAATTATATATTATGTATTACGTATTAAATTATGTACTAAATTACGTAATATGTATTAATTTTGGTATTAAAATTATGTATTAAATTATGTCATATCTATTACGTATTAAATTATGTATTGCATATTAAATTATGTATTAAATAGTAAATTATGTATTATGTATTACATTATGTATTATGTATTAAATTATGTATTACGTAGTACATTATGTATTAAATATTAAATTATATATTAAATTACGTATTAAATTATGTATTAAATTAACGTAGAAATTAGCTAATAAATCAAGAAATTGGTTAGTAAATCTTAAACCCTAAAGCTTATATCCTAAATATAAAGTTATTTATTGTTGTGTACATCAGTTACTTTTTAATTATTTATTAAATTACGTATTGTGAAAATAAAGTTTTTTTCCTTAATCATAGGTAAATTTTCTTCGGCCAACATTTGTTCTATCACTGCTACTATTGTATTACATATGACTCCATAACAAAATACGTCTCGCGATGATGATATTGCATGGCAACACTGTGAATTAGTGGATGCAGAAAATCATAAAGTTCGTTGCAAATGGTGTGATCGTGTGCTTAGTTCTGGAATTACAAGATTAAAAGAGCATTTAGGAGGAGTCACCGGCTCAATTCGGCCATGTGAGAAAGTCCCGAATGAAGTGAGACAAACATTTCGGACAATAATACAAACCGACAGAGAAACTAGAAGAAAAGATAAGGCCAAAAAATCACACTTTGAGCAGGAACTTCTCAACTGCTGTAATCCAAATTCCAGGCAAATTTTTGATGATGAAGATGATGATTCTAAGGTTCAGGAAGTATTTCGCGAAAGTCGAAGATTGTACGAGGAAACTCAAGGTGGTGCTGGCACTTCCGACACAATTCGTGATCGTCGAACTACTAGTTTCAGAGAACGACATACATAGCGACACACACCTGCACCTTCAGGAGTAAGAGGGGATTTTTATCTTCCTAACATCAGATCTATAAATATTTTTCCAATTGACCCTTTCTATTGAAACCAAGAGATGATACTCAAATAAATTTGAGAATAGCATCAACTGGTTTTCGGAAGGCAAAACAGTGGTTGGGTAGGGCAGTATCCAAATTTATTTTCTACAACCATGTTCCATTTCATTTAGCAGATGGCGGTTACTATCATGGAATGATATGTGCCGCTCAAGAGGTTGGCCCAGGAGTTCCTCCACCAAGTGCTCGTGAAATTTCTGAAAAGTATCTGAATCTTGAAATTGAAGAGATGACTGCTTTTATCCAGACCTTCTACAAATATTGGGATGAATTTTGGTGTACCTTAATGTGTGATGGATGGAAGACACAAAACAATAAAGATTTGATAAATTTTTTAGTATATTATCCTGAAGGGACCATTTTTCTCAAGTCAGTTGACACAACAGGGGAGTCGAAGACTGGTAATTTCTTATATCATCTGATTGATAGTGTCATTGAGGAGATTGAGGAATCAAGAGTGGTACAAGTCGTAACTGATAATGCAGCTCCACTGGTATATGCTGGGAAAAAGTTAATGCAAAAAAGAAAATATCTTTTCTGGACACCTTGTGCAGCTCACTCTATTGACTTAATGCTGAAGAATATGGGAAAGGATCCTGATATTAGAAAAATGGTTGAGCATGGTCAGAAGTTGACGTCATTTATTTATAACCATGCTTGGTGTCTTGAACTTGTGAGAAAGGAAACACGAGGACGAGAGATTATCAAGCCAGACATTACTCGGTTTGCTATATAATTTATCTCCTTAGATTCCCTGTATACTCACTGATAGGCACTGAAGAGATTATTTACCAGTGAAGAATATAATGCACATTATTTGAGGTTGAAACGGTCTGAGAAAATTCTTTCTGAAAAATTCTACAATCAAGTCATAGACGAAAGTTTTTGAGAATCAGTGAAAAAAGTAATAGGAATCTTCAGTCCATTAGTTAAAGTAGTTCGAATTGTTGACTCAAATGATCATTCGTAAATGGAGTTCTTATATGAAGCAATAGAACGAGCAAAATTGCAAATAAAATGACATATAGGAATAATTGAATTTCGCAAATGGGAGAAGATTATTGATCATCGTTGGGACAAAATATTATCCAAAGATATTCATGCTGCAGGTAATTGAGTAAAGAGTCATTTTATAGCACTTTACTAAGTTATAATGATACTATTGTTAATTCATATTTAATCATCTTGTAGCGTATTTTCTGAATCCAATATTTTAATATGACGATGAGGTCAACAATAGTAATACTATTCTCGAAAAGCTACGGAAGATAATCGAGCGGATAGAACCAGATATGAGAACAAGAATATTGGCATTCCACAAGGTAAATTATGTATTAAATTTTTTTTTACATAATTAAGAAAGTTCTTAACTTGAGTACATTCATTAAATAGGTCGACGATTTCAAAAATAAAGTCAAGGACTTCGGCACACAACAAGCAATTATAGTTATTAGGGGTGATACTCCTTGTATAGTTGATATTCAATAATTATACATATTTGCTAATTAAATTTATATCAACTTAGTAATAATTTTTTCTCATAAATTACAGCTAGATTGTGGAGTATTTACGGACGGCATGCAGCGCCTAATCTTGCAAAGATAGTCATCAGAATTTTAAGTCAAACTGTTTCAAGTTCACAATGTGAGAGGAATTGGACAACTTTTGGATTGATCCATATGAAGACGAGAAACAGACTTAAAATGAAAAAAATTGGAGAAACTTATTTTCTGTCCTTATAACATGCGTTTAAGAGTCCGAAACTTACAGAGGAGAAGATCACCAGAGGATGAGGTAATCAACTTGTCTGTCATATTTGAAGATGATGATCCTCTAATAGAGTGGATTCGAGAAAGAGAAGAACCTATCTTAAATCATCCTGAAACACAAGAAGCTATTTACCGTCTCTTAGACGAAGAAGTGGAAGAGGAAGCTGACAAAATGCAGAATACTTCGGATACAAGTGATAGTAGCAATGGTGGTGCAGCTGATGACGCCAATTTTCAACAATCACAATATGATGACTAATCTTTATCTTTTCCACAGTATAGAGGAAATGAGTTTTTGGACTCTAATTTATATGGTGGTTATGTGCCACAATATCCATATGATTCACATGGTGGACAAAATGTCAATCAAGGTCCAATAGACAATGCGACCTCTAGCTACTATGACGGTTATCAGAGCGAGATGTCTTCATACAATCCAGGATATCATTAGTCAATATAGGACCATACGACTTCGTACTATCCGCATGCTGAATAATACTATTGATGACAACTCCATCATACTGATGAGTATGGTGATGAAGAATACCAATCTCTTCAAGATCCACCTCGGAACAGTATGTGGTTATAAGACGTGGATTTATATCATCTATGAAATGATGTTTTCATCATTTTCTTAAATTGATATCTTATTATAATTTTTTGACATTTAAATTTAATGTCTATATGGTTTATTTTATCGCATGATAATTTATCTATTTCATTAGCACAATTTATTGTAATCTTTTCCTTCTGACGTATTTTTTATTATCTATTTTATGTTCATAAATACTGACAATTATAAGATAATTATTTTTGAAACAGATAATGACAAATTCGGATGATTATATTACAGTTCCAGACCAAGTGACACTGCAAGCAGGAAGAATAATTATGTCAGTTTTTCACCAAAAACTTATATTTTATCGTAGAATGATTCCACCTTCGGCCTATGATTTACTTGGACAAATCTTAATTGAACAGGCATTACAAGACCATG
The DNA here is from genome assembly GCA_005019695.1 of Trichopus zeylanicus subsp. travancoricus. Lineage (NCBI taxonomy): Eukaryota > Viridiplantae > Streptophyta > Magnoliopsida > Dioscoreales > Dioscoreaceae > Trichopus > Trichopus zeylanicus. The sequence goes on from RXID01014226.1 coordinate 2,972,362, forward strand.
GAAGAGTCAATGATCAAATTTATTGTGCCCCTCAATAAAGTTCACTTAATACTATCAATCAGCGTTTTGCCGTAATTTTTTCTAAACACTTCGTACAGTGTGATATTTATTTCTTATGGGTTATTGGACCACTTTACTATGTGTTATAAATCAATATGGTTATCATTTTCATTTTGGACCTTCGATGTATGGTTATACTTCAGAACCACTGTCACGAGATCGCACAAAGCTAGTTGTTCTAGTTCGTATACCTACAAATGCTCGTCTGAATCATCCGGGTACTGAATTTGTAATTTCACACCCAGATGTTCCAAACTCAACTGATGATGATTATGATGATTAGTTGTATTATCTTAGAATTTATAAATTATATATGTGTGAAATACATTTTAATGAAAAGTTAAATGTGCTTATGTTAATTTTTAAATTTTAATTATATTCATATTATTTCTTGTATGTTTTTTAATACACTAATATATATTAAAAGTAGACTGTATCAGTGACTAACTATCAAAATTAATTTTAATTAACTTAAATAATATTTAATATTATGGTAAAATTAAGTATAAATTCATTCCTAATTTTTTCATTTTTTTCAAATTTTTTTCAATATTTTATTATATTTTTAATTTGAAGTCAAAGTACAGTCAAAATATAGTCAAACTCTGGTGTTGATCCAATTAATAATTTTAAAAAATCTTTTGGCTGAAACTGAAACCGAAATGGCTGAAACGGTTGAAACATATCGGTTTCGCTGGGTCCCGAAATTGAAACCGATACCGTGCTATAAAACTTTGATTTAGACTCTCCATTGGTATAAAGTCTAGTGCTCTTGGTTTAAGATTTGACAATCTTTATATATCAATCTTTTTTGGCAATCCTTGATTTTTCTTACTTTTTTTTATGATGGGTGAAATTATTTTTATGCCACCATTTTTTTATGGTAATATTTTTTTTCTTTTGAAAAATTGACATTTGTATCTTTATGTGTGCTTTTGATCTTAAAGTTTCAGATATTATTGAAGATGAGTATTCCTCACCCCAAACTAATTGATGTTATGAGAATACCCAAATCTTCTTATGAATTGAATAATTTTGAAAGGAGAAAAGAAATTAGAAATGTGAAAGTCGTGAATATTTTTTATTATTCTCTTAATTGAAATGAACTTGAATGTGTTTGTTTTTGTAAAACTACCTAGACAATTTGAAATTGCTTATTACATACTAATGAAGAATAGATAAAATAAAGGATTTGAAAATTTTATGCTTGTGAATCATTTGAGATTCTCAATAAAATTCTTTTGAATCTATTTTTGAAATGTTTTTTTCAATTTATGGAGATTTTGAATAACCTATCTTCATTAGGCAAATGTTATATTAATGAAGAAATTGTGAGAATAATTCTTAGGTCATTGTAAAGTTTACGAGAAATAAAGATATTTATGAGAGATAAAGATGATAGTTATTTAAGAAGCATGAAAAAAGTCTCAAGAAATGGAAGGAAGATGAAATAAAGATGAGAAGAAAGTGAAGAAAAAGAAAGGCTTAGGGAAAAAAAATATAGAAGCTAAGAAGTCACCTCTTCAAGCTCAAGAAAAGAAAAAAAGAAAAATCAAAATGGGATGACATAGATGAGGACTCCAAGAATCAAGATACTCACATTTATCTCATAGCAAAAGATTATGGATGTGAAGATAATGATGTACAATATTCTAATTTTGATCAATTATTTGAAGTATTTTAAGAATTACATCCCAAGTTTGAGAAATTGCTTTTAAAACATACATCTTTAAGAAAAGAGAATTCATCAGTTTTATCCTATCTTGAATATTTAAAATAATAAATAATAAATTGATTTCAAAGAATTAATTTCTTGAAAATAAATTTCATACTTTGAAAAATGAGAATGAGTTTTTGAGAAAGAGAATATCTAGCTTTACTCATCATGTAAAAAAGTAATTCTCAAATATTTTTAGTGTATATTCTTCTTCAAAAAATTTGATATATTTTAAGGGTCATTTTTTTTATTTATTGTCTAATTAAAAGAAATATGAATTTGAAACAAGTTGAGGTACCAAAGAGTATGATTCAAAAATTAAGAGAATCCAAATAAATTTGGGTTCCATAATCATCCTCAACTTAAGCTAATTTTATTAGCTAGGAATGATTCTTGTTTTTTCAAATGATTAATCTTATTTTCTTCTCCTAACTAAGTTAGCTTAAGTAGAGTCTTTTTGTTCTAAAATAAGTTTTTAAATTTTTAGTATTAATCTCACTTGTAATTTTTCATAATTTTTATGTTTAATTATATTTCTTCATAATATCCTCTATCATTACTATTTCTTTTAAAAAGATAGTCATATTGTGTAATTTGTATGGATGGTATCCCAACAAACTTGGTTGGTGTTCAACTACAAGGAGAATCTAAAATTCTTCTAACTTTTATTGATTTTCTATCAATCAAATGATCTTATTATTAAATATTATTATCTTTAAATAGAATATACATTGTTAGAGTAAGTGTAAATAGCATTTAGTAATTGTTGTTATTTGTATTACAAATAGAGGGAGCATGTATGACATTTTTATGAGTTTTTAAACTCCCTTTTTAACTTGAGTAACATGTATATTTTATATTCACTTATACTACATACTCAATTTTGCTTAATTTCTCCATATAAATATTCATGATCTCATTGTGCTAACTATTTTATTATACATCTAAGAGGCATATCCTTTTGGCTTGATTTGCTAAATTTTTTAAATCTTTCTAAGCACATATCAAGGGGGAGCTTTAGTTGCCTATATTATTAATTACTTTGGATTCTAATGAATTAATATTACGAGGATAGCTGATAGCAATATCAAGCTCATTCTTCAAATATATTTTTTTCATATATGATATTAGCATAGTCAAATTTCAATTATTATTATTATTGTTTCTCTTTTCTCCATAGTTATCATAATGTATTCATTTAGGGAAAGTTATCCTTTTGGTAATGTTAAAAACAGAGAACAATATAAGTAGTTGTATGACATGACTTATTATACTTAATTACACTATTATTAAATTTCCTGAAAGTATGTCTAATTATTTTTATCATATATTTTAGTATGCTTACTATGTATAAATTTATCATCGTCATAAAGGAGGTTGTCACCCTTTCAATTTTGGTAATGATTAAACTAGAATTTAACAAGTTTGTTAAGTTTTTGATAAACTTCAAGATTAGCAATGTTCATCCAAACTCATAAGAGATTAAGTATCAAGATAAAACTTGAAGATGATGACTTGAAGATAAGAGGATAATGACAATTTTAAAAAAAATATAAAGATTAAATCAAGAGCTCAAAAATACTTAATATGTGAGATCAACTCCAATCAACTAGGTTTACCTTTTTTATTCTTTTGTTGATTAGATAATTTGATTGATACCTTAATTAACTTGAAAATGCCTTCATTGGCTTATTTTATATTTAACGAAGTTAATATAATACTATGTCAAATAATTGTTCAACTAATATTTGTAATTAAAATTTGAGCTAAATTTCTATCAGGTTTAGTCACCCTAACTGATCAATTCGGCATCTAAACGTATTAGGCAAAAAATACTATTTTAGTTCTATAAAGTTTGATCATTCGAACTTTGAATTTGATTTTCTAAATTTGGAGGTTTGATTGACTAAACATATGTGGACAAAATTTAACAAATAGATTTATGACCATTGGAATAGATTTAGACACATGTTCGGGCATCTGAACTTATTAAAAAACCAAAGGATGATTTTCCAATAGATAGATTTTTGCTCCAATAATTATATAATGGCTCAAACTTTTTTGCTCAACTTGATGAGTAATTTTCAATATCTTTAGAGTAAAATCTAAGTTCCCAAAGTCCTCTATCCTTAACAAGTGCCCTAATTAATTTTAACTTTCAAATCCTCAATTACCCTTATGCTTCCATCTTAAGTGGCTCTTGTTTAAGTGATTTTTGTTTATATTTTTATTATCTATCATTATGACTCTCGTAACTTATTAGGAGAGATTTGAGTACTCTTTTAGGTTTTTTATGACAATATTGAAAATGCACCCTCCTTAGCTTGTAAGGAGTGGTAGATTCACTTTGATTATAGAGTGCCACTCATTCAATGTGAGCAAGAGATTATAAGAGAGTTGTTTTATTCAAATGAAATGATAACTATAGTGGAGAGATCAAATCCTCATATTAAGGCAACAGCTGTGGAGTAGGCATAATAAATTGCTAAACCACATAAATCAATTTGTATTGTTTCTACTCTTCTATCATTATATGCACTAATTTGTGGCTTGTTAATTGTGAATGAAATTCTATTATCATAATACTTAGTGGGGTATTTGGGTATTTTTAAATTGTGTAAAACTTTCTATTGTTATTATAAAATCTAATTCATCCTTCTCTTAGGTTGTCATTTAGGCTCTCACATAAACTCCTTGTTCCATCCTTTCTACTCCTTTTTAGCTATACCACTTGAGAAGACTAACTCGATCATGGGCTAATCTTTGTTATTCTTAAGACATAGAGTATTAATATGATTTATTTTTACATTATTTGTATTATCCTTATGAGAATCTACAAGCATTGGGGACTGACATTTGTATGGTTCCCTTGTGCACAATCATTATAATATACTATAACTAAAACGAAGCTTAATTCATACCATAGATGAGTTGTTCAATACATCAATTTTGCCTCCATCTTCTCAAAGTGACGTTCAATATTAGCATTTATCTTCGCTATGCAATAAAATAAAAAATATACTAAGTCTTGTATAAAATTGAAATTACATACTAGTTAGTATCATCTCTCGATAGTTTGAACCCATTAATGAGCTCAAAGTGCTTGAACTCACACTCAGATCACATGTAGATCCTCGTTCAAGTCTACAACTATATCCTTTGTAGATGCTTTAAAGTAACATTCTTGATCAATTCACTTTGCTTTAAAGTAACATTCTTGATCAATTCACTTTGTATGAGAAAAGGAATATTATTGGCTAGCCATAGGTGTTTTATTTTTGCAAGCCAAGGCAACTCGTTTAGCACTTATAAAAAATTATCATTATTAGTTATATAAATTCCTATCAAATATAAGGAAGCTTGTAAACAAATGTATACATTTAGTAGATAAATAAATACTTTTTAACCTAAAAATAATTAAGGTTTTTTCTCTATACAGTCTTTATCCATATTTTCGCCATGCTTTCATCCCACCAAGATATAAGTGACTTTGCAAGGATTTCTTAATTAGACAAATATGTCAATGCTAAAATATGCTCATAGAAAAATACCTAAATATAAAGAGTGAGCGAAAACTCAAAACATTAGAATGTTATTTATGGAAACATAAATAATACATGAAGAAAATAAAGTTAAATATCACATACCACCAAGAGAAATGTGCATGCTCCTACTCAATTGAAGTTTGCAGGTAATTTCTTTTCTATACTAAAAAAAGTAATCCAACACATATCCACATAAATTAGAAAATAGATATTTTAATTACATCATGTATACAATATAAATAATTATTGCTAATGTGGTAGTAATATGTGACTATCAAAAAAATATATGATTAAATTAAGGACAAACCTCCTCTTAAATCCTAAGCCACACAATTTTTAAGAATCCATGTCACTCAATATCGAACTAGATTAAGGTGTTTCTTTGTCACTTTGTATCACATAGGGAGTTCATATGAGATGTTATGTTGATGATTGAGAATAATGGCCTGAACTGCAAAGGGTAACTCAAGAATATGTGCGACAGTAGTTTTACCCATTGAACTACTAATTCATACTTTTGGATGTTCTTTACTTTGTGTCGCATCTACTAATAATCTCAATAATCGATTATTTTCTAATATTGCTCTTGCATATATTTCAAATTGAATGAAAGCCAATCTCCTAGATGTCAGCAATTTGAGCTAGGCAATATATTCAACTCAGTTGTATACTATCATTTATGCATAACAGAATCTACCATTCTCGATACCCACTACTGCCTCCAACATTTCCTATAAAATATCTTTAATTGGCTGACACATGTTTGAAGTGTATAAACAAAAACAAAGTCTCGATGTGGAGCATATATGAAAAATAAATGGTGGTTTATTGGTGCTTATGCTAATATTTGACAGAGTATGCATGTGTACTCATATAAAAGTTATATTCCTATGACCAAAATCAACCCTATTGCAAATACCCAAGTGGACAACTTAATTTACATCATTATCCTAACCTTGATTAAACCACCTAATTAAGGTTTTGAAAATCATCATCTCTTCCCTCTTTTGAATATTGAATATTGAATTATCACACAATCAAGCAACACATTAGTCAAGAAAAAAGATGAATCATGTGTCATGTGACCAACTACTATATAAACCTAAATATCTAGAAGAAGAAGATAATCAATAAAGCTCATTTGAACTTTATATAATAATATTTAATGTAATAATTTTGATTAAATTTGGTTCATTGCAATCATTATATTCTTGTTTACAATCAACTTCATTATGAGAATAATATCCAAATATAAAAAATAACTATTTTAGACAAACTATTGATTTCATTATGAGAATACCATTGAAATTTCAAAAAGACCATTCTAAGCATCACCATCAACTTTATTATAAAAATACCATCAAAGTTTAAAAAACTATCCTACGCATTACCATCAACTTCATTATGAGAACACCATCGATATATAAAAAAACAATTCATTTTAAGTCGACAAACCATTGATCAAACAAATGCATAACAAACCATACATAAACACAATGAGGTAAATTCAACTACAAAAATTAATTGAATATCATATAAAATAAAGGAAAATTTTTTTATACCTCCTATAAATTTATTTTAAAATCTCATTTAGCATGTACACTTAAGTTCTTTATCCAATTTAACTCATAATTTTATAAATATTATCTAATTCAACCCTTTTTTGCCATATGGCATTGACTGGACCTAATTTTTTTTATTTTTCCCTTGGTTACATATAGTAATTAATTGAGTGAAAATTAGGGCTTTACTTTTGAATCTTAAGTATCTATCATCATTGATGACAATCTTATTTTCAATAATTTTTCCTAATGCGCATCTCCTCTTTCAATTATATTCTCTCATCATACAAGAAAGTCACATTATACCATCCTTCCAACCATATTCTTCCATTAAGTAAATCAACCCCTATTCTAGGGATCTCAATTATCCCTTTTCTTTAGCAATATTGTTATTTTATGATATCTTTAACCAAGATTGTCTATCAATCCTTTATCTCGACAAACAATAACCTTTTTCTATGAGTATCCACTTTTTCATATTAAATTAGTTTAGTGAATGTGCCTTATTTTCTAATGTATTTATTTTTGGGATTTGAAGTTCTTTAATATGGACAATGTAGTTCAATCCATGATTTTAATTGGATAAATAATTTATTATTTTGCTAATTATGTTAAATCACCAAATGATGTGGATATTATTATGGACATCAATATTTATTTTGGTCTTGATGTTTTAATTTGAGATGTCAATAATAAGCTCCTAATTTTTTATTTTGATATTTATGTCGAAATGTATACAATATATTCACTATTTAATGAATAAATATTCACCAATTTATTTTATCATATTTATTTGTCAATAGTAATGTGCTCACTATTTTGAATTTTGTATTCACTTTTTTTTATAGAAATGTACTCACTTTTCTATTATCTTGTATTCGCTCATATTTACATATGTGCATTAATTTGAAGAAATTGTGATAACTATTTATTTATTGAAATATATATTATGTGTTAGGATTTTCAATCGTCTCTTTTTTGGTCATGTATATATCTTAATTGTGTTGATAATATTATTAATAGCGATAATGTTGATAATATATTTTTTTATAATTTCTATTTATGTTGATAATTGGTATTAATGTTATGACCTATGATAAAATGGAAATATCATATTGGCAAGCATTTTCGTAAAAAGTTAGGTTTTGAAGGGATATAATGGTGGCATATCAACCACGTGAAAAACTTTCCATGGCAAACCCCTAAATACACGAATAAAGTTATAATTTAGTTATTTTATTTATCTAATTATTAAAAAAAAATTCTCCTATAGGTCCACGGATTAAGCTACATTTTTAATACATTATGTACATTTGGTAATGGCTAGTAGTTCAATTGATTTTGATAGCAACGATATTCCTATTTTGATATCAAAATTCCTGATTTATTGGATGATTGATGAGCTATCTATACCTATTATGAATAATTTTGATGCAAATTTTTTTATTGTAGGAGGATGGAGAACTAATATGAGTTGTATTCCCTTATGATATTATATAACTCATTAAATGGACGACATCTTATATAAAATTTGGTTATATTTTATTTTAAATCTTATCAATGGTCATGTGTGTCAAATAATTCAAAGATTATTTTTATATTAAAGTATTTTTGACATGTCTTATAACTGTATATTATTTTTTATTTATATGATTTGATTGTGTCACTCATTTACAAGTATCATTATTATTTAGGTATTTATAAAAGTGAATACATATTAGTTTGATGATAAATATATTATACTATATAATAAACATCTTCAATTATAAAAATACATATATAATAACTGAAAAATAGATATCTTTACATAAAAAATAATTACATAATGTTAAATGAGTGAATAGTTTTACTTTAAAAATTAATAAATTATTAGTTAAAATTGTTAGACTTAAGACATAGAGCACTAAAAAAAAACCTTTTATAAATATCACTAATCACTTCATAGGTAAATATTATAAACTGGAGTTCATATTACTATTGACCACATCTATAATAATCTTCATAACTCACTTCTAGACCACTCAATGAATATCTTAGATTGTATATAGTTCTTTACTAGAATTAATAAAAATAGATATTTTTGGATAATGAGATGTAGTAACTCAACCACAACTTTCCTGACCTATAAAGTCATTGTATATATATTTTTCCCATAACAAACTCTATTATTGAAATAATAGAAATCAAAAAAATAAATTCCTTATTTGAGAAAATATTCCAAATGAAAATCATCAAAATATAGATTTAAAATTAAATAGACTACATGAAGTCAAATATATTAAAGATGATCGAAAATAAGATAAGAGAGAGTAAAAAGACCAAAAATAATGTGAAAGAAGGGAATATAGAAAAATTAGGATAAGAGGGGGTGAAAATACCATTGAAAATTTACAAGATTAGCATATTGATGAAGTTGGATGCATATGCCGGTGGAATACAATGATAGAGAAGAAAATTAGTGAGAAATGGTGAAGAAAATAAGCATTTTCTAATTAAGAAGGCATGAATTGATGCCCTTATTCCCATGTTGAGCAGGGTCATTTTCATTCGAAAATGCCTCTTGCTCAGTGAGAATAGAGCATATGGTAGAGAGAAAGTTAAAAGGAACTTGAAAATTAACTTAGGCTGAATTAGATAAAGAAATTATAAGAGGGGTATAGGGAGTTTTTCATAGAATCAAAGAAAAATCTTAGATTCTAAGTGAGATAAGCATGGAGAAGAGTTGTGGTTGGTATAATAGTGTTGATACAAAGAGATTTAAAATAGAAGACAGTGTTAGCCAAGAGCAATGGGCTGTGTGACTGTATCGATGACTAAAAAGAGACAATAAAAGATATTTTGTATGGCTATATCCTTAAAAAATCATGTTTAACATTGTCTATAATAAAAAAGTACATTAAAATATATACATGAAAATTTTGTGAGAGCATATACATAAATTCAACTTATCAATAGATATACATACAATTTTCCAACTTTATCATGCAAAAATTTTTAAAATTAAGGTGGTTACTAAAATGTTTATAATTTTATTCATAAAATCATCATTCTTATTGTATCTAATTGTAGAAAATAAATAAACTCAAGCATGAAGATAAAATTTATTTTTCAACTGATAAAAGATAATACATCCAAAAATATTACATCCAATCGATAAAAAATAATATATGTTAAACTCTACTATCTTTGTTTTCTCCATGTACAATACTACAATCTCAATCAATAAAAATAATCCTATACTATCCAAAAGTAAGGACCTCAAAGTAGTGTAGAGGAAAGCTAAAGTGAGAGCCATGTGGGGAGTTGAGGTGAGGAATCCTTTTGACCACAAAAAAAAAAGGAGCAATATGATGAAAATAAAATATAGATAGAATATATGTGGTCTGCGGGATCAAGAACAACTGGAAACAATGTGATTGTGACTTGTGGGTGTGTGTAGCACAGTAGAATTGGTTGAAGTCACATGCAAAAGGGTTAGTGGTGAGGGGTAAAGTGGAGCTGGCTAAAGCCGATTGTAACAAAACGGGTGAAGGATAAAATTGATTGATAGCATAAACAATAATGAAGTTAGTTAGGGGCTTAAGTGATGGAGCTAATTGGGAACATGAGTACTGGAGCTAGAGCCTCATCTCCACCCCTACCTATAAAGGCTTTGGTGAAACCATGACCAATCCCTTTTTGCGTGAATGATTGTTGCCTATGCCATGTGCTACTCACACTCACAACTAACCGGTATCACACTCCATTTCCCTGAATATGAATGTTCCTTTTCTAAATATAAACGTAGGGGACTATGATGAATAAGTAGGAGTATAAAAACTATAAATAGGGAACCAAATTTAAAATAAATATTTGTTTAATAATCATCAATATTAAAATTTTGCGATTATAATTAAATAAAATATAATTGTCATAAATAATACTTTTGAATAAAAAAACTATAAGTTTCTTATCACTTTTTGTTGCTTTTATGGAAAAAATTCTCTAGTTGGTTACTAAGTTACTAATTAATTTGATCATTTTTATTTACAATGAATAACTAAATTTAACCTAAGTTGGTAAAAGTGAAGTTGGTAATAAATTTAAGAATTTAATAAAAAAACCAAAATTAATATTTTTGTAGTTTATTTGATTTTTTTAATGAAACTATTTTGACTCTTTTAATTTCTGCCTTTGTATTTATTCTCGAAAGTTCTTGTTACTTTTTGTTTCCATAGGCTGTATATTATTGGTATTTTTGACAACTTCCATAAAACATTGATTGTTCTATGCAAAAACCTCATTTATATATAGTACGAGGACTATATGCAAAATACAGTATACAGGGATTGCTGCGCAATACGACAAAGGTACACAGGTATCTGTATGCAAATAAAATCTAAAAAATAAAATATAAATAATGACAACACGAAAATCTTTATTTCATATCGATGCCCCTCACTGTACACTAAGTTCTCTGCCTCTCGGTTCAAGCTCAGCTCACCACGACGACGAAAGCCAAGAGACCCGGAGCTAGGGCTTCCATTTTCCCCATTTCGCCTAATAGAAACCCTGGAAAATCCCCTGAAGGTCCCCCGAAACCCTACCTCGTAGATCTATTTTCGTTCCTTTTTGATGTGAGAGGGCCGAGAAGGCCAGATCTGGGATGGCGGATCCATGCGGCGGCGGCGGCGGAGGTGATGGGTTGACTTCGGCGGCGTTCAAGGCTGAGGCGAGGGCTCTGAGGCGGCGGCCGTCGATTAAGCCGAGTTTGGAGGCGGACGAGCTCATCAATCTGCTCCATGGTTCGGATCCAGTCAGGGTCGAGCTCAATCGGCTGGAGAATGAAGCCAGAGGTCAGAATGTGGATGGATCCGGGGTGTTTTTCTTCTGAGTTTTTGGGTTTTGGGGGCGCTGAGATGGTTGTGAGCTTTGCAGATAAGGACCGGGAGTTGGGAGAGGCGCAGGCGGAGATTAAGGCGCTGAGGCTGTCGGAGCGAGCTAGAGAAAAAGCTTGTGAAGAGGTGATTTTTATGATTTTTTGAATTTTTAATTGTTTTGTTTCCTTTTTAGATTTCTTGCTCTTTTGGTTGATTTCGGTCTGCATTCTCGGATGATCTCAGCCATCATCTTAATTTACGGTATAATTCATTAATTTGATCTCCAAAGCACGTGCCTTTTTTTTTTCTGATCCTTCGTAGAGAGAGTTAAGAGAAGCTGATTTATGATACTTTATGCTTCTTTCACTGTGATGAAAGGAAGGATTTGAATTACTGTACTGGTCAAGCATTTGCCGTGGAATTGCATTGAAATGCTGTTTAGAGAATAGGGTAGTTCAAAACTTTTTAAGGATACAATCTTGTTTCCACTTATTTGGTGATTGCACCGCTGTGGAGGGCTGGCATAAAGTTGTCTTTGCTGTCGTATTACAAGTAGTGTACTATTCCTTGTACTAATGTTCTAGATACATACTTTTGTTTTATTAATGGATGCATTGATAATTCTGCTTTTTGGGTGAAATATGGTATGCCATAATGATATACAAATATTTTGTACGGCAGCTTACAGAGGAATTGGCCAGGGTGGAGGAGAAGCTAAAATTAACTGAATCTCTTTTAGAAAGCAAGGTAGCATGAAACTCTGCATTTAACTTTTCTCCTACTTAATTTCTTGTTTGAGACAGATTGTGATACCACCATGTTGCGGCAGAATCTTGAAATCAAGAAAATATATGATGAGAAGAAAGCATCGATGGCTGCTCAGTTTGCAGCAGAAGCTACACTTAGGAGAGTTCATGCAGCACAGAAGGATGATGACATGCCTCCAATTGAGGCCATTCTTGCGCCACTTGAGGCAGAACTTAAGCTTGCTCGTCAGGAGGTATTATGTGCAAGACCTAAATATTAGAACTTTTCACATTTGGCTTGGTATTGTATCAATCTCTCGAGTAGTTTACATAATGCTGGAAAAGTGTGTCTGAAATTTGTATATTCTTCTTTTCTGGCAACTTTGTACAAGATTCACGGCAGCCATTTTATTTCACTAACTCTGAAGACATTGACAATTGTTCATGTAGGCTGGATGCTGAATAGCATGATTCTGTGATATTGTTTATTTCCTGTTTACTTGTGGTATCATCGGTATCATTAGTATCTCAACTTAATAGAATTTCTTTAGAGTCCCATCTTTATAAAGCACCTAGACTAACACTCCATATATAATGGTATGGTCATCATGACTCCCATGATATATGGCTTTGTTGCCTGTTGAATAGCATCACAGTACCTTGCTCATGTTGCTTAATTTGGTATCACTATTGCTCAGGTTGTTAGTAGGATTCAGGCTCTAACTGGTATTAACGCTTTTAGAGGATGACTACAAAAGTTAATTGAATTTTCAATCTCACTTACCAGTTCAAGGTTGGTAACAACAATTTCTTCTGTATATCAGATTGCAAAATTGCAGGATGACAACAAGGCATTGGACAGGCTAACCAAGTCAAAAGAAGCAGCTTTATTAGAAGCAGAAAGAACAGTTCAAATTGCATTGGCAAAGGCTTCAATGGTGGATGATCTACAGAACAAGAACCAAGAACTAATGAAACAGATTGAAATCTGTCAGGTACCTAGAGCAGAACATAGCTTTGAGATCTGTTTGGAAGCACCATGTGTGCACATACTAGACCTTTATTTCATACGGCAATCTATCTGCTAATATCTCGTACCTGCAGGAAGAAAACAAGATATTGGACAAAATGCACCGCCAAAAGGTTGCAGAAGTTGAGAAACTCAGCCAGACTGTACGTGAGCTTGAAGAGGCTGTTCTTGCTGGTGGTGCTGCGGCGAATGCTGTGAGGGACTACCAGCGGAAAGTACAGGAAATGAATGTAATATGTTTTCATTGTGAATGCTCTAGTTAGATACAATTTTTGAGTTTTCTGTCCGTAACCACTTAGTTTTACATCATGCTTTCTAATACTCTTGCTATACCTTGCATTTTCTTCGTCTGTCAACATCTTCATTTAGGAAGAGAGAAAAACCCTTGATAGAGAATTAGCGCGTGCGAAAGTTACAGCTAATAGGGTTGCAGTTGTGGTTGCAAATGAGTGGAAAGATGCCAATGATAAAGTAATGCCTGTTAGACAGTGGCTTGAAGAGCGAAGATTCATGCAGGTATGCAGATTATACTGAGACTAATTTGCTTTTCTTTTTGCCATGGCATTTGTTCGATTTCTTTTCAAGGTAATTCTTGTTGTTCTTCAGTTATGATGCAAATGTAGATGGTAATCATTTACAACTTATGGTCTCAAACATGAAGCCACTATGAACTTTTGCTACAGGGGGAAATGCAGCAACTTCGAGATAAGCTTGCTATAATGGAAAGAACTGCACGATCAGAAGCTCAATTAAAAGTATCTATCCTCTATCTACAATGCCCCATTCTACTGATCCATATCTATACATGGTGACTTTACATTCATTAAGTTTACCAAGCAACACAATCAAAAGCATGTTTGTTCTTTTGGGTTCCAGGAGAAGTTTCAACTTCGACTGAAGGTTTTGGAAGAGGGACTGCGGATGTCCTCAGGTGGCACCAACCGCACTGCTGTAGAGGGAAGGAGTGTGAGCAATGGCCCCTTGCGCCGACAATCCCTAGGCGGAGCTGAAAATGCTCCAAAATTGTCCCCTAATGGCTTTTTATCTAGGAGAGGGTCTTTCCATATTCGCTCTTCCCTCACTAGTGGTGGCAATACAGTACTGAAACATGCAAAAGGGACATCCAAGTCATTTGATGGGGGCATAAGATCTCTAGAACGCAGTAAATTCCTTGCTAATGGGACAGGTCATTCGCTGAACATATCTACTGAGGGAACTAGAGAAAGTGAGGCACCTTCAAGCTGGAAGGATAATCTATATGAGAAGCCGAATGAATTTCCTACTGTTGAATCTGATGACTCTGTCTCTGGGTTGTTATATGCCATGTTGCAAAAGGAGGTGATCAACCTGAGAAAAGCATGTCATGAGAAAGATCAAAGCCTCAAAGACAAGGATGATGCGATCGAGGTAGATGCCTTCTTTATTACAATTTTCAAGTAAAATTTTCAATATCTTCCTTTGACTTGTTGAAATTCAGATGTTAGCAAAGAAAGTAGATACACTGACTAAAGCAATGGAAGTAGAGGCAAAGAAAATGAGAAGAGAAGTAGCTGCAATGGAAAAGGAGGTAGCTGCCATGAGAATGGACAAGGAACAAGACAACAGGGCTAAGCGACTTGGTAGTTCCAAGTCACCTGTAATTGGTTCTCAACTACCTTCTGGAAGGTAATGCTAGTGAACTGTTTAGTGCTACATTGATATGGCTAATGAATTGATGCATTATATTTACACAAGTAGGAGACCCAAAAATAGATAAAAGGTTTATCATAATTCATTTGATCCAGAAGTTGCCTGTATCCCACTTGGCCTGCAGCAGCAGTCCTCAAGTATGAATAGGTTATATAGTCCATGACACGTTTTAATTTACCCTTCAGATGCATTGTTGTTTTATAATTCTACACTTGGCGCTATGTCTAATTGATTTATATTTTGATATGCCTAAATTGTGTCCGGGAGTGCCTCCAAGGCCACTTCTTTGGAATGCCATATATAGGTCCATGAATGATATGAACTCCAACTTGAAGAGATCTGCAGAATTGTGGACCTTTGATTTGGTTGACAGAGACACAAGTGTTATTAGTTGACATGGCATAGTTGTCAAAACACATCTTTGAAAATTGAGATAAACAACATGGGTGTATACATATGACGTAAACAAATACGGGTTAGATTTTGGACTTGCATGGTAGTTTCATGGGGCTTCAGAGATCTTTGACTTGTGGCTGGGAACAAGATCTATATATGCATCATTCATTCTTTTTTGCTCCCAATTGTTTCTATGTTATTTTTCCTTCTTTTATTTTGTTTCCATCACCTGGCTGCTGTCTAACTTTGATATTGAAAACTAAAGGGACACTAATATAGTGTGTTGAAACATGTGGACATATTCCAAATGCCTAGGTGGTGCTAGGCAGCAAGCCTTCAAAACGCCTTGGCAAATTGGGTAGGTGTCCAGGTGGTCTACGCAGTTTTATTTTAAAATTTATATTTAATGCTATATAAGTAAAATATTAGCGACAAAAATATTTATTCATATTACTAAATGGTCACCTGTAAGAAAAGTGTCAACTAGGTGGCCTATCAGGCGCCTAGATGTTTGGTTAGGTGTCCTCCTAGCATGCAATACTACTAGTCATTCGGTGCTTAGGTGGTTGAACTGCTTGGCATCTAGATAGACTGCTTAGGCATCAAGATACTTACAGTGAAAACTTCTCCACTGAGTCTATATGCATTCATATAGACAATTCTAAGATTAGCTTTAACATAGTTGAGCAGATAATGAGTTGGAGTGGTTGTATCATTTCATAAAGCCAATAATGGACTGACAATAAT
This sequence comes from Trichopus zeylanicus subsp. travancoricus, assembly GCA_005019695.1. Classification (NCBI taxonomy): domain Eukaryota; kingdom Viridiplantae; phylum Streptophyta; class Magnoliopsida; order Dioscoreales; family Dioscoreaceae; genus Trichopus; species Trichopus zeylanicus. The sequence continues at coordinate 2,988,713 of RXID01014226.1, forward strand.
TGGATTACACTTGTTGCATTGGATGGATCTATTTAAGTGCATCTCATGTTTTGAAATTGATAATAACAAACAATTGACACATGCAAAGGCAAACAGAAGCTAGTCTTTTTCTAAAATTAAACTATAAATATACAGATGTATTATTGGTAGTATGAAAGTGCAAATGTAAATTAGTTGAAACTATGAATTGTTTGTAAACAAGATGAAATTTAATGGGTATTTTTTAAAAATGTACTAAATTGTTTAGAGAAACTTTTAGATGATAACCACTAATTGTTGTTTATAATTTCACTATTTCAGTTTTATAAGCTGTAAATAAGTTAAATAATAAATTGTACCCTGTAGGTTGGTTAAGCAAAGTTTGGCTTCATTGGGATAGGGCTTCTTTATATAGGGAGCATTGATCTCTATGGAATGCCTCAAATTCCTCAATTTGATGTCATCTTTGGTCTTCAGTATGTCTTTGGTGTACATCCTTTCTCCTTTGGATGTCTCTTGTCTTTGACCTTTATCCAAGATCTGATACCGCCTCCTAGATCTGATTCTCCAGATTTCTTAATGGTTTGCCTTTGGTCTTTCTTAGTTGTTGGGTCAGAATAGTGCTTATTAGGTTCAAAACTCCCAATTAAGCTTGAAAATTAGTTTGAGGTTCCAAACTCGTGATTTTTCCAGATTTGAGCTCTACAGCTCTTTGAAACACAATTTTGGATGTGCAATTTGGAACTGGATTACCTAGGTCACACTGAAACTCAAGCTCAACAATCATTTCAATAAACATCAATGTGACTGGATTTGATAATAATTTGGATCCAGAAAATTGGTTCAATTTTACTGTCATGGTCTGCCACATTTTGCCTTCAAGCCAAACAGATCCTTGAAGCTGACTCGAATGTGTTTTGTGGCAGCTGCACCAGAATATTTTAGGCCTCCTTATTCAACATTGTTTGCTTTCTAGTTTTGCCCTTCTCCTCCTAAACCTCCATAAGGAATTCATTAATGCCTTATGGGCACTACACAGCCTGAAAGCTTCTTTTACTTTGTTGCTCTATGGCTCTTCCGCTAACTAGGAAGAATAGGAACTCTCTAATTCAACAGCCTTTTGTGGTGCTCTGAATATTGATTAACACAAGAGACAAAAGTTTTGCTGCTTTTCAACTATTTGTTATTCCTAGGGATGAATGATTATGAGTTTGCTAAGGTTAGTAGATTGCCTCATATGAAAAACTGAAAATCATGCTTGCATTAACATGATGCTGGTGCTGGTTGCTTGTTGGTACTGAAAGCATCATGAATCAGGGTCTCATCAGAAATCTGTATTGGGCTAATGCCACAATACACACATGCTACCATTCCTACACATTGTGCATATAGAAGTTTATTATCTACCTGATCCTTCAGAGGATCATAGCTTGTAATTCTTTTTCCTTGAAGACAGAGATCTGATTTATTCTTATAGTAAAAGAATGTTAGATTTTCATTTTCCTGAAAAGGAAAAAACTTTGCAAGATATTTTTTGCAAAAAACAGATAAAAATTTACATCAAGCAAAGCATAATGCATGGACTCAAGTTGTCATGTTCTGTCGTTTTGTAATGACAATACTGCGTGTCAAACACCAAGCAAAGTGTAGTGTCACATACAGATACCACATTTAAATGCTCAGAAGACGTCATTTCTCTTTATTACAAAAAAGAAAAAGAAGATATTCTTTCTGTTCTATCATCATTGGTTTATCAAATTGATTTCTTTCTGTAATGAGGTTGGAACTTATTTCTGCAGGAATGTGGCCCGTGGTGCGTTGATGCGCAACCTCCAATGATTTGAAGCCACAAGGATGCGAGTCCATTCAGATATCGTTGCCTTCACATATTTTTATGTTGATTCTAAGAGCAGGGAGGGAAAGAAATAGAACACCAGGATCTCCATCTGACTTGACTGTTGCTTTCGGCTAACTGTTGGGGGGCATGCCTTCTGTAGCCTTGTGCGTGTTTGTTTGTTGTATAGGTTGGTGGGTCTTATCCTTATTTTTCTTATTTCTTTTTGTAATTTGCAGTTTGATTTCCTTTTCCAAGGTTGTGAATATTATTGCAATTTCAAATGGGTCCTTCTACAGTGTGTGTTTCTGGTCTTAGTAAGCATTTGGTGATGATTTGAGAAAGAATTTCCAACTTTTTAGGTTAAATTTTTCCTGTGGATTTTTGGATTAATATATTGAATGAAGGTAAAAAAAAAAAGAAAAAGAAAAACGCAATTGAGGTCTGTACGCATTGTCTTGTATAATTTTTGTTTTTCTTTCGTGTGCCTTGTGGTTTCATCTTTCATATTTATGATATATTTTATTGAGATTGATTAAATAAAAAACAAAGAAATTGGAATTCAAAGTAGCAACCTTGTAATTAGATCAATTAGAGGGAAAAAACATTACAAACCCAGGGTATCCAGGCTGGTTTTGATGACCTTGGAAGAGTCGAATGGCCCTCAAACCACAAGGATGGATTGAATTACAGCTTTCGCTGGTAGGACCCTCTTAGATGGATCTGCGGCTGTTCTGCCGCTCAAACAAAGATGAAAACAGGGCCTGAGAAAAAAAAGAGATTTTATTTAAATAAGAGTGTACCTCTAGTTTGTGATGATACATGGACGTGTTTACCGGACACAAGAAGTACATGGATGATGATGGTATTTGCGCTACTTGATTGTTCAAAATTAAATAATAATATAAAGAAATTATTTTTCTATACTTTTGACTTATTTAGAAAAGTAGCGGAAAGTAAACCGTTGTTGATATTTGGTTGGACCGAAGTGTATTTCAAAAGTATAATTATTAACAAATATAATATTATTTATTTAAAATTTTTATGAATAATTTTTTTAAAAAAATACATTTATTACATGTCAAATTATTACTATTGTTAGATTTGTTTACGTAAGTCACTTTGAATTAAAATATATGGAGGTAAAGTCTAATTAATTTTTTATTTTTCAATTGGAAGTGGTCAAAAGTAAACTAATATCTGAAAAGTCACTTTGTAGAATCGAACACAGAGTGAATAAAAATATTTTTTTTGCCAATCACTTTTTCTTATTTTTTTCTAACAACCAAACAAATCATATGAAATTCACTTGATGCAAATAAGAATCTATCAACAAAAAAAATAATGATAATTGAGAGATGTTTCTTAGCAGAACACAAATCTTTGTCTCCCCTCACAATTTTTTATCTCTCATCAATTTCGATTTTCAAGAGGAAAATGGTATAGCATATTGGTTTGCACAATACGGAAGGCAATTGAAGAAGACTAAGAAAACTAAGGAGTAAAAGGTCTTGGAAGATTAGGATAGATCATATCCCACTATTCTAAATTTTTGGGATAATTTGATATTTGATCCCATTATATTAATCCAATTTAACACTTTTGAATTATTTGATTTTGATTTTTTATATATATATATATACCCCTTAAATTTTAATCGAAAATTTCCATCAAATTCTGTGTTGACCTCTTAAAAATTGTTATATTTGTGGACAACACCAATTTGCTTAATATTAAAAATAATCCTTTATTTTGTATTTTTTTTGTTTGATAATTTTTTATTTAATATTTTTATTGCAAAACAACTGGTCAAGTTTTTGTTAGTTTATGTCAAATAATTTTCAATTTTTTATTGTGGTATTTGGGCTTCATTCCCTAGCTGAAACTTCATTTTTAAGATATATAAAAATGATAAAAACACCACGAAAACATTTGCAATCTTGGCGATCTCATTTGGTTGTACCATTGGCTTATTAGATCCGCTCATATTTCAAATATATGGTGGTGCTCTCATATCTCAACCTTTTCTCCTTCATTTTAAATTTGATGACGATGCTCTCAATAATTTTTGATGTAGGATAATTATATTTTTTTACAAAAAAACAAGAAGGGAAGTTAAAATGGTACTCCAATTCTTTTTTGGATATGTTAGGATTTGCATAGCTGCAATTTTTCAGTTTTCCCTTAATTTTGGTATTATTGTTGAGTATGATGCATTAGTTTTAATCGTGTACTACGTGACTTCACATGACTACTCAAATTTTGAGATTCCCATGCTTATCTTATAAAGCATGTGAGTCCCTAGAGAGGTTTTCCAACTTCTAGGTGCCTGACTCCACTTGGATACAACCCATGTGGAGTTTGACATTCTTGAATTTGTTTTTGAAATTTTTAAAAAAATTCTTGAAATCTTTAGAAATTAATTTTGATTTGAAAGGCAAGATCAATGGTTGTGAACTTTTGAAATTCTCAGATAGGTACAAAGAGCTTCTAGAAGATAACAAAAAAAATCAAATTATTTTGCAAAAAATTAAATAATTTTGGAGGAAACAAAATTATTTTATGGGAAAAGGTTTTAAATTCTGAAATTTAGTTTTACAAATTGGTCCTACAAAAGCAGAAATTTATTCATAAGTCCTTGAATACTGGAGATTAAAACTTGAAAACCTCTGCTTTAGATAATTCGAATGTGCTAAAACCTATGAAAAGCTCTGCCTTACAAATAAAATCTCAAATAAAATCTTAAATCATATTTAAATGCAAATCACATAAAATGATCAATTGAGTCAACTATGGGTCACACTAATGGTTTAAAAGGAGGCACAAAAAGTCAGGGATTTCAATTGTTTTCCTAATTGTGGTTACTTGTAACATAGCCAAAAGTTGCAATCAAAGCAAAATATGTTCATATGTTTCAAGAAGATGATGGGCATGTTGATAGAAGCTTAAAGATGTGACAACAAACATGATTTTAGGATATTGATGATGGCTTTAATAATGCTCAAGCACATCAACTCTAATCAACTAGGTTTAGTTTGTATTTCTATGTTGAGTTGAGAATTTGATTATTAAATTTTTAAAGCTCTCTATTTGGCACCTTAATTAACTTCCTTCATGAACATATTTTATATTTGTCTAAGTTAATTTAATGATGTATCAAATAATCATCTAACTGGAATTTACAATATTGACTTAACTGAATTTTTGTCTCAGATTCGATCTTCTGAATAGGAAAATTTAATCATTTGAACTTAGCAGATAAAGAGTAAGTTTTTTTTCAGCAAATTTGATTCCTTTAATTTTAAAGTTTGGCTATCCAAACACTGAGATTTAATCATTGAAACACTTAAGCTTGGTTCTTTGAACATGTGAGGACATATCATAATAGTTAGTTTTTTAATTGTTTGAATAGGATCAGACATGGATTTAGTTGTCTGAACTTAGTAGAATAGGCTTAGTTTATTCCCAATGACTAGTTTTTTGTTCTAATGATTATAAAAAAAACTTGTGACTTCTTCATTCAAAGTGATGAGAAATGTTTAACAATTTTGAAGCAAGATGTAAGCTCCCAAGGCCTTCTAACATCAACAAGAGCTCTAATTTGCTTTTAAGTCTTAAATTATCTCTTTGCCCTTATGCTCAATTTTGAGAGGCTCTTTTAGTGAGATTTTATTATATTTTCATTCTCAAAAATAATTGTAACCACTTATAGGATGTTAGGAGTGTGAGAGAGACTTGACTTTATTTTGTGGAGTGTCACTTGCAAATTACAAATAGTTTGTAAGAGGCGTGGTTTCATTTGAACAAAGCAACACCTAAAATATTGAAGTTCTCATAATCGAGGCTAGGATCATAGAATAGGTGCGGTTTAATACCAACCACGTAAAAATTGGTGTGCTCTCTCTTAACTCACTTTCATTTCTTGCTTTATTTGTGGATTGATTGGTTGTGGTTAATTGAGATTTTGTCATCTTGTGATTTATAAAGTAATTTTGGGTTTTAATCTTTCAAAACTTGTGTTATTATATTAAAACTTAATTCACCCCTCTTAGGTTGCCTCTTTGGTTTCATACATAGCTATCCTTCCCTTGGAGGGGCATTGAAAGAAATACAGTGTGAGTCATTGGTAAAAAGGATAACCACCTTTGAGGATGGACTTAATCTATTGAGTTTTGGGTATATTGAATTTGGATTAGAGTTTGAGTTAAAGTAGGAATCTAAAGTTAGATTTAGACTTATGATTAATTTGTAATATTAGGAGTTATAATTAGAGTAAAACTTAGACTAAATAAGGGCTTAGAAATATTTTAGTGATACATAGGATTTAAGTGGGGTAGTACTGAGGTTGAACTAGAGAGAAATAGAGAGAGAAGAATAGAGAGAATAGAGAGAAAAGAAACAGAGAGAGTATCGGGTCTCGTGTGTGGGTCTTTCTAGTATTTCTCGATGGTCTCTTGTGGTTGTTCCTCGTGGTGTTCTCTTGGAAATTCCCTTTGAGGGTGGAGGCATTACTGAGACTTAGTGAAAGAATTTAGTTGAGTAAGAAAAAGTGCAGTCTTTCTTATAGACTCTTGTAAAACCTTTTGATAGTGGATCTCTCGCTCCACCGGTGAACGTAACACGATTTTGGGTGAACCACGTATATCGTTGTGTCTTATCTTGTTATTTTTTTTTTATCTTCCATTACTTCTCATTGCTTATGTTATTTGAGAACAAGGTGATTCATGAACCTTCCACTGCGAATCCCAACAATTGGTATCAGAGTCTAAGAGCAAACAACCAAGACGGTAAAGTCCTTATTCGAGGTGGAAAAGTTTGACGGTAAAATAAATTTTGGCTTATGGTAGAAGAAGATGAAGGTCAAGTGAGGCACAGGAATAGGCCAGCGGTGCTCGCGGGAAAGAGCGTGAGAGTAGGCTGACAAAGGGCCACACAGGATGCGAGTCAGCTGGAGCGAGAGAGGTTGACGAAAGGCCATGTAGGTCTCCCATGGTGACTGGGGCTCAGATCAATGGTGGGTGGCCTTTGATGAGGTACAGTAGGGCGCACAGAAAGATCATTTCTTTGTTCGCATCAATAGCCTTAGGTCCAACTCTTTCTTTATCTTGTCGAGGCAATTATATTAGTTTTGGTAGATATGCTCTTCATCTCAACTAGGACTCAGTATGGCCAAGTAGCTGGGAGGTGAAGGCCAACGAGTATGGAAATAGGATGCATGAGTGCGCAGAAGGTGGAGCTCAGGTCAGTGCACTGGGAAGCAACATGGCTATAATTAGGGCTAGTCCTACAGTAAAGAGAGGGACATAGTGAGGCCGTGAGATGACTAAGGTTGTGTGACAACAATGGAGAGTCGATTGTAGGTGGCATAATGACTGGAAGGTGGTGTGATGGTGGCTACAAATCAAAGTTACATAGCGTCATGACGGCAGAGAAGAGTAGGAGGAGAAAGGTTGACTAGCGATTAACTGAGTAAGCTAGTAGCCCCAGGGGAGGGGCTAGATGAGAGATGATGGTTAAAGCTTCGTGATGGTGGCACACTGGAGTTCAAGCCAAGGTGGAGATTATTAAGTATCTCAAACTCGGATTAGAGTTTGAGTTAAAGTAGAAATCCAAAATTGGATTCAGATTTATGATTGATTTGTAATATTAGGAGTTATAATTAGAGTAAAACTCAGACTAAGAAAGGGCGTATAAATATTCTAGAAATACATAGGGTTTAGGTGGGGTAGTGCTGAGGTTGAACTAGAGAGAAATAGAGAAAATAGAGAGAAAAGAAAGAGAGAGAGTGTCAGTTCTTGTGTATGGGTCTTTCTAATGCTTCTCGATGGTCTCTCATGGTGGTTCCTCGTGGTATTCTCTTGAAGGTTTTCTCTGAGGGTGGAGGCATTGCCGAGACTTGATGAAAGAGTTTAATTAGGTAAGGGTACAGTCTTTCTTGTAAACTCTTGTAAAGACTTTTGATAGTAGATCTCTCACTTCTCCTATGAATGTAACTTGATTTTGGGTAAATAACATATATCATTGTGTCTTATCTTATTATTTTTTTTTATCTTGTATTACTTCTCATTTCTTGTGTTATTTGAGAACAACGTGACTTGTGAACCTTCCATTGCAAATCCCAATATTATCAATTTTTCTTGATTGACTTGTTGGACTTCAAATGGGTTCAAGTAATCAATAAATTAAATTTGGGGCTGCAGATGATTTGGAGCTCATAATCTTGCTAGAAACCTTTTGAGAGGTAAAATTTTATGAAAATATGCTGAGAAGTGATCTCTACCTGTGTTTCAAGAGTATAACTTTGAGTGCTTTTGGTAGGGTCTTTCTTACTATTATCCCATGAGAAAATAGTTTAGATGAAATAAAAGATGCTTAATGGAAACGCATAAGGAGTGATCTCAATCTATGTTTCAAAAGAATAGTTTTGAGTACCTCTGATAGGGTCTTTTTTGCTTCTATCCCATGAAGAGGTGTTTTATGTCCGAAGTTGTCAAGCTAGCCAAGGTTGAAAAACTAAGTGATTGAACTCTAGCCTATTTCTCTATTAGAGTCTCTAAGGATTATGAAATATACATGATGGAGTAATGCAAAGGGTGAGATAGCTCTAAAAAGTGCAAGTTTTTGAAATAATGCAGGGGCTATCAACCATTAGTTGAATCAAAAGGTCATTTCAAAAGAGGTGCTATAGGCCGCCTTGACACTTTTTTTAGGTAGAGGTTTTAGAATTATGTTGTAGGCAATTGGAGTTGTTATCATGGTTGTCTCTTGAGGTTGCTGGTGATGTGGTTGGAGATTCGATCACCACTCCTTTTTTACTGCTCTTCCTTCGATGAGTCTTCATGATTGGTGGAGTGCCCTTTTTTTTTGGGACTTATGGGCTAGCAACTGGTAGACTTGTCTCCAATTGCAACATGTCAAGTGTACTTAGAACTTTGCATTTAAGGGCAAGGAACACCAAGTTCAAGGCACCCCATCATACTTGGGTGCCTCTATCTTGATGCCCACATGGGGGTGCTAGAGGTACCCACATCTTTCTCTCTCTTTTTGTTTGGATGAGCACCCACATCCTTGTGCATGTGAGGTAGGGCACTAGGTACAAGGTGCCTCTCTTTTTTGAGATCTTTCTCTTTTGCTTTTCTCTCTCCTTTTGTTTGTGTTTTTAGACAACACCCAACATAGTTCTCTCTCTCCTTGTCCAGTGACTTAAGTATGTAGTCCTTCAAGATTTTTCATCTCGTTCCCCTATTGAGGGTCTTGCAAGAGATGCGTGGGAGTTTGTCTTTTTGCATGCTTCTTTCATTACTATCATTTCTGAGCCACTTTAAGGGGCATGCCTTTTCTATGGATGTCATGGCTGATGTACTTGATATATATTCTCTACATAATTCTCAATGAAGACTGGTTTAGTAACATTTATGGCATAAAATAATTTTGTATCTCTTTTTCTTAGATATTATGAAAATGACTAAGCTTCTCCTCTCTCCTTGGTTATATCCTCTTATTTGATCAGACTTTTGTAGGCTTCCTGAGTGGCTTATCTCAGCATGTGGGTAGTCAACTAATTAGTCTACTTCTTCACCTTCCCCATTGTTCAATGTGTCCCTTTGGAACCCTTTCAAATTACTTCTCATTTTTTTCATATTTTTTGTAGTTGTATCAACAACTTTCGACTTTGTTGTTTTTATCTTGGAATGCCCTTAGCCTCAATCTTCAAGGTTTATACACCCATAAATGGAAATTAGTAATTACTCCTTAGGTCTTTTTGAAGTGGTAATACACCAAAATGAGATTAGATGAGGCCCCCTAATTTTGACAGGAAATTCAATTTTCTCCCTTTTTTTCTCTCTTCATATCTTATTTTGGTACTTTATCACTTTACCTTGTTTTACAATCTCATTTTTCTTTTTGAAAATCCAATGTTTATGGACTCTCAGATGCCATCTGATGTTTACTCTTTGAGTCCAACTCTCTTGACATGGTTTTTCAATTAAAATTTATCCCTTTTGGGCCTTTACCTTCCAACCTTTGTTTGAGAGTAATTTTTTGCCTCTAGGAGAGACTTCCTCGAGGGGTTGTCCTTCAATCTCCACAGTTTATCCAAGAAGTAATTTTTTCCAACAAGTTTTTTATTACTTCTAGTTCAATCGCCTTATTTGAAACCTTGCTTTCCATGAGTAACTCAAGGATTAGGTGTATAAAAGAAATCCAAGGCTTTTCAATGCCACTTCACTTCATCACTAACCATCTTTCATACCTAGTGTTGCTTTTCTTTAACAAGACTTGCCCTTAGGACTGAAACAGAGAGCTTATCTAGTCCTTAAAAATACCTTTTTTTTTTTCCTTTTTTAAAGGAAAGCCTAAAAACACTAAGCAGTTGGTGAAGATTTTTATGCAAGAAGAGATGATGCAAATAAATAAAAAGGAAAGCTTTTTTTTCACTTTTTTTGGATGCAAGAATAATGTGTGGTTAAGAAATAAAGAATATACAATAGGTATAAACTTACCTCGGTAGGTGAGTATTGGTTTAACTTCCTTTGTGGTTCAAGAAGGGTCCTTACCTCATGGGCTATACCCCTTCCTTTATCATACATTAAAAAACTCAAAATTATGCATATCAGGATTATTATCAACCATAATTATTAAACAAATATCACTATTTTTAAGATCATTCATTTTATCAAGCTAAGATTCCTTTCAATAGATCAAAGTTGAGGGCTTCCAGAGAAATGATAAAAAAGTATATGTGAATTTGGACGAGACTTGTGCTAAATTTTATAGGTTCAACATACCATTTCCATGTTAGAATATCTTAAAAGTGGATGAAAATATATGGATGTACCATTATGACAAATGAATGAATTGATAGGAAATCTATAAGCTAGATGAATTTCTTGATACATTTTTCATATGGAAAAGTATTTCTAAAATCAGCTGATGCTTGTTAAAAAGTCACATATTAGAATTCTTATTGAAAGAAATTAAATTAGTAGTTGATCAAACTGAAGAAAATGTTGTGCATGTTAATTTCTTCACATGAGCTTTTATTAATTCATATTAATGCTTAAAGTTCTTCTGATTTATGCTTTAATGATTTTATATATCATTAACATGTAGGTTGTGATCGATAATGTACATGCTAATGTCACAGTTGGTCAACTTTTGATGGAAAGAGGCCTCAAATATTCCATATTCCATGTGCATCTCATTGTCTTGATTTGATGGTTGTATATATATGGAAATTGCATATTGTATGTTCACTGATCAAGAAAGCAAGCAACTGAAAAAATTTATCTATGAGCATATTCTTCTTCTTAACTTGATGAGAAAGCATACAAAAAATAGAGATTTGGTGAGGGCAAAAATAACTAGAGTTGCAACATCTTTATTTATACTTCAGAGCTTCTATATGCATAGAAATTTCTTGAGATCATTATTTGTTTTTGCTAAATGGAACCACAGTACTTGGGTAGGAAAG